>CM054061.1:190671150-190795191 GCA_028641055.1 Alopecurus myosuroides | reverse complement strand
AAAAACAACACACAAACACCCCAAAAATTCCTACTCATACTAGTAGAAAATTTAGGAAACTACTAGACTAGTTTAGACTATACTAGCTAATGTTATGCACAAGTGTGCAAGATTTCAGAGGCAAAAATACACCTCTAACCAGTACCATATATGCTACTGGATCTCACAAAAATAACATAAAAACATAGCTAGGAAACAAGGATAGATATGCTTAAAAAGCTACACATGTGAGGAGGTTTATTTCTAGTCACCCAAGTGCTACTCATGCTTTTGTGCTATTTAATAGGAAATCTACCAGAGGTGAAAACCCTAATGAAATATTGCCACAAGTACTTTTCATCCTCTGGTTTCAATACCAAAGAGTCATATTTTTCCCTAGTGGAAAACAAGACACAAAACAAACATGAATATTCTAGTGTGAAATCTAGTCCTTAAGCAACCCTATTTTAAACCTATTTCAAACACAAGCACCAAGCATCCAGAGGTGCTATAACCCTATTAACAGTACCTAGGTGGTACTGGTTCCATGAAAAACAATCTAGCAACTAGCCCAAAGATTTATTTAATTATCTACTCAAAATACACATAAAAATCTAGCCATTAGCAAGACATAAACATTGAAAACTAGTTCTAAAATGCTACCATTCAAACATTTATTCTAACATGCTCATACAACTTGTATACATCATACCCATAATGGAAAACAACATAACAATCAAGATCACATCATTTGCAACTCACAAAAGTAACATATGAGGCAAGATCTAGAATTAAAATCTAGACAGAAAGTAACCAAAACTTGTTCTGTCTCTCTAAAATTTTCTGTTGCTCTAAAAAGCAAATCCTTCTAGGATGTGATAGTCTTTAACACTACAAAGCTTCTCCAACTTGCCTCACTCAAAAATAATATCCCAAACTCCCTCTAAAAATCATGGAATAGCCCACTGATGTTTTACCAAAATGGATGGCATTTCCAAATGGCAGCTCACCTTGATGCAAACTAAAATTCTACTGATAGGTATTGGAAAGGGCTTTCCAAAACAGTTGAGTTTGCTCAAAAATGTTTTGTATTTTTGAAGTTCTATTCAATTCAAATTTGAGGGTACTGTCTGGCATATGATTTTTAGAAAAATCATAAAAACTCTAAACAAGTTTCTGCCAGTGGGATATGGTTGCAAATTTGCATGTCTAGTAGCACAAAAATTAGCAAGGCAAAATAATTTTATATGCTACCATTTCTAAGCCTAAAGCTAACAGCTATTTTAATCTGCCAGAAAAAAAAGTAATTTCGTTTTTAACCTAAAAACTGCCCAACGGGCCAGATCCCACAGCGCGCGGCCCAGCAACGCACAGCGCAGCCCGCCTGCGCGCGCGCGCGCGCGAAATGCACGGTTCAAAGGGGGCCGTCGATTCTCAGATCGACGGTTCCCGTTCTCTCTTCCTCCCCGCGTCAGTCCTCTCTCTCTCTCTCCTAATCCGCGGACGAACACCTCACGGGCACGGCGATTAGCTCACCTCGGGCTCGCGAGAAGCTAAGGGACGGTGCGGGTGTGGGAGAGGGTGGCCTGGGCGACTCCTTGGCGCGGGCACGGGTGGCGAGGAGGCAGGGACACGGCGGCGGCTCGACGGTGCTCTGCGGCGGCTCCACGGACGGCGGCGAGGAACCTGCAAGCGAGAGGGGGCAAGAGGATGTCAGGGAGGCTGGCCAGCTCCAGGGGGTTGCAATGGAGGCGAAAGAGGGGTGGGAGAGGCAGTGGATGCTGCGGCGACCTCGTGCCCGATCTGCTCGGCCCCGACAATGGCCACGGCTCGCCTCGCTTGCAGAGAGCGAGAGAGCAAGCGAGAGGGCTACGGGGTGGTTGAGTGGAGTGAGGAGAGTGTGCTGGCGAGAGGGCTAGGTCCCGATTGATTTGTAGCCACGAGGCCAAGGTGGAGGTGCTCGGGTTGGCATGGCATGGGCATGCCCTTGCCCCTTGGGGGTTCTCCAGGGCTTGCACTGGTTTCTATTGGTGCCAAAGGGTCAAGCAAGTACCAAAATGATGAGCAAGGCCACAGCAAAGGCCAAGTGATGGGCAAAAGAAAGAATCAACACTATTTCAACCACTCTAATGACATCACAATAAAGTCAAATGCCACCTCATGTTTCTCTCATCCTGGTCAGTCAAAATAGCATCCAATGCCACCTTCTAGAAGTATATACATTAGGCTTTCGAATAGGCAAAGTGCCCTGGCTTGGATCAGTGCACAACATCTAAAAACATCAAGCCTAAAAGTGTAATCACTGTTCTGTCAGAAAAATTCAGTTAGACAGTTTCTGAATTTTTCTAAGTGCTGGAAAAACAGACAGAGATAGCAAAAGTTGGGTTTGTTTTCACCAAGCAAACCAGCTCTAAAATGAGTGATTTAAAATGCTCAACAAGGAACAACTATCCAAGTTTCAGATCCAACCATTTGATTTGAAAAATGATGGGTTTATGGCTCTGAAAATAAATGGCAAAGTAGGTACAATCTCTGTTTTAAAATGTTCAATTTTCTGTCTTATCAAGATGGCTCAAAAACCATCTTGGAATTGTGTGTTAATTTTCTTTGTAGGTTTTTCCAAGAGTGTAGTTTTGTTGTACTCATTACAGAGAGTAACTTTGATCAAAGAAAATCCATAAATGGATAATCCTTGTGATGGAAAACAAGGGTTGAAAACAGTTACTTGGCTGTTTTTCAGGGCAAAATTTATAATGGAAAAGCTAATGGAATCTTTTCCAATTAATTTTATTTCAAGTTCAAGATGATTCCTAAACATTAATAACACATTTTTAAGTTGAAACCAAAGGTCACCTCAAGTCTTGAAAAATAATCTCATAAGAGCCTTAGTGGAAAACATGGGAAAACAATAATAAAGCAATGTGTTTCTTAGGAGAAAAACTCCTCAAGTGAGTGAAAAGAAACACATCACTAATATTGCATAGATAACCATCAGTACACAACATGTTGTCCACTTAATTGCATTACAAAGGTCTTAAGAGACATGCTAAAATACTATTATACAAGTGCTTAAAAACAGGGATGTGACAAATATATTGTTTTAGTCTTTGCCCATTTACCACTTGTGTAGTGTTATCTTTGAGGGAAGCAATTTTGATTACACCTGACCATACACTTCTTCAATAACATAAGGGCGTTCCCATCACGAGAGTAATTTTCGTGCAAAAAATCTGATACGAGACCTATACAATAGAACTTTCTCACCAACATGAAACTCTTTTTTAAGGATTCTTTTATCATGCCATTGTTTAACTTTCTCTTTAGAGAGTCTAGCATTTTCATAAGATTCACATCTCCATTCATCTAGATGATTCAAATCAAGCATCCTTTTCTTACCAGCAAGTTTAAAATCTTTATTAAGTTCTTTCACTGCCCAATAAGCTTTATGTTCTAATTCTAAAGGCAAGTGACAATTTTTTCCATAAACCAGTCTATAAGGAGACATACACATAGGATTTTTATAAGCAGTTCTATAAGCCCATAAAGCATCATTCAACTTATCAGACCAATTTTTCCTAGATTTATTAACAGTCTTTTGCAAGATAGATTTAATTTCTCTATTTGATAATTCTACTTGCCCACTGGTTTGAGGATGATAAGCTCAGAAATTCTATGATTAACATCATATTCAGCAAGGGTTTTTCTAAAACCACCATGAATAAAGTGAGAACCTCCATCAGTCATAAGATATCTAGGCACACCAAACCTAGGGAAAATAACATCTTTAAGCATTTTTAAAGAGGTCTCACCATCAACACTTTTTGTAGGTATAACTTCTACCCATTTAGTAACATAATGAACAACAACAAGAATGTGAGTGTAACCATTCGAAGGAGGAAAAGGACCCATAAAGTCAAATCCACAACAATCAAAGGGTTCAATAACAAGAGAATAACTCATTGGCATCTCATTACGTATAGAAATATTACCAACTCTTTCACATTCATCACAAGATAAAACAAATTTACGTGCATCTTTAAGGAGAGTAGGCCAATAGAAACCTGATTGTAGAACCTTCTGTGCGGTTCTATCTCCAACGTGATGCCCTCCATAAGCACTACCATGCACTTTTTCAATATTTCACGCTGTTCATGATCTGGAACACATCTTCTCATAATACCATCTACTTCTTATTTATATAAGTGTGGGTCATCCCAAAACTAATGCCTCAAATCATAGAAGATTTTTCTTTTTTGTTGAGTTGTAAATGTTGGAGGCAAATACTTTTAAACAATAAAGTTAGCATAATCAGCATACCATGGACTTTCTTGGGAGTTTACCTTTATTGCAGCCAACTGTTCATTTGGAAACTATCATTAACATGAATAGGGTCATAAGCAATGTTTTCCAATCTAGACCTAGCCCCCTTTGGACTTGGCAATGCTGCTCCGCTCGGGGGTCGTTTTCTGGCGGCCAGGACCGCAACGGCAGGAGTTATCGGTTGCATGTTGCCCTCCTCGTCAACGTGCATGAACAAGGTCTGTATGGTCCTGGAAATCTCACTGAAGGCTTCTTGGTTCATGCGAGCAGTCTTGAAGGCGTGATTCCCTCTCCCGGGGGGTGGTCTTGGTTCTCCTGTTGAGTCGCGAGTTTTGGAGAGCGCTGCCCGTCGCGCACTCGAAGTATCAGCCGTGCGCTGGCGGCGTCGAGTTCTTTGCGGGTGTTTGCCATCTCTTGACTTTTTAGTGATAGGAAGTAATGATATGCCTTCAAGTCTTCTTGCGTGGCTCCAGCTGCCAGCGGTTGGCTATTCTATACCGCCGTTTTCTCCTTGTTCCAGGTGGCTCGCAAGATGTGGAACTTCTGCCTTGCCACCAGACTTGCCTCCATTTCGGCGGGTTCCTCGACTGGGTTGGCCATGCAGACATGGGCCATATATGGCTCGTAAGTCCTTGGCGCGGGCTAGTAGTTCTCCCCTAGACCGGCGGGTTCTTCAGTCGCGATAGTGTGGAAGTCCAGCCTGTTACGGTGAATGGAGCCATCGCTAGACTCCGAGTCGCGGTCGGCGTCATTGAGCGGTAATTCTTGGGTCGACGTGCTTGAGATGTACTCAGTGTCAGATTCGTTGAGCGTAGTAGAGTCGGGGAAGCGCAGGATCCCCTCCTTGCTGGTGGGGAAGTGCAGGTTGTCGAACGTCATGTTGACGCCCTCCTGGAGACCGCTAAAAGCCGGGCAAGATTCCGGCGAGTGGGGCGTGTAGATGAACGGCCGGAAGCAGATTGCCTCCGAAGGAGCCGAAAATTCTGGGCTCCAGTTGAAGCTCGGTGCAGATGAGGCCGACGAGGCCGTGGATCCAGCGCCTGCCGTTCCCATAAACGGCGCCAATTGTCGATGACTCATATCAACAAATCCCTCGGTTGAGCCGGTAGGGTTTCGAGTAGAGGAAGGATGTAGGCGCTGGTGAACTCGACGGCTAACAGCGGGTACGATTTTACCCAGGTTCGGGGCCCTCGTAGAGGTAATACCCTTAGTCCTGCTTGTATGTCTCTGTATTATGATGTTTGGTTACAATGGCGGGTGCGCAGGTCGAGAGATTGGATCTCGAGGTGCGGCTTCTATGGTGTAAACTTTATATTGGATGTCCCCTCTTGGGTGGTTCTCCCATCCCTTATATAGATGGCTGGGTGTCAAACCCGTACCCGGGGGGGTTACAAACCCTAGCTCTAGTCGGTGGAACCTTTCCATCTTGATCTGCAAGTCTTGTGGTTGGGCCATGGGTCGACCTTCTAGAACCACGAGGTGGCCTCTCATGCTGGGCTTTAGTATTGGGCCTTAGACCGGGTAGGTTCATCCGATAGGCCTGGAAGTCATCCCCACGTCATCCATCGTCCTTGGAGATACCTAAAGCTGCGGGGAGTCTTCTGTGCCCCCGGTATCTCAGCCATCAATTTGAAGAATTTTTCTTCAATTTGTTTCCAATAACTTTTTCCGGTTTGGTCCATGCCGGTGGAGGCGTCAAGGGTCACGCTCTCCCACGCCTTGATCGAAATCTCATCCTCCAAAACGGTGTAGCTCTTCGACCTCTTGAGGATCGAACAAGATACTGCGTACACCCCTGCATCAATCTCCTCCAAGTCATCATCGTCGCATCCACCGCCTACACCGTTGTCCAACTCATTGTATGAGCCGAGCGGGACAATGTCTACATCAACGGTGTTCTCGTCGAGGGCCTTCTCGTATGAACTACTAATTTGCAACTAAATTATCCGTGCTACTATAGAAAAACAAATTTGGCACTACGAGATTCGGACATACCTCACACCCGATCTGTCGAACACCTGAGGGGTGCCGGTGGTAGGGGAGAGAACATCCGTCGCTGCTACCGTCGCGGTATCCCCGAGTGTTGCCATCGAGGCCGGTGGTGTTATCGCGGCCACATTCCCCTTTGATTCGGAGCTCCTCTTCCGCTTAATCACCGCCTGCCATGGTTTCTTCGAGGCAGGCGCGTCGAGATCGACGGGAGTGGAATCGGTGGCTATGGCATGGCCCGCCTTCGACGCAGATCCGGCTATAGGGCGGACACCTAGACTACCACCCTGCACGATGACGTTTCCTTGACTTTTCCGGGAAACCACCGAGGCGACGGCCTCCGCCACGGCGGCCGTGTGGGTTGGGTGCGTTGGCGGCACAACCCCGACGAAGAGAGATCAGCGGCGACGGCGGAAAAGGGGAAAGGGAACTGGCGCGCTGATTTTTTTCCCTCCCGCCAGAGAGAACTCGGAATAGAGGGCGCGCTCGGATCGGTCTCCCTCCCCTCTTTGATAAAGGTCTCACGGGGGATTTCTCGTGCCCCTTAAAAAAAATTACCAGCCGGCGAGATTTGGTGCGTATGGTATGGCCAGTCTTTTTGCCCAAAGCCGCAAAAAGTGGTTATTTTAAAGGTCCGTGGAGTCTGTTAGAGATGCTCTAAGGATGGGAATCACACCAATCACACGAAAGTAAGGACTAAAGGAGAACGACAAGGCTAGGACTAATAAGTAGGTGGGGCCACGTCAGGTTGTTTGCGGGTGCTTCGGTAGATGCGATGCAACTCTGAGGTTAGCTTGTCGATGTCCTCATGGTTTTGGGGCTTGGATAATGGTCTCCACTATTGTAACAGATATCCGTTTTAAACATACATGGAAAAAACGATGCCTCAATCACAAATTTGCTTCTTATGTTTGAGTCCAACAAAGAGCAGAAAAAGAAGCCCGTGTAGTGTAAAATTTTCTTAAAAAGGGAAGACACCAAAAACAACACAGAAGGCTCCAAACACATAGAAACGCCACCAACCTCCTGAGAGGAAGACATGCACTCGATATTTTGAAACAAGTCACGCCATCGAGAAAATTCCTCAGTGCCAAACGATCGCCTAAACCTGATATACCAACCCTCATCCACCTAGCAATGGGATTCTAGGATATCAGGGTTAGACGAGATGTTTAAGAGGCGTGGGTAAGTGATGCAAATGCGGCCCTCCCCTGTCCACGAATCCCTCCAGAAATTGATTTTTCACCAGACACTAGATGAAATTTGGCGCCCAGTTTGAAGAAACCTTTAAGCTTGTGAAGACTGTGCCAAAATTGAGATCCACCAGAGGGGCTAGTGTTAAGCAATTCATTATCATCGGGTATTTTTATCTGATTATCGAGAGTCATAAGGAGGGTGGATCATCCTCGGTGTACAGGCGCCAAATCCATTAGGCCATGAGAGCCTGATTAAAAACCTTTGTGTTTGTCACCCCAAGGCCGCCTTGGTCTTTTGGTTTGCAAATTTCCTCCCATTGAACCATGTGGTATTTTCTATTATTACTGGCCCCTCCCAGAAGAACCTCGACATGTGCTTGTCATAACTCTCGTGGGTGCCATCCGCAAGGAGGAATAATCCCATAACATACGTTGGGAGACTGGTTAAAGAGGAGTTGGCTCAATTCCCTACCATTTCCACCATGGGCTCCCCTACCAAGGTTTTGTTCAATTCCCTACCATTTCCACCATGGGCTCGATGTTCGCAATCGTAAGCTTGCGATCAACAAAGGGGAAACCTAGGTAAACAAAGGGGAACCACCTTGTTTTACAGTTTAGCAGGTTGGCCACACTGGTCAACCTAGGTAAACAAAGGGGAAACCTAGGTAAATAAAGTTTATTTTGGGGACCGACAAGATTTTGAAGCAGAGAAAAATGAACTTCAGAATTTTTAGGCTTATTTATCATTTCGGATTAAGATGATCGTATCATCTGCATATTGCACGTGAGTAACACCCCCAGGGATCAGATTAATAGTCTACGCTGTAGAATTTAAAAAAATTGCCTTACATAGTTCACCAAGATCACTATGCAGATAATGAGGCATTTGCATACATGCAAAGATCAACATCATGACTCACCGGACAGCGAGATCGATGTAGTTGTAGAAGAGGTCTGAAGAATCATAGATCCTCATAATTAGTCCTAGTTGTAAGGATGTCACTAATATTCCATCGTCAAGGATCACACGTGTAATCCCTCTTATGGTGTGCACGTATACGCTCGTGTCAACCCGCCAGCGCTCCATCGTCCAGGACTTGGCACTAACAAAGAGAGAGAGAGAGGCTTGAGAGACAATTGCGAATCTCGGGGATGAGATTCTTTTTAAGGGGGGAAGACCTGTCACATCTCAATTTTGGAATACCTGATAACACAGTTGTTTTGCTAATTGCTTGACCAATTAACTTTGGTTATGTTTGTTTGAGTGCAACTAAACAAACTAATTATATAATCTTACATGGCTAAGAAATTGAAAACAAACTTAATAAGATAGCAAAGCAGTAAACTAAAAATATTCAACATATTGTTCCAATGACTTTGACAATATTTTCTAAAGTAAATATTGATCAAAGAGTTTTCCAAAACTACCTTAGGAGTCTAATACTTGTTGAATATTATTCCAAGGCCTAAGTTAAGAAAGAGGAAACACTTAATAAAATTTCCCAAAAAGACTATCAGGAAAAAGAGGCATCCTTAAATGCTTCACCAAAATCTTATCAAATGTTTTTCCAACCTTGCAAGCTTAAAAACAAAGTATTTGAGAGCATTTACTTGCTATCCCTAGTCACATAAATATTTTGGCAAAGCATTGTTAAAGAAAAGCCTAGTGCCTTATTAAATTGAAATTCCAATATTTCCAGAAACAGAAAACTAAAACAAGTTACTATTGGAAACTTTCTTCAAATGATTTTAAATTCATACCATTGCTTCCTTATATCAAATAAGGAACACACACAAGAGGAGACCAAAAATTGAATCCATTAAAGTCCTGAAAACATGGTTTTTCTCCACAGCAACATTTGGCATTTTGAACAAGTTTGTTCTACAAACTTATTCAAAATTCCATGAAATAAATACCACATTCTCTATATCATAAATAAGGATGAAAACCAAAAGGGCACAAGTTTTTGAATAATTTAAGTTGCCAAAAACCCCTGTTTTCTAGACAGCATCTTTTAGAAATTTGAACAAGTTTGTTCTATGAAGTAACTCAAAATGACTTGAAGTTTCTACCACATAAGGAACACACCAAATAAGGAATGTGTGCCAAACATTATCATTTTTGGAAGCCCCTAAGTAGGTTAATAAATTCAATGTCCATTTATGTAAGAATTCAAATTTGAACAACTTTGAACTATCAAGTTTATCTAATTGAGCCAATTTTCACATATGTTGTGTATATCAACTAATTACAATTTTGGGCAAAAGGATTTCAAATTTTGACTTTGTTTGCTTAGGGAAAACATCCTTTTTCAGAGAACACAGGGACCTATTTGTAAAATTCCAGGGACCTAGTTGAAAGCTGAGTCACTCATCTTCTTCCTCTAGCTCTCTGTAGAAACAACACCCCTACTCCATTTCTTCGATTAGAAGGAATCGAGGAGGATAAGAGGCCCCCATGTGCCTTGTCTCCCCCATGCCCCCTCTATCTCTCCCCCCCCTCGAGCTCTCTCTCACTGTGCATATTGCTCCAAACCGAAAACCCTAGTTTTTGGGTCGCCGTCGATTAGGTAGATGGAGAGCTCGCCGCCGCTCTCCGTTGACGCCATCGTCTCCCCCTCGTCGAGTATGCCCTCTCTGCAGAAGGAATCCCGGCGGGATGGCGCAGGGAGCCCGCGCCACCAAGTTCTTCTTCGGCTCCGGGAGGACTCCGGCGACGAATCCCCGCCGCCCTGAGCCTCCTCCGTCCTCACCGATGCCCCCATTGCGTCTAGGGTGAGCGTGTGACCCTCCCCATGCCTTTTCCCCTCTCCCTCTAGAACGCCGCCGAGTCGAGGCCGCTGTCCGGCCGCCGCCGTGCCCTCGTCGCCGGCCACTCTCCGGCCTTCCCTGGAAACGAGGCAGCGACTAGGTGGTTCCCCGCAATTAGTACAACGCATATCTACTTTTTGTTCGAGTTTTGATGGCCGGAAACGCGAGAATGGAGCTCGCCGGAGGAGTTCCCCCCGGCGGGTGACGTCGCTATGACGTCCTGATGACGCAGCAACCCTTGACCCCGCGCTTGGTACGGTCAAACCGATAAGTGGGGCCTCGCTGTGCCGCGTGGCTGCCCCCGTGGCGCCCTGGCCGCGAGTCAGCCTCAGTGTATAGATCTGGTCGCGGTAGCAATAGATCTGGCCGGCCCGTTGGCAGATCTGGCCCAACAACACATGTTTTTCCAATTTTATTTCTACAGATTGTTGTATGTTTAATTTAGGCCTTAAAAACCTAGTTAAAAGATGAATTTGACCAGGCCAAAATTCACAGTGGTAAACAAACAAAATCTAAACCATATCCATTTTGTAGATCTACATTTGGATGTATATTTTTGAAATGAAAAATGATTTGGCAACAGGTACCAGAAAATCCAAATTGAGCACCATTTTAATTTCACAACTCAGAATGAAGTGAGACCAATTGCATTGGAAAGCCCTTGAAATTTACTAACAGGATCAATTAACCTTGCTTCCAAATTCCTAATATTTTTGAAATGGCATGCAATTTGGTAAAACACCAGAGAGCACTTTGGTGATTTTTATAAAATAATTAAAAATGATTTTTGATGAAAACTCAAGTGGATGGTCTTGTATATGTTTAGGGATATCCAAACCTAGCTGATTTTTATTTGTAGATAATCCTAGAAAATTTGGTGGACAGATCTTTAAATTGCATATTTCTGCCATTTTGGCATTTTAGGAAATTAATTTGTGTGAATATATTTTTGTGTTGCAATATTGTTTTCTAGCATGTACAAGTTGTGTGAACTTGTTTTCTAAGTGTTACTTAACTATTTTAGCATGTTAGATTGTGTGGACTTGAGTGGAGAAGAAATATGATTTATGTTGATAGCATATGCTTTATCTCTAGTTAATATTTTGCGTAGTATTTTTGAGTGATAAATTATGTGCAAACACTTGGATTGTTGTGTTGAGAATATTAGATACAGCACCATTTTGATACTTATATTTTGTTGTTATCACCTCTGCTAGCTTGCATTTGAGTTGGTAGAAAAGCATGAGTAGTTTTGTCATGACTATGAGAATGTTATGGAAAAATTCCCTCATGTGTGGAATTTTTGACATAAGCATTTGTGGTTGTGTAGCCACATATTTTTGGGTTGTATTCATAGGACCAGTAGAATTTTGATGATGTTTTTATGGGTACTTGACCCCTAGATTTTTCACTTGTGTGAAAACAATAGCATGGGTAGCATTACCTTGCTTATGTTAGCATCCTATTATTTTCTACTAGTATGGTTAATGCACTAGATGCTAGTTTAGTCTTTTTGTTAATTTTTAGCAAGTGTGACCAGAGGCTTTGTGACCTCTTAATGCTTTGTTATGCTAGTGGAACACCCACTGGTGTCATTGCATTTTTGGTGGAAACATTATTTCCCCACACTAGATGTGTTTCTTTTATATAGTTCTCTAGTTAATGAGTGCCTAGTATTTTTGCTTTGGGATTTTTAGTGCTAAATGAAAATGTGTATGATTCTGTTTGTAAGTTGTTGTAATCATGTGTGGCTTTCTAGGAAAAATCCATCTTTGGAGTGTTGTTTGATTCCTATAGTAATGCCCTTTTTATTACTACCAGTATGTAGGAGTTGCCCTGCAAATGGATGCATTGTTTTGTTAAATGGGATATTTTTGTCATGGCAAGTATAGATGTTTTTCACTACTATTTTTTTATGACATGGAATCTCTGGTTGTATTTCAATTACTAGATTGAAATTCATCCATTGATCCTTCATGTTTAAGTAGTACTAGTTTCCTTAGCAGTTGTTGTGTTAAATTATTTTCCTGCCAACTTGTGTTTGGTGGATATTTGTGTATCCTTGCATGAGGACATGTTTTCATTTACCATTATGATAACATGGTTCCTTTTTTGCATTTTATTACTTTACTTGTTATGCATGCTTGCATAGCAAACCCTTAGTAGAAGCATGTCTATAGGATTCCTCCTTTTTATTCATTATTTCTATTGTTCTCACTATGAGAAATTGTGTGTTTTGTGATGAGTCTATTACTTTGTTACACTTGTGTAGGCTCACTGATTTGTAAAAGTAACTTTTGCAAATCATGTGTTTCATTTATTCTTGATGTCAATTTAGACTTAGTAAGATAGCTACCTTTTTCTTTTTGTGGTTTGGTTGATAGACCCATTGCCATGGTTATTGTTGTGCATGTTTTATATACTTTTAGTAGTCTCACCCTTGTGAAACTAAGTATATTTTGGGCTTATTAATATCTTGGTAGGAGAGTGGCACACCCACTGAATCCATGATATTAAGGTTGTGAGATATGTTCCTCCAACCTTAAGCTGTCTTATTGAATGGCATTTCTGCCAAGTGTGCTTGTCTGATTGTTTGCCTCCATTAATAAATTGTGTGATTGGTTATTATTAGTTTCCTTGCTGTAGGTATTGTTGTGTATTGTTGCTTGCCTTGATTGGTTCTTAATGTGCGTCCTTTATTCCTTTTTACGACGTTAGAAAACGAAGAGGAAGGAAGTGTCGTGAAGCTCTGTTTCAAGTTCCAGTCACTCCAAAACCAGGGACACAAGGAGATACCAGGCAAGCCATCCTGATGCTTGCTGATACAATAATTATCATTATCTATCATGCATGTTTTACCTCTGAAGTTTTACCAAAACTTGATTATCAAAACTATTTTTGATGTGGAATTTACTACTATACTATATTATAGGTTACTATCATGCCAGTAGTTAAACTTGGTAATACCAAGCCCATAGGCCACCCTATGGTATTTATTGCCATCAAATATATTAGTCCCTAAGTGGACACCCTAAAATTGTGATTCTACAAAACAAAGGCTTTACGGAAAAACCCGGAGAAAAGGCGGATCCTTGTTCTCCGGAGGAATGTGGAAGTGGTCATTTTTGAGAAAGTGGTGTTTTCAAAAATGACACATAACCTAGTCTTCGCCGGACAACCTTTACCGTACTGCCACCCTACCCCACATGGGCACGGGGCTTAACTTGAAGTTTGTTCTTATTACTGTGTGCTATCTCAATCGCTATAAGGGACGTCGTACCCTCGAACCGAATGTCGTGGAGGCATATAAAGTGTGGGATTAATTTTCCCTCCGGTCGCATCAGTTGAGGCATCCTGGCTTGACGGGGATTAGCTCGGTGTCGGGGATGTGGTAAAACTCAACTGAGAGATAGGCATATACTAGCTTGAACATAGTGAATGGTTATGATCAGATACCTGATGTTTACATACTGTTGTTACAGTCCGTGATTGTTTCACGGTAGGTGTACTGGATCTGGTGGATGAGTACACCTCTGCAGAGTACAACTTTTTCGAAGAAGCCGCGTCCTCGGATATGGACAGTTGAATGTCCATGTAGCTAGCATTGTTTCAATGTTTTCAAAAAGGAGTTTTTGAAAGGGAAATTTTGAAAGGAAGTGTTGAACTTGTGAAGTTCAGAAAGGAATGGAAACTTATACCGTGGAGGTATCGTCGATGATGAAAAGCCAGATGATGTTATACAAAACAAAGTGTTTTGCAAACAAAACCTTTTCTGCTCTAAGCAAGAATTCTGGAAACTGATTCCAAGAAGTTTTGCAAAGAGAAAATATTCTTTAACAAAGTTTTACAAAACCTCTTGTACATGTGATATCTACAAGAGAAATAAAACTATATTATTTTCTTCTGAAGTATCTTCTTCAACGAAGATATAGATTAACCTGACTGCAACTGTGGTGTCATCATATATGAACACCATTGGTAGTGAACCCTATTTATAGCCTACCTATTCCACCATATAAGCATATTTGCATGTTGGTAAGTGACATGATGGATGTCTTGCTGAGTACATTCAAATGTACTCATTATGGTTTCGCCCCTGGTATCTACTTGCCAGACTTTGAGAAGGAGCCTCCAAAGGAGATCTATGAAGAGAAGTACGAAGCTGACGGCTTTGCGAACTAGGATCGTCTCCGGGTCAGCAGCCTGTAGGTTAAGGCGTGACTTGGGCTCAACTGCGTTGTGTTTTAGTTGTCTTCCGCTGTGTTTGTTAAGTTGCCTGCCCTTGTGGCAGTTGTGTTAAACTTGATCATGTGATCTTTTATGTAATACCTTTATGTATTCGTGTAATGGATGATGTATTTCTGTGTGCCAACTTTGTATGTTTGTTCACGACTGATCTTTCTGGGATCGTGAATGTATGCATACGGAGGGTTTCAGACTGCCGGTCTGGGGTCCTTACACGTACTCCCTTAACAAGGAGAAACTCGGGATTACATCGTGTCTCCGCGTGCTTCATATTGGTTACCTAGTTTCCCTCCCCTTTACTTGTGCTTATATTGTATTTGTTGTTGTTCTTGTCATGTAGGTAAATTCACCGTAGTTGCATTATCTAGAGAATTTACCTTTGTGTGAAGCCTAATCTTGAAGAAAAACTAAAATTGTTCGTAGCACCTATTCACCCTCCCTTTTAGGTGCCCATACTATCCGTTCATTTAGTATCAGAGCCTCGGCTCTTACTATCAGGCTTAACCACCTAAGAGTTTAGTATGGCCGATGATCTGGATGTCACCGGTTCCGTGGCGGAAGTCACTATGGATGATCTCAAGGAGTTCAAAAATTCCTTGACCTCGTCCATGGAGGAAAAAATGGATGAGTTGCGAACACTCATGTTGCAATTCATGAAAGCCAAGGAACCGAAGACCTCCACTTCATCTCCTTCGGATAAAAATCCGGAGGGTGCCAAGAATGGGGCTAATGGTGAACCACCTAAAGATGCTTCCGCTAAGAACTCCACCGATAAGGGTACAGAAGGAAAAGAAGATTACCACTCCGTCGAGGGGCACTACTCTCCCGATCCTCCTGTCCCACATACTCATATCATTCCTAGAGGAGAACCTCCTAAACTTGATGCACATTCTTTTGGTGATTGGCAATATTACATGGAAACTCACTTAAACTCTTCTTGTATTGAGCTTTGGAGGGTTACTCGAGATGGATACAAGCCACACGACCCCAAAAACTTGACAAGAAGAGAAACCGTAGATTGTCAACTCAACTATACCGCCTTGTCTATTATACAACAAGTCGTGGGTCCAAACCACATGCATCAACTTCAAAAATATTCCACCGCCAAGGAAACATAGGACGCTCTTTTCGTCATGTTTGTGGGCAATGGTAGCATGCAAAGGAATAGGTATGATACATTGAGCCATGAAGCCGAAGGATTATATATGCATGATGGTGAGAACCATGAAGACATGTATCGAAGGCTCAAGACACTTGCCACCGCGTTCAATAATGTTGGAGCCAAGTACATTAATTATGCTTGGATCAAGAGAAAGTACATTAGTTCTCTCATGCCATTTGAGCCCGCGGACATAAAGAGCCTTCAATGAAGACATGACTTTGCCTCTTTGACCTCAACTCAAGTGATGCAAGAGATGAGCTCCTACCAAGTGCAAATAAGGAATGCTCTTGACAATCGAGCTAGAGCTATGGGAATGCACAAAGGAGCTTAGGTTGCTTTGAAGGCCAAGGTAGTGTCAAGGGAGGTTGATTATCAAGAAGCTTGTATTGAGGACTTGGCTCATTTGAAGGATCAAGAATATGACCCCGTGCTCAAAGATGTAATTGCTCTTGTCGTGCATTTTTTTTGGAAGAATCCATCCAAGTCCAAGGCATATATAGAGGAGAAGACCAAGTCTAGCTATGGAAAAGAAGGGACTCAAAGGGTGATGTATTGCTTAAATTGTCAAGATAAGCACCACTTCATTGCGGAGTGCCCCTATGAGAATAGGGAACATCATGGTGGCAAACTTATTCACAAGGACAAGTCCAAGGTTGCTTACAAGAAACCTCACTTCAAGAAGAAACCTTTCAACAATAAGTCCCCCACCAAGTTTGTGCTAGTGACTCAAGAGGAGTATGATTACGGAAGTGATGAAGAAGAAGAATCCACGAGTGAAGTGGACGCTCTTGATATTGCTTCAACTCCATCATCTTCATCACTCTTTGAATCCCCCAATGAGAATATTCCTCAACCCAATGCCAAGTGCTTCATGGCCTATGCCTCGGAGGACTATGCTTCCGGTGGGTCTAAATGGATAATTGATAGTGGATGCACTAATCTATGACCGGAAGCAAAGAACTCGTGACGGAGTTGCGTCTAAATAAAAATGATGCGTCCATCACCTATGGAGACAATTCCAAGTCTAAGGTAACGGGCTTCGGCAAGGTTGTGATTGCTCCCGATGTCACTATCGTGGATGTCATGCTTGTCGAATCCCTTGGATTCAATTTACTTTCAGTTCGTTCTCTTGGGAAGATGGGTTTCTCCGTCTTCTTTGAAAATGGTGTGGTCCTTTTGAGGAGTGATACGTCATAAACATATCTATAATTTCTGATGTTCAATGTTGTTTTCATGCCATGTGCTACATGTTGTCCTTACACTTTATGTCATTTTTTATCAATTTCCCGGGACTAACCTATTGGCAAGATGCCACAAAGGCAGTTCCCCATTTTCTGTTGTTTTTAGTTTCAGAAAAGTTGTTCTGGAAATATCCTCGGAATTGGAAAATTCGAAGCCCGGAAGTCTTACAATTCCCGAAGGTTCGATGGAGTCCCGAAGAGGCCCGGAGGAGGGGGGCACACCATAGGGAGGCGCGCCCCTGGCCGCGCCTGGGGGTGGTGTGGGCCCCTCGGGCGTCCACCGCCATCGCCCTCTCGCCTATTTATTCCTCCCAATACGTCAACCCTAAAAATATACCACTTTTTCCCGAGAAACACCCGAGGCCGGCGTCATCGTCACCCCGAGATCGGGAGGGTTCTGGAGCTCTCCCCGGCAACCTGCCGGGAGGTGAATTCATCATTGGAGGTGTCTACACAACCATGCCCGCCTCCGGAGTGATGCGTGAGTAGTTCATCCCTGGACTACGGGTCCATAGCAGTAGCTAGATGGTTGTCCTCTCCACTTTATGCCTCATGTTTAGATCTCGTGAGCTCCCTCACATGATCGAGATCATCTTATTGTAATGCTACATGTTGTGTTTGCTGGGATCCGATGATTATTGAATGCTATGTCTTTTGATTATCAATCTATCATGTTATATTCATGTGTATGTTATTTATGATCTTGCATGCTCTCTATTGTTAGTAGATGCTCTGGCCAAGTAGATTCTAGTGACTCCAAGAGGGAGTATTTATGCTCGATAGTGGGTTCATGCCTCCTTTGCATCTGTGCTCGAGTGACAGAAACGTGACAGATGGATGATGTGTTGTTTCCATTAGGGAGAAAACAACGATGTTTACATTGTTTAGATTACACACCTTGCTTTCTGCGATTATCCGTTGCTTGAAACTTAATACCCAATGTTTGTTCGGATGATATTCGACGGGTGGATTATTAGTCATAGATGCATTTGGATGACGATCTATGTATTTTGTTGTAATGCCTGCATGAATCTCATAGTAATCTTTATGTCATGCATGTTTCTTTATTTTTCAATTGCCCAGCTTTAATTTGTTCACCACGCATGTTAGCTATCTTTTATGGAGAGACACCTCTAGTGAACCGTGGACCCCTATCCATTTTCTCATACTGATAATACAACCACTGCTTCCACTGTTTTCACACGGCTGCTACTGTTTTCATATTGTTTTACTACTGTTTTCCACACCATACATTTAACCTATTTGTTATCAGCAAAACCGGTGAGATTTACAACCTCACTGCTTCGTTGGAGCAAAGTAATTTTTTGTGTTATGTAGGTTCCACGTTGTTGCTAAACCGGTAGTGTGCCCTACCATCTCCACTGCATCAACCTTCTGAAGTTACTCCTTCCTCCTACTGGTCAATTCAACCTTGGTTTCTTTCTGAGGTAAACTTGCTGTTCTGCTCATCAAACCTTTCTCTTGGGGTCTCCCAACGAACGTGTGTTACACACGCATCAAGGAGCAAGACTCTTGACGTCGCATACGTGGGACATGTCGAAAATGAGTTTTTTGTGGTGGACTTCTCGAAGTCTACCAACTCTCAAGCGATGTGTCTTTTCGAAAAGGCGGACATGGGGTGGTTGTGGCATCGCCGCTTAGCCCATGTCAACAGGAGAACTTTGCAAAGTCTTCACAAAGATGGCCTAATCCTCGGACTAAAAGAAAATGTTTCCTTTTCCAAAGATCGTGTTTGTAGGTCGTGTGTTGAAGGAAAGTTGCATGATGCCCCTCACAAGAGCAAGATTATTATCTCATCAAATAGGATCTTGGATCTTCTCCATGTTGATCTCTTTGGTGTCGTGCCCGAGGAAAGTCTTGGGGGCAAGAAGTATTGCTTGGTGATTGTTGATGACTATTCAAGATACACTTGGGTTTATTTCTTTAAGACGAAGAGTGAGACCCAACAATCCATCATCGACTTCTCCAATCAAGTGCAACATCAACACAATGTCCCAATAATGGCTATTAGGAGTGATAATGGCACCAAGTTCAAGAACTACACTTTGAATGAGTTCCTTAGTGATGAGGGTATTCGGCATTAATATTCCACCGCATATACGCCTCAACAAAATGGTGTACCAAAAGGAAGAATAGAACTCTTATGGATATGGCAAGGACCATGTTGGCGGATTATTCTTCTCCCCAATATCGATGGGCCGAGGCCATATCCACCACATTCCACTCCTCCAACCGCCTATACATCCGCAAGGGCTTAGACAAGACTCCATATGGGATCCTCACCGGCAACAAACCCAACGTCTCCTACTTCCATGTTTTCGGTTGTAAGTGCTTCTATTTGATAAAGGGTGTTCGGTTGTCTAAATTCCAATATAAAACTATTGAGGGTATTTTTGTTGGTTACGGTGCCGAATCCCACACTTATAGAGTCTTTGACAAAGCCTCACGGATTGTCATAGAATCTTGTAGTGTAGTTTTCGAGGAAAATGATGGCTTCCAAGTGGCGCGATTTCATGTTTCTAATGTAGATGTTGAAATGCCTCAAGAAGCCATAGGATAGATGGGTGTGGGATTTTTCCGCCCCATCGAGGGACACCTTATGGCAACACGAGAAGAACTATTCTCTACTCAAGTGGAACCCTCATCTACAATAGAAGAACAAGCCAAGGAGCCAAGTGATGCACCTACCGAAGAACAAGTTCAAGACCCTCCTCTTTTTGACCAAGTTACTATGCAAGATGCAAACACTCCTATCATTCAAGCTAGTCAAGGTCAAGGCCAAGATCAACCTTCTTCGTCCTCCTATCCTCAAGTTGAAGCAAGTGTTGAGGATGATGATGATGATCAAGGCCAACAATTTGGTCAAGACGGGGACCCAAATGATCAAGATGATCAAGTGATTCCTCCTCGCAATAATGAGGAGATCGAAGCCCGTCGTGCTAGAAGGATTAGAAGAGCTTTGAATCGTATTGATGCATCCGACAAAAAGGTCTTGGAAGATGTTCAAGCTAGAAGATACAAAAGAAAGCAATTGGCAAACTTTAGTGAGCATCAAGCTCACATATCCATCGTGGAACCAAAGAAAGTATTTGAAGCTCTTGAGGACTTCGATTGGGTGGAAGCTATGCATGATGAGCTCAATAACTTTGAGCGCAATAAAGTTTGAAAGCTAGTTGAGAATCCTAAGGAACAAGGCAAGATTGATGGCACAAGGCTACACTCAAGTGGAAGGCATTGCCTTTGATGAAACCTATGCTCCTGTGGCTCGCCTTGAGTCCATCCAGGAGGTATATGTTAAGCAACCTCCGGGATTCGAGAACCTCAACTTCCCTAACCATGTCTACAAGATCGATAAGACGCTCTATGGATTTAAACAAGCACCACGTGCATGGTATGAGAACCTTAGAGAGTTGTTGGAAGACCGTGGGTTTGAAGTTGGGAAGATCGACTCCACCCTTTTCACAAAGAGGGTAAAGGGAGAGATTTTCATATGACAATTCTATGTGGATAATATTATCTTTGGTTCAACTAACCAAGCGTTCAATAATGAGTTCTCAAAACTTATGACTGACATGTTTGAGATGTCCATGATGGGAGAGCATAAATTCTTCCTTGGCTTTGAGATCAAGCAATTGGCTCGTGGGACTTTCATTTCTCAAGCCAAGTATACCCAATACATGCTCAAGAGATTTAATTTTCAAGGTTCAAAAGAGAAACCATCTCCTACGCAAGTCAAATGCCACCTCAAGCGCAATCCAGATCGTAAAGATGTGGACCAAAAGTTGTATCGTTCTATGATTGGCTCTTTGCTTTTCTTTTGTGCATCTAGGCCCGATATCGTTTTGAGTGTAGGTGTGTGTGCAAGGTATCAAGCGGCTCCTAAGGAAAGCCACTTGGTGGCGGTCCATAGGATCTTTCGGTATTTGGTTCATACCTCAAGGTTTGGTTTGTGGTACCCAAAGGGGCACAATTTTCTCTCAAAGGCTACACGGAATCGGATTGGGCCGGTGATCAAGATGATAGGAAGTCTACTTCCGGGGCTTGCCGAATTCTTGGTAGGTCCTTGGTGTGCTGGTCTTCCAAGAAGCAAAATTGTATATCTCTCTCCACCGCCGAAGCCGAGTATGTGGCGGCCGCTAGTGCTTGAACCCAATTGCTATGAATGAGGCAAACCCTCAAAGAGTATGATGTTCAAGTGGATAAGGTGCCTCTCATGTGTGGCAATGAAAGTGTCATCAAGATCGCCTACAACCCCGTGCAACACACAAGGACAAAGCATATTGAGATTCGTCATTATTTCATGCGGGATCATGTGGCAAGAGGTGATATTGAGCTATCATATATCCCCACCAAGGATAATATCGTGGACATCTTCACGAAGCCACTTGATGATGCAAGATTCATGTTCTTGAGGAATGAGCTAAATATCATCGATTCTAGGAGTTTGTCTTGAAGATTTTGCACACACCCCTATAGTTTATACGTGTTTGGGTTTAGGTGTAGGCATGGACATAGGGGGAGTGTTATCCTAACACATTGGGTTCTCCCTCCGCCCATTATTCCCAAAGCCAAAATGCATTGTTATCTCTCTTTTCTAATGTTGAATGAGATTCAATGTCGAGAATTGGCAATGCACCCAAGATATATCTTCGTGGTGGAATACCAACATTCTCTTACGTGGTGGCCTAAGGCTTAGGCCACCAACCTCTTCTTTTGAAGAGTTGGATCTTAGTTGGGATTTATTTGGATTTCATGGCATTTTCTCTCTTTTTCCCTTGCTAAGTGTTTTCGTAGGAAAATCTCACTCACTTGGACGTTTTGTTTGATTCTTGCAAATGAGTGGGATGAGTACTATTTTCAGTTTGGTGTTTATATCCTAAGACTTTCTACCTAAAAACCAAACTCTATCTATCACACAAGTCACTCCTTTGAAACTTGGAAGTTTCGGATTAGAAGGCGGCCGGAATTTCCGGTACAGTTTTGTACTGGAATTTCCGGGTGGACCTGGAATATCCGGTTCAAACTTGAACTGGAATATCCGGTCCGGCGAATCTACGTCAAATCTGAGGAGCACGAGATGGATTGGCAGTTCTTGCCGTTCATCCCCAACCTCCTCCTCCTCCAAAAATGTCGCCCCTCCGGTTCTTGGCCTCCCGGGCCTCTTCCTCCACGGGATTTGCAAGCTTTTGGCCGGATCTCGTGCTCCATCTCCTTGTGATCGATCTCATCCAAGCATTTTCATCCATGGACGTGGGTAATCCCCATTTATTTTGGATCTTGGTGCCCTAACCCTACCCCTCCTTGGATGTATGATTTCTTGGTTAATGCTTGGTAGTGGATGTTTCCGAGGCCATCTTTTGCATGCTAGATATAATAGTTTAGCATCCCTAGTCTTTGATCTAGAGTTTAACCTACTTGCAAAATCAATCTAGTGTTGTTTCGTGGAACCGGAATATCCGGTTGAGAACTGAACCGGAAATTCTGGTTGCGTTATGTCCCAAATTTCAGTATTGTTTTTTATTTCCTCTAGGATTTTTTATTGATCATTTTGCGGATGCTCCTCTATTATCTTGTTGTATGTTCCTATTTCATTGACTAATGTGCACTTAACCCCTTGCTACCGTCTATATGCTTCAATCACAGGTGGCTCTCAGGTTGACAAGTTGAGCACCCGCAAGCGTCCGTCCTACAAGGACACTAGTGATGAGGACCCCGGTGACTCACGGACTTCGAGGAAAGATGTTGCCAATGGGAGAGCAAAGTCTGTTGCTTCAAAGCCATCGAGGAATAAGAAAGGCAAGGAAGTCAGGAAGAACTACAAGTATGATGTGACCACTCAAGAATTTTCTCAGATTCCTTAGAAGGACTAGTAAAACACTCTGAGGGACACGAAGATTGATGATGCTCGGTTCTGGTGCTTGGAGCAGTCCTATATCTTTGCATACATCTACTCTGACTACAAGTTTCTGGTCCGCCCGATGAATCCCACCAAGATCTAGCTCCTCAAGGACAAGGAAGTATTTGCTGATGCTGCTAGTATTATCGAGAGGTTTGGTCTTGTGCAGCCCATGGAGACGCAATGCCCTTATAACATTGATCTTGTGGTCCAATTCATGTCCACATTGGTGTTTGACTCGAGTGTTGTCTGTTGTTTGAAGTGGATGACCCAATCCACTCCTTATGAGGCTTAGTTCTTCAATCTGGGTAAGGCTCTTGGCTACAAGTCTCGCTCTCATCCTCCACTTGGTCACCGTATGCATGATGTGGACAGACCTCAGCGTGAGAAGAGTATGGATGGCATGTATGCTCCTGGGTATGTGGTTGGTAAGGTGGAAGGTCTTCTCCCGTTCTATGATCAGATGGTACGCATCTTTCGGTCTTTCTTGGTTCCTAGCGGTGGCAACAATGATGCTCTCACCAGTTCGCTTTGCAACCTCCTGATTCTGGCAAATCAATGTATTGAGGACGAGGACCCTACTGTGTCATACAAGGTAGATGTCATGGACTTCATCTTCCACGAGCTCCGCAATGTTATGATTGGTGGGAACACTATCCCATATGGACCATACATCATGATGTTGTTCAAGGGCACCATAGGGAGAGACTTCCGTGAGCTGCCTTTGCAAGCTCATGCCTTCAAGAAGTTGTATGTTAAGAGAAAGTCTATTGCTGCTGCTCCTGCCCCTCCTCCCGAGGGTGGTTTCTCTATGGGAGATGCCCCCTTCTAGTGCTCACAAGGCTAACAACACCACTACTGTGTGCAATGTCAGGAAGCTTTCCTGGTTCAGCGCAATGTGCTTTGTATGAAGGTGGATATTCATAAGGAGCAGTATCAGGCTTACCGCAGGGACACTGCTATGTCCAGCTCTCGGCGTCAGATACTTCATCATGTGAGTGGTGTAACTGGTGATATCCCTGCTACCTTGGTTCCTGACTCATACTCACAGTGGGCTTCTAGTGACTGTACCCCTTGGGAGCAGATTGAGGAGGCTCTTCGTGTCACTGTTGCTTCATCTAGTGCTCGATGATAAGGATGATGGGGAAGTGGATGAAGATCAGGAGAGAGACGTCGAGGGTGCTTCCGAGACGTCAGTTGGAGAGTCCTCTGAGCACTCGGATGCTTAGCTTGTCTATAGGACGTTAACACCACTACCTATCTCCTTTTTAGTGTCTCGGTGCCAAAGGGGGAGAAGTAGTCTTAGGCCTACGGGATTTGCATGGGTTCGGGCACAAGCATGTTCTTTTATCATTTTTTGAGAGTCTGTGTCCATTTAGTTTGTTTCGTGAACTATTTGCTATTTCTCTCGTTTGAACTATGTGTTTGTGCGACTTGGTTATCTTTGTGGTATCTATGCTATCTATGTTTGGGGGGATGAAGGAGGTGGGCTTGGGGGCATGTGTCTCCCATCTAACGAGGGGGATGAAGAAGGTGGGCTTGGGGGGCAGGTGGGCTGGGAAACAGACGGGGGAACAGGAGAAAGCCCAACATGCCGCACCGGCCTAGGGTTTGGGTTATTCGTGTACCCCGTTGACATCTGATGGACCACGAGTTGGCCCACGCCCGATGCAGGGGAAGGAGAAATCCTCGCCCCCGAGGTCGGCAGCGGCGGAGGAGCGCTGCTGCACGGCGGCAGAGAAAGCTCGACCAGGCCAACCCGCAGCACAGATGGCGGGGAAGACGACGACGACGAAGCAGGTCAAGTCCACACGGAACGGAAATGGCGGGAACTCACGATCTGGGCTCTCCATATCCAGATGCGGCTCTCGGCTTACCAGCGCCCACGGAGACCATGGACGAAGTGCACGCGGAGGCCGCCACCTGGCGCAACGCTTTGCGGTGGGTGGAGGAGCGGGAGGAGGGAGAGCCTTGGACACGAAGTCTGCAAGGCAGATCTGAGATGGCGCCTTTGGAGGAGGTGGCGAGACGACCCCAGCGGCGCTCGCTGGTGGTGCATCCTCCACATCCGAGTCTTCGTCGACGAGAGCCCAGAAGCGTGAGCCAAGAGGCGGCAAGGGTGGGAGCGAAGATCGTGGTGAGGGGAGGCGGCGGGTGGCGCACACTACGTTGCCTCACGTCGCCAGAAAGAGCACGAGACATCTTCATCCCGCTGCTATACCATCTATATTTGCCCCGGTTACATGGTGAAAGAGAACACAACAACTAAGGTAGTTATTTCAACTAGCAGGTTAGTCCAGAAATTTAAGATAAAATTCAAACTAAGTGAAAAGAAAATACTCCGTCCATACCATAATATAAGATGTTTTAGCTATTTTAATAGAGACTACGTAGGAAGTAAAATGTGTGAATCTACACACTAAATTATGTCTATATAAAACATCTTGTACTGTATTATGATGCCAAGGGAGTACAACTTTTACTATAGATTGGTAAGAGCATCTCCAGTCGCACCCCCCAAAGGCCGCCCCCAAGCGCCTTCCCGTCCGGACGGGCCCTGAGCGCGCCCACTCGCGCCCCCCATTGGGCCTTCCCGTCCGGACGCCCCCTTGTTCCCGTCCGGCAAACCCAGCCCAACCCCGCCTCCCAGGGGTTCCCGTGGGGGCGCCGGACGAGTCGTTCCGCGCTGCGGGCCCGTCTTGCCAGCGACACAAGCGCCCACCAAAAACCCTTTCCGTCCCAGGCGCCTGCCATTTCCCTTCCCGCCGCCACCCATCTTTCCGCCCCTTCCCGCCTCCTCTCCCGCCGCCGGCGCCATACCTCCGAAAGGCCCGCCGAGACCGCCGCCAAAGAATGCGAAGGCCGGCACGCTCGGTGTCAAGCACCGCGTGCTGCAGTCGCGCCCGTCGAAGGAGCGGCCGGAAGGCATGACCGACGCCGAGTGGGAGGCCGACAAACTACGGCGCGCGCGTCCACGGCGGAGCGCCGGCTGCGGCGCGAGAGGTCGGAGGCCCAGAACGCGGCGGCGAACCTGGAGCTGCTGGTCAGCGCCATCAGAGGAGGTAGCCCGAGAGGTGGAACGAGCTCGTCGGCTTCGGCGTCGCCGTTCATCGCGGACGCCGCGAGCACACCGTTTTCGCAGTCGAGGCTCTGTCCTAGCCCGGGTCTCTCCCCCAACTTCAACGAGCCCGACGACTATGCCGGCTACGCGTACGGCTTTGCCGGCAGCTACGGCGGCTTTGACCTAAACGCCCTGTTCAGCGACGGCGCGCCCAGCGGCGCCGGGACAGGACTCGACCTGAACGAGGTGTACAAGGTGTCCCCGGGGTTGCGCCGGGACGGCACGGCGTACGCCCAGGTCCTGTCCGGGCGCACCTTGTTGTTTGAGGACGGCGCCCACAACATGTTCGACGCCGGTCCCGCGGTCTTTTCGCCGACCAGGCGCCCTCCGGCGGCTACGACTTCGGCAGCCAGACGCAAGATGGTGGCGGGAGCAAGACATCGACAACGCCGATGAGGACGATGATCAAGAAGGTGATGGCGCCGACGACGATGTGGAAGAAGTCGGCAAGGATGGGAAGAAAAAGAAGTGGAAGAGTGGAAGCCGTGGCATAGCTTGGACGGTGAAAGAGGATGAGTGCTTCATTGACTCGTGGAGTGCCATTACTCAAGACGTGATCACGGGTGCCAACCAAACGAGCGACTCGTATTGGAAGCGGATCCTCTCGGAGTTTGATGAGCGCAAGTACCAAATGCCATATATGGAATACGTCATGGATCGCAATCAAAATGCGCTCGCTCGTAGATGGACCACAATCCAAAAGTCGGTGAACAAGTTTCAAGGAGCCTTTGAGAACATCACGGCGAGGCCAGAGAGTGGCAAGAGTGCAAAAGACCAAGTAATTTTGTGCGTCTCATCTTCTCCTATGCTATCACAACATTCATGCATCTCCTAATCTTGACTTCTCTTGTTGCTAGCTCATTGATGCCATCACCTTGTACAAGGTTATCAACGAGGGCAAGAACTTTGTGCTTCTACATAGTTTCAACAAGTTGCAAGGCAATGAGAAGTGGAAGAAGCATAGGCTCCGAATCAATAAAAAGTCGAGCGATGCTCAAATTGAGGAGGTGGTGCTCAACTCGAAGAGGCCAATGGGAAACAAGAAAGCATGCGGCGGCGGCGAGATCAGAGTGAGTGCACGCCGCAATTGACAAGGTCATGGAGAACGTCACGAAGAACTCGGCGGAGAGACGTGCCGCAACCGAGGCCAAGTGGGCGGAGTTCTCCAAAAAGACGGACAGGATGATTCTCACGACGGACACATCGAACCTTGATCCCCAGGCGAGGGCGGCGTGTGAGCGCATGCGTGCTCAAATCTTCGCCGAGATGGGCCTCGGTCTGGCGTCCACGGCGACCAACGGGGCGGCATCCTCGGAGACCATGGAGTGGCACGAAGCGAACCCGAGCGGCGGCAGCAACGAGACGCCAGGCGGCACCAAGGGCGCCGAGCGCGCCAACGACGAGTTCGACGGCTACACCCCCGACCCCAGCTTCCTCGGCTCCAACGACGTCGTCAACGTCGATTGACAAACGCCGAGCGCGCCGGCGACGAATTCGTATAGTTTTGTAATGCCAAACCTTTAAATTATGGACCAAAAATATAATTATATAGAACTTTATTTATTTTAATATTTGCACAATTAAAAATTTTGGGAAAAAATGCTTTATGGGTTTTGGTTGGGGGCGCCGACTGGGGACAGGACGCCTCCGTGGGCGCGGCGCCGTCCGGACGAGTCCAAAGGGCCTATCTGAACGCCGATCCGGACTACGCCCGTTAGTGGGCGCGACTGGAGATGCTCTGGCCAGCGCTACTGCTCGCTCTGTTCTTCGGTCAATGCAAAATCCACCGAGCTGTACATGGACAGCGCAGCCTTTAGTGCCACGGAGAATCGGATCGAATAGTTGAATGGTAGGTACAGTAATAGGAGTAGTACTAAGGTAAAAGGACAGGGATAGGTTTTATGCCGTGAGGACGTGTAGGTCCATGCAAGTCATGAGGTCGATCAGTGGCTGCAGGTGCCGTAGAATTTTATCTCCTCCATCGGGTCCACACTGGAGGTCGGCGACTTGCAGTCGCAGCATGGGAGTGAGGTGAGCGTGCAGCACATAAAATGATTTTACTGTATTTTCCTATCACGGTGCATTCTTAGAGACAACAAGCTGGCTTGAAAAAACGGAAAGTGGGCTAAGAGCAACCTTTTTTTTTTTGAAAGTAGGGCTAAGAGCAACTCTAACTCTAGCAAGATACCGGAAAATTTCATCCCAGAAAACAGTTTTAGGGGACGACGAGAAAACCGTTTCCGGTACTAGCACCGGCTCGGCTAGAACAGGTCATGTAAAAGCGTACCGTATTGCATAAAAAAATCATCACACACTACGGTCAAATATCTTCAACATAGTAGCTATGGTCAAATGTCTTCAACCGTATAGCATCGAGTGAAATGCTCTCTTATTTTTTTTTGAAATGGGGATGACCCCGGCCTCTGCATCGAGTGATGCACACAGCCTTTATTGCTTATTAAAAATCAGTGTAGCCAACCGTTTACAAAAAATTTATCCTTACAAGAACAAGGATAATCTCCTTATACCGAAAAACAGCAAAACCAAAAGGAAAACTATGAAATCCTATTATGATGCTGCCACGTATGCTGGGAGAAAAAACCCTGTGCCACCGTAAGGAGACGATTGCAGCCATCCACCATAAGCTTCTTCTGGTCTGAAGGCAGTAATAAAGCCCATAGCTGGATCCAATGAGCTGCCGAATAGATAACCTGTAAAGCATGAAAACAGTTCTTCCTATTAAAGACAATACTATTTCTACATGTCCAGATAGCCCAACAAATGGCCGATACACCAATTCTAATTCTTCTTTTAGTTTTCACATCAATCCCATTAAGCCAATTCCCAAACATATTAGTCACATTGGAGGGAGGAGGAATATTAAAAGTACAAAAGACCACACGCCAAATAAGTTTAGCCAAAGGACAAGAAATAAAGAGATGATCTACTGTCTTGTTGTTCCCACAAAAAGAACAAAGCATATCACCTTTCCACCCTTTTCTTGCTAAATTATCTTTAGTTAAAATCACCTTCCTATCCAAAAACCACATAAAGATTTTGATCTTAAGAGGTAACTTTAATTTCCACAAATAGGTTTTGAGAAAAATCGTATGTCCATTCATCAAATCCTCATACATAGATTTTACTGAGAAGCTCCCATTCTGATTAAGTTTCCAAATAAACTTATCAGGATCCGAAGTCAAGGAGACATTCATTAGCCGCAAGCACAAATGAGACCACATATCCCAAGTAATACCTACTAAATTCCTACGAAAAGAAATATTAAGTGGTGGTGCATTCTGAAATACATCAGCAACCGATACATTTTTAGACTGCACAATATTATATAAAAGAGGATATTGATGAGATAAAGGGGTTTGGCCTAACCAAATATCCTCCCAAAATCTAGTTGTTTCACCATCTCCAATTTTAAAGGAACCTCTACTAAAGAAATCCTCCTTAACTTTCATTAGACCCTTCCAAAAGGGGGAATCAGTGGGTTGTGCCTCCACGTGAGCTAAAGATTTGCTATGCAAGTATTTATTCTGTAACAATTCCTGCCATATACCCTCCTCATGAAGTATTTTAAACAGCCATTTAGCCAATAAACACTTATTCTTTAGCTCGAGCACTTCCACACCTAATCCACCTTGATCCTTTGGTCTACAAATAATATTCCATTTTGTTAATCTATATTTACGTTTAGTGTTATCACTCTGCCAGAAGAAACGTGATCTATAGAAATCTAGTCTCTTACGGACGCCCTTAGGAATCTCAAAAAAGGATAACATAAACATGGGTAAACTTGTCAACACAGAATTAACAAGAACTAGTCGATCCCCATAAGATAATAGTTTCCCTTTCCAGCACCCAAGTTTGTCCTCAAAACGACTCTCCACGGGGTGCCACTCTGAGTTTGAAAGTTTTCTGTGATGAATAGGAATACCCAAATATTTGAAAGGTAACAAACCAGACTCACAACCAAAAATTTGTTTATACTCGTGCTCTACCTCTTTAGCCTTACCAAAACAGAAAACTTCACTCTTGTGAAAATTAATCTTGAGACCCGACAATTGCTCAAAGATACACAAGATTAATTTTAGATTTAGAGCTTTATCAAAATCATGCTCTAAAAAAAGCACCGTATCATCTGCATATTGAAGGATAGACAAACCTCCTTCAACTAGGTCCGGAATAAGACCTCCAATTTGTCCAATTTCCTTAGCCCTAGCAATTAAAATAGCCAGCATATCTGCCACTATATTAAAAAGAATTGGAGACAGGGGATCACCCTGCCTTAGACCTTTTTTTGTTTGGAAAAAATGGCCAATTGCATCATTAACTCTAATACCTACACTTCCACCCTGAACAAATTGTAAAATCATATCACACCATTCCTGAGAAAACCCTTTCATACGTAAAGCCTGAAGAAGAAAAGGCCACTTAACCTTATCATACGCCTTCTCAAAGTCAATTTTAAAAATTACCCCATCCAACTTCTTCCTATTAAGCTCATGAATGGTTTCATGTAGGATAACAACTCCTTCCAAGATGTTTCTCCCAGGCATGAAAGCTGACTGAGATGGTCTAACCACCTTCTGCACAATCTGGGTAATACGATTAGTACCCACTTTTGTGAAAATTTTAAAACTCACATTAAGAAGACATATAGGTCTATATTGCTGGATTTGAACCGCATTATCATTTTTAGGAAGCAAAGTTATCACCCCAAAGTTCAGTTTAAACAACTGAAGATTACCTTGCTTAAAATCTAAAAACATGGCCATCAAATCCGATTTAATAACCTCCCAAAACGTTTTATAAAATTCAGCAGGGAAACCATCAGGACCTGGAGATTTATTAGGCTCCATCTGTGATATTGCCTCAAAAACTTCTTCCACTAAGAAATCAGCAGTGAGAATATCATTTTCTTGTTGAGATAGCTGAGGTATATTCTGAATATTACTCTCCACTAAGGAGATGTTATTGGGTGCAGAAGGTCCAAATAATTTCTTGTAATATTCAGAGATGTACATTCTCAAATCCTCATCCCCAACAATAGTTCCCTCCTCTTGTTCTAGCTGAAAAATCATCTTCCTACGATGTTTCCCATTAGCCATTATATGGAAATATTTAGTATTGTCTCCTCCCTCCAAAACATGCTTAACCTTTGCTCTCTACGCCCATTTACTCTCTTCCTCTCGACGCAATAAACACAGACGATCATTAGCATTACGAAGAGTTTCCCTCTCTCCCAAAGACAGAAGTACACTCTCAGCTTTAATATCCAACTCCTCTATAACCCTGATCAACTTATCCCTCTCAATTCTATATTTGCCACTAAGATTTTTAGCCCATCCCTTAAGAAAACGTCTTAAGTGTCTAATTTTGTTTTGCCAAATCGCAATAGCTGAATCACCCTTGTTGACAGCCGCCCATTCAGCAGAAACCAACTCGAAAAAACCATCCATTCTGAGCCACGAAAGCTCAAAAGAGAAACCACTCTTATTACCCACATGAGCCCGAGCACCAAAATCCAAAAACAAAGGAGTATGATCCGACCCATTTCTAGCCAAAGCTTGAACAGTTGCTAGAGGGAATTTTTGCTCCCACTCCACAGTAGAAAGAATTCTATCTAGTTTTTCAAAAGTTGTATTAGCTCTCCTGCTAGCCCAGGTAAATTGTCTACCAGATAATTCAATCTCTTTTAAGTCTAACCTATGAATAATTGCATTAAACATAACAGGCCATCTAGAGTTATAATTATCATTATTCTTTTCTTCAGGTTTTCGTATTATATTAAAATCCCCACCCACCAACAAAGGTAATGTTTCATTTTCATAAATACGAACCAACTCTGATAAGAATTTAGGTTTAAATTCCTCCTGGGCAGCACCATACACCGACACTAGGATCCACTCAAAACCATCATATTTTGACTTAAACATAAAGTTTAACAGAGAAATCTCCTACATCCACATTCCTGACCTCTATAGATGAAGAATTAATGCCAATAAGCATACCTCCTGATCGACCTCTAGGTGGTAAACAAAACCACACAAAGTCCAAGCCCGAAGCTAAATGGGATAGAAAGGATTGTGCAAAATGAGATCTCCCTGTCTCAGATAGAGCCAGAAAATCTAGTTTCCTCTCTCGAATACTCTCCTGAATAAAATGATGTTTACCCGGGTCACGAAAACCCTCGCTGTTCCAGAACATCCCACAAAGATTATGCATCTTGTTTATTAATGCGATTAATTCTTACACTTCTCCGTTTATTAGACACAGAATAATCCTTCTTTTTCCTAACTTTCTTAACTTTCTCACAATCAACCACTAAATTAATTGGAGATACAGAAATAGGAAAACACTCATCATCCACTAAATCTTCAGTTAGACTAGCAATCTTATTAAGAATTAAACTACGAGGCTGGGGATCATGATTATCATCCAAATTGTTCTGGAGCGTAGACAAAGTCCTAGTCAAATCACCATCTTTAATCAGCTTAGCAGACTCCAATTTAGAAGCACTAGAAGTACCCAAAGAAACTCCTAGACTAGCAGCTCTATCAATAATATCGGAATCAGAAAAAGATAGAATCGAAAAAGACTTATTAGATTTCGAAGACGTCATACCTATCCCCGAGTCCCTCCTGGCTGCGAGTAACATCGCCCTCTCCAATTGCGTGTCATCCGCATTGTGTTGGGCTCGTATACGTCCACTCGACCGCACACCCGAAGTAGCAGGGTCGAGAATGCCACCAAAATCCTCGATCATCTTCCTCGATCCATCAAAATTCGGGCTACTAAAACCAGATAAAGGGAAAGATGGCATAGGAGTTCTTGGGCTATTGATTTCAGCCACAGGGGGAGCCAAAGGTGAGACAAGTAAGGGAGAACAAATCCCAGCTTCAAAACTTGTAACACCTGAAACTACCGGAAGACATCCATCAGATTTGGACACATTAATAGGTGCCTGCACAGTACTAACATTTGTATTTAAAAGTTCATCTATAAGCATGTTTCCTGGTAAATGATTCACAGGAGCCGATTGTAAAATAGTAGAAGTCAGCATACCTTCGGAATCAGGCACTAAGCATTTTTCATACGAAGGAACAGACGAACACCCATCCACTGCCGAGCAAGATAATGATTCCACAAACGAAACTCCTGGAGCCCCATCCAAAATCTCATGATCACCCACAGACATAGGACCAGAGGAATAACCTGCCGCTGCCACGAAAGCAAGCTGGCCATCGCTAACCGCAGAAGAAAATCGAGCCGAAAAACCTGCAGTTTTCGCTGCCGCGGGCGCAGAAACCGACCTAAATGCTGCCGTGGCCTCTGCCGCAGCCAAAACCCCTGCCGTGGCCGTCCCTTTGTCTGCCGCGTCCAGTGTTGCTGCCCTAGGGTCCGAACCAGCAGAAAATGGTGCCGTGGCAGCCGAGTGCAACAAAACTTCATCCTCCTTCGAAGCTTGAGCATTAAAATTGTCCCCATTATCAGCAGGCACACCCGTATCCACGAAAGCATCATGAAGAGAGTTTTTGCTCACAAATAAATCCGTGATTTCCTTCCTAGCACGATCAAATGACTGCCATACCAAAGGCGAGAAGACCAACCCCATCTGAACATTTGAGGTCATAGGTTCCTTACCACTGCCAATATTCACCTCTGTAGATACAGTGTGTTTCGGATCAGCAGAAGGTTCTGATGTTTTTCCAGTGAGTGCATTAACTTTGTCCTGGAAGTCATCCCCCAGTCCATCGGAGTCATCATCACTCTCATCATCCCCCTCTTCCCCCTCCATGTCCACATCATTAATCGGTGTTGGTGCATTTTCCTCCACCTCAAATGATAGTCTATAGAAGCCATCTTTAATAAACATCTGGAAACGACTAGGAATCTTGCGGTGGTTTATACAACCAATACGGATACGAAGAATTCCATTCTTTCTAGTAAACGGCATATCTATCTCCTTAGTCATGCCAAACATGTCCCCAACTGACCACAAAGCAATGTAATCACCAATATGCGGGCTCGGAATTCCACCCACACGCAGCCACACCTCTGGAAGAGCCTCTGCAGGTTCAGGCTCCTTATTCCAATTATCAACAGTAATCTCACAAGCACTATTTGGCACAATACACCTCCCAAAAACCTTTAATCTCTCCAACTCCGTACTATTAGGGAATTCCACTTGGAAGATATTATGCCCCATATGGATAACATTCCAAATAAAATTCTCAGTCGGAACCAACCTCTGTAGCTGTCTAATGATCCCTGGGATAGTCAATTCACCTCCCGAAACAACAATCGACGCTAAACGATGGTTCTCCAATTTTGGCTTATAGGTTTCTGTACAAGGAAATTTGAATAGAATAAGATCCTCATGACCATACCCATATACTTGAATCTTTGGCTTTGGGGCCGTCAACAAATGACACCTCCTATCCCCGTGATCAGGACCCTCACAGATCTGACAAATAGCCACCGTACACGCTCTAGATCGGTGCCCAGCTAGACCACATCTATAACACTTTTTTGCTCTCCTCGGGGCAACATTTGCCACAGCAGTTGCAAGAGTACTAGCGGAGACACGCTCCTGCCTCACTACAGCAGTAAGCGGAGGAGACTCAGAAACCACTGCCGAAGCCACCGTTGGCCCAATAGAGACCACGGGCGAGTTAGTAACCAAAGCAGCACTCGATGTTACTGGAACAGCACCTGTGGACTGAGGCAGACAAACACCTGAAACACCAGCCGTGGCCTGCTGCAGCACTCCCTCCCCCTGTACCGGAACAACAGGTAAAGGCTGAGAAACAACAGCATTGTTTTGAGGATATCCGCCAGCTCTACCCGAAGCACGAACGTCACCATAGCGCCCACGGACGCCTCTATTATCATATGTATTATACCTCTGCCCTTGGTTCTGATAATTGCCTTGGTTCTGATTGAAAGCACCCACAGAGTTCCGTCCCGCCACAAAAGCGCTCGGATCACCACGACCCCGTCCCTCAAACGGACGACGACCACGGCCCCCTCCAGCATAGAAACCTCCACGACCACGGTTAGGAAAACCATTGCCGGCATTGAAAGGCGCCCCCTGATTGAAAGATCCAGGTGCTGTACCACTAGGACCTCCTTCTTCAAAATTCGAGAATCCACCATTGAAACCCGAGTTTGAGTTTTCCTGATTAAACATCCCTTGATTATTCCACTGGTTGTAGCCTCCCTGGTAGTTGCCGTTCCCTCGTCCATCTCCCCGATACGACATGGGCGATGGCGGCTGCTGAATCGCACGCGACCAGAAACCGTGGAGAATACGACGTAACCCTACCCCTGCCGGCTGTATATGGGATTCAGTAATCACTCCGCGATCAGGCAGATCATGGCCCACAAAAGGCCTAATCTCCTCAGTAAATTTGGCCCGCCGAAGGCCCAGACATGCAGGTAACGGAAATTTTGAAACCGCGCCCATCTCGGATCTCCGACGAGAAGCAGATGTCTGCGCTGCCGGGGACTTTCGCCGGCTCACCAATGTCCAATCACTCTCAACGAAAACCTCTTCCACGAAAGAAGATGGAGGTATCACAGGGATCTTTGGAACCCGGAACTTCTTTGGGGTTGGAGTGGAACCAGACAGAAGAAGATCCTTCCGCGCCGCCATCAAGGAGCTCCGTTTTGCAGCTTTCCGTGTCTTCCTCGCATTCGGTAGATCACGCGCCAGATCTTCCTCCGGAGTCCTGCACTCCAACAGATACCGAGAACCAAACGAGTTAGGATTACCTTTGCTTGATTCCTTCTCCCCATCCGAGTCATCCGTCGTGAGGCACCAGAAACGGCCACCGAGTGGCGCCGTCGGACACACCGGTGACGGTACAGACGCCCCCTTGCTCGCCGCCACATCGCTGGGCGCGATCACCGCGACATCCGTGGTCGCGCGCACCAGCACAGCTTCCGTGGGCACGGTCGCCGCGGCATCCGTGGACTCGATCGCCACAGCGATCGCCACAGCGGCCACATCGGTCATATCGCCCCTGATCCCTTCTGTCAAAAAAAAAACTTTATGTTCTCTTATGCTTTGCACAAGCAAACATCCTCCAACTCGGTATAGTTGGCGCTTCGTTTTCCAGGGACCGTGTCGGCCTTTGCTTGGCTGTTGTCGAAGGCCTCGTCGACATCCATCTCCTCGGCACCTTCCTCTTCCCCGTCCATTTCCTCTTCCTAGCCGGCGTACTCGGGTGGGAACTCCGCATCAAAAGCATCAAGTGACTCTCCATTGATGTCCACCGAAGCATCATCCAAAATGTGCTCATAGGACGCATGATCGGGATACCTACACAAACATCACCGGTGAGCAAAATAGTCGAATTCATCAACAATCCGGAGCAAAAGTGGAGAAATTTACCTCGGAGGCGTGCCGTTGAACACGTTGTGGGCGGTGGCGGCGACGACACTAACATTCGGAGCCACTCGACGTGGAGTCCGTCCTCGCGCGACCATGGACTTGCTCTTCTTCGGGCCGGTGGACTGTGATTTCCCCCGACTTCTCCCAGCTGTTGCTGTCGCGTACGGCACTGCGGTGGTGTAGCCATACACGGGCGGTAGGCGCGAGCCGGAGGATTGATGGGACGCGGCTCCGACTCTAGCCACACCGCGCGGGGTCGGTTGGACGCCATGGTTGGCTCCCGACGACAGCTTCCTCTTCTGGCCAGCACGGGAGAGGTTGGCGCAGTTGGCGTGGCAACGGGGAAGCCGAGATGGAGGGAGGTGGGGCGAGGCGAATCAGGATCTCGGCGGCGAGGGAAAAAGCTCCGGCGGGAAGATCGATGACGGGTTGGGTGATTTGGGCGGGAGGCACGAGCTGAAGTTTCCACTCCCGCTTTTTCGCGCCAATGGATAGGTGAATCACGAAAAAAGACCTCCAATCCCGTAGATATGATGGAGTAGGGAGAGATATCGCGGTTCATGTCCCGTTTTACAGGATCTGAAAAGGCCAGATCTCCATCCCCGTACAAGAAAAAGCAGTTATTTTTTGGAATTGGCTGTTTTTCTGCTTAGAGAGGGACAGAGAGGCGCCCCCTTGCTACGAGCTTTGACAAATTGACAATGTGTCCAAGTCATGCCCTCTGTCAAAAGGATTGCAGCCCAGACGATTCATCACTTATCACAATTATACACAGAACCAAAGCAAGAATTTTTCTCAGCCTTCAATATGAAAACTCGAGAAGGAAAAAAAAAAGGAGGTAAGATTTAATAATCAAGGTAATCTCCTTCACGTCCTCCACGAGCTTGCTTTGCCGGAAGCGCCTCCTGCCGCATTCAGAAATTTGCCGTTCATTCGTGCAAACCTGCAGCCCTGTTCGATCTCCCTCTTCGAAGGCACAACTTTCCGTTCAATTCCTCCGTGCCATATTCAACACCCTCTCTGTCTTTTTTTACCCTGTGTATCGCGCTCACTCGTGTCACGTCCGTTTCGTACCCCAGATCTCCTCCAGCTCCCTGGCGAGCTCCTTCTGGCGCCGGACGACAATGGTGACGTGGTCCCTGCCGTCGATGACCTTGACGCTGGCGCGCGGGATCTTGGACTGCACCGCGTAGCTGCAGCTCACGGGGAGGAGCTCGTCGTCGCTGCCGTGGTAGATGGTGACGCCGCAGGTGAGCTCGTCCCGGACCACCTCTAGGCACTTGTCCATCTTGCCGGCGCTGCCGCAGATGATGTTGTGGAGGGTGTGCCATGAGGCGATGTGGGTGTGGCAGAAGAAGCCGTCCATCAAGTATGTCTTCACCCTGCACCACGTTGGAGTGTGATGATGATAGTTGCAAAAAATTCTCACCTAAAAACTATCTATGTTTCTATAATCACGTAAATGCGTATACTTTCACGGAGGTGGTTAGTTCCTCCTAAAAATCCGGCGAGATCATTGGAAATTCAGAAATTTTATATGGTGCGGGAAATTTAAAATATATTCCAAGCGGTCCTAGGGAGTGAAATCAGAGTGAATACGGTCGGATATTGTTCTTTCCATATCCCAAGCCATTTTTCTTCTCGGAGTCAAAATCGAACACGGATATTGTCTAATAAAATTTTAGCGGGATATTGCATGAAAGCATAAAAACAAATAAATCGTACTATCACAACAACATAGGGCTTCCAACAACACGGGGATTCGAGTTCATGTTGGGGGTTGGACATGGTCGAATATCCCGCCTAAGTTCCGGAGTCTGAATCCTTTGTGTGGGGGTTGAAAATCGAGAAGGATACAAGTTTTCTAAGACTTCAGTTAGCATTGTGGTGGACAAGAATCGGACAGACTTTGTCGTACGCAGAGTAATTCTGTAGTTGGATATGGTCGGATATCCCGCCTAAGTTCGGAGTCGGAATCCTATGTGTCGGGGTTGAAAATCGAGATCGATGGTAAAACAGATACCAAGTTTTCTAAGACTGTATTTGGCATTGTGGTGGACTACATTTGGCATTGTGGTGGACTATCATAATCTCTTTGCCTCCACACATGGGATAGTCGGATACTATAATTTCTCTCTCTATTTTTTTTTTCATCCTTGTTGTTTCGTTGAAGTTTTAAGAGATACTGTAAAACTGAGTGGACGGAAATGGAATGAGTCGTTAACCCTAATTCAACAGAATGAAACCTTGTAAATAGACGATCCGTGGATCATACGGGAAAAAATCCAGTGAGGTTTGTTATTTTGTTGGTTCACGCTTCGCTTCACAGGCTGGCGGGATTGACGGTGGGAAAAAGCTCGGTAGAAACTAGAGACTTCTTTTCGGCTTGTGAGGTTTGCCACCGTTAAGCTGCTCTAGAAGCCCAAAAGAAGTGCCCCTGAATTAAGGAGCAAGCTTCTCCTCCCTGCTTCGCTCCTCGTTTGAGAGTCGTCTTCGTTCTTCCTCCTCCGGCCTCTCCCGCCACCGGCGTCTTCGCTGGTTGGTGTCGAGATGGTTTAGGGTGCCGGCCCCTGCCTGTACAGAGTCTGCTTGCTGGTAGTTTAGGATTTGTTTTAGCTGCTGTGGTGTATGGCGCTATGCCGTTCCCCTCCTCCCGGCGCCTGGTCGGGTTGCCTCCGAGCGGCGACCTTGATCTGGACGAGCTTCTTCCTGGCGAGCTTCCTTGGTGGAAAATGAGGCGGGGAAGCGAATCCAAAGGCGTGTGCTTGCATAAGCTCGATGAGCTCTCTGTTTGGGGAGCTGGTTCCTATGGTGCTGCGGTGCTTCTTCTTCGTCCTGCTTCCGGCTGCCATGGAGGTAGTATAGCGGCGGAGGAGTTGAGTGCTGTGGTGTGGGGATTTGTTGACGGAGCTCGTTCGCGGAGAAGACCCGCCCAAGGCAAGGTTGCCGAGGCGATTTCTGGTCGATGGAGACCTCTCCGTGCCGTGGTGGTGGGAACCGACCACGGTTTCTTCTTCCTCCAGGCCATGGTGCCGATGCGGAGGATCTTGGATTTCATCGCGGCATCCATGGCTGACGGCGACCCAAGTGGTTTCGTCCCCGGTGTTGTCGTCGGCCGTCGTGGTTCGAGATCTGGTCAAAGCGGCGGCAGAGAAGAAGGGCTGGATTGCTTTTTTAGTTTTCCATCTAGGGTCCTTCTTGTAAAAGTCGGGGGTTCTTGTTTTACTTTGTACTTTATTGTGGACCTCTTTGTAAAGTTACCTGCCGCTTAATAGAGCTTCGGGGGCTTCCAGCCCCTCCCCGTTGTTCAAAAAAAAAAAAAAATTAAGGAGCTGGGCAAATCAGTCTGGGACGGCAGGACAGGTGGTCCATCATGGACGGATCAGCGGTGAAACAGTAGATGGTCGCATGTCGCCACACCAAGTACCACTACAAACGATTGACCCGGGTCAAACTCTGATCATCTGTCGCGAATTAACTCATCACATCGCCCATCGGTCGCATCCGCATGCTGGCTGCGACGGTGCAGCCCGACCGGCATCCTTAAATGCTCCCACTCTTTACCTCTGCTTCGCCTCGATCGGGAGCTAGCCCCGCCCCTATTCATGTGCTTGCTTAAATCCCATCGGTCAACGCAACGACCTAATAATCTCAGTTTCCCAATTGGAGAAGAAATGTTGTTGAGCTAATTCTAAACCACCAAGTCCCGGGTTTCAGGAAAACGCGAGATTTTCTTTTCGATAAAGACGCAAGATGCGAGAAGAAGAATCAAGAATTGTTGCCTTATTTTATACCTGTACAAGGTGAAGACGCGGAAGGCGAGCTCCCAGAGGCGGTGGTGCTTGCAGAGCACGATGCTGACGGTGCGGCCGAGGTGCTCGTACCAGCACGCCACCGACGCGCCGAACGCTATCGCCGGCCACACCCGCCGCGGCGCCACCGCACGCAGTACGTGCTGCGTCCCCGTCTCACCCTTGGGCACCGGGAAGTATGGCTGCCGATCAACCCAAAACGTTATATATAGCCACGCATATGAATGCGGAAACATTTTACTACTCCATGGGCATGGGCATGTCGATATATGTTGCGTACCGGCGCGACGAGGGTGATGGACTTGACGGCGGCGGGGTACTTGACGGCGAGGGCGAGCGCGAGGATGGAGCCGAGCGAGTGCGCGACGATGTGGAACGGCCCGACCTTGTACCGCTCGATGACGGAGCGCTCGATCATCTCCACGTGCTCGCGGAGCGTGTACAGCGAGTCGGCCGGCTTGGGGCTGCGCCCGAACCCGAGCAGGTCCACGGCGAACAGCCGCCGCCGCGCGCGCGCCTCCCGGCTCACGTGCGGCAGCACCGTCTCCGTCCAGAACCCCGACGACGATATGAACCCGTGGATGAACAGCACGTCCTCGTCCGTGCTGCCGCCGCCGCCGTCTTTAATTGGCACCACGGAGCAAATGCAGTCACGGCCGGTGAGACAAGCAAAACTTGCTTCCGTATTAATGGCGGATCGATGCATGGTTGTGTGGGCAGGCACGTACCTTGAGGGGCCTCGACGTGGACGAAGAGCCGGTCGGCGTCGGCGGGGTTGCAGTTGGCGCAGTGGCAGTCGGACCAGCGCGGCGAGGGGTACGGCTTGTGCTCGCCGTCGCCGGCGCCGGCCTTGCCCCGCAGGATCTGCACGATGGCGGAGTGCACGGTGACCGTGGTGGTGGCCGACGCCGCCCTCACGTTGCTGCACCGCCGGGAGTAGGAGGGCGGCGAGGACGCAGCGGCGGCGGCGCTGGCAAGCACGGACGGGCGCGTGTAGAGCGTGTCGGAGATGTCCTCGAGGTGCAGCTTGGTGGAGGACAGCACGCTGAGCACCTTGGAGCCGCCGCGCTCGGACACGACGATCTTGCCCGGCGCCGCCGCCTCGGCCGACGACGAGCAGTAGCAGGGCCGCCAGGCGCCCTCGGCCACGTAGTCGGCCACCTTGTAGAGGAGGCAGAGCAGCACCTCCAGCACGTCCAGCAGCATGAACACCACGAAGCTCACGGCCTCGTTCGTCGCACGGCCGGCAGACGCCAATGCCGACCGCGCCGCGGCCATCTGCACGTACGTGTGATCCGTGCACGGTCTTCGCTGCCGGCCACCGCCAATCTAGCAGCTGCGAGAGCTTGGCAACAGGGTGGTGGTGGTGATGGCGGCGGTGGTGGTAAAAGCTACGGCTGAATCTAGCGGTACAAGAAGCAGCTGAGCTGAGGCGCGAGGCGCGTGAGGGAGGGTGACAAGTGAATTGATGCGCGCATTAAAGCGCAGGGGTTGGTGGTTGGTGAACCCATCAGGGCTAACACCACTGACGCCGGCCAACTGGTGCCGCGCCGGCTGGGCTCTCGAACTCGACCGAGCAGCCCAAGAAAAATTGCAGTACTCTGCACTTATCCAAGCCATGTACAGTACCATATACATATACAGATATGTACAGTAGACAGTATGGTATATGCTGCTCACTGGGGTGGGGAAGTACTATTAATGGTGAGAAGACGTCAGGGTGAAGTGTTTAAGGTGATAAGCCGTACTTTTTATTTTTTGCACTGTAAAATGGAGGCCAGCCTTGAGAGTGATGGCGGAAACACGGTCGCACTTTCTTTTTTTCCACCCATTGTTTGCATCGCCAGTAGACTCCTCTACTCTCCGAGCGGTCGATCGATAGTCACAAGGTGCAAAGAACATTCGATGATTCGCGTATGATTCTCATGCTCGGTGCCCCAAGTCCCAACCACGGTTACGGTTTGTTTCACTGCAGACAAGCCACAGAAACTACCGGTGCAATTCACTACGCTCCCTCTAGGACTTGTTTACTTCCAGTGTATTTTTATGGGAAACGCTGGATAGCCCCCGGGGGATGCCACGCACCGCGTCCTCCGTCTTCTGCACTCACCACGCATCCTGCGGATCCACCCTATCTTGCCTCTCCTCCACTCGTTCTCTTTACTTATCCTTTCCGGTTCTATACGCAGCCACAGATAGAATCCCCACCGAAGAAAGCTCTCTGCCTCTCTTCAACCTCTAGCATTCTCCTCTTCCTCTTATGCGCTCCCTTCCGTAGCAATGGGCGACGGGTGCACGGATTCGTCGTCGAGTCAAGCAGCACCCGCCGCGACGGAGGTCAGTGCCCAGGCACACGTGCCCAGACCTTGCACTGCGGTGGCCGCATCCCCGGTCCTCCAGCCCCGGTAGGAATCGTTCGAGCACGGCCGCGCCGTGTACGAGGGTGCCGGATGCGGGGGAGCATCTCCTTGGTGCTGCGCTGCGTGTGGTCGGGCGAGGAAAGAGCACTTCGTCCAACGAGACCAGCAAAGGGAGGCGGCGGCGCAGAGATGCTGTGAAGCCCTACGACGGGTGAGGATGCTCCCAACGGCGGGAGGCGGTGCTCCCAGCGGCACAAGAAGATGCTCCCAACAGCGCGAGGAGATGCTCCCATGGGAGGACAAAGGTGCTCTCATGGCAGGGCTGCGGTGCTCCACGCTGCTCCCATGGCAGGGGGCAGGGGTGCTCCCGTAGGCGATTCGCCATGCTCCCATGCAAGGGCGGAGATGCTACAAGCTATATTACCGGTGCTACGAAGGCGAGGCCGTTGATGCTACAATAGCGGATCGTCGATGTTATATTACCACATCGTCGATGCTACGAAGGCGAGGCGCGGATGCTACAAAGCCATGTCGGTGGTGCTACTCGCCGGCGTCGGTGGTGCTACTCGCCGGCGTCCTGTGTGCTACTATCGGCGGCCATCTGTGCTACTCGCCGGCGTCCTGTGTGCTACTGTCGGCGGCCATCTGTGCTACTCGCCGGTGATGGTCGTGCTACCCTCCACAGCCATGGTGGACGGTGATGATGGGATCCATGGTGGCGACGGCGGTGATGTGACCGGCTACGGTGTGGGGAGCGGAGCGGCGCCGACGACCAGACCTTGGAGGAGGAGGCCAGTAATGGAGAGACGTGCGGGGATATTTCTCCCGTGCGTACCTTTTTTTCGTGTGGGTGCGTACGCAGAAGTATAGGGATAGGGACACGTGTCGCTCTCTGGACCCGGGGGTTCGGACGATTTGATCCCCCGGGGGACGCTGAGTGCTTCCCTATTTTTATCCGGAAATAAATCCATTCTAAATTGTCTTGCAGAATGAACCCCGAAGTGCAAATCCCCGCCGATTGCACCCTGAACTAACAAATCCTAATCTAAATCTAACCTTAGAGTGGTTTGCTGCTAACAATTGATGACGTGGCAGCCATCAACCAGGATTGTGATAGGTGGGACCAATCGTTGACGAAGACCATGTCTTAACCGCAGCCGCTGGCTCCTCCAACGGATACATCCAGTCGATTGGGGAACGGACCTAGGGTTCATCGAGCGGTGAGAAATTAGAGGAGGGGGCAGAGGAGAAATCAGAGTGGGACGACGGAGGCTAGCGCTGGCGCCGAAGAGGGATATGGCGTGGTCGTCGAGTGCTGATTTGTCTGCTCCAAGATTTCGTCGTGCTACAGGAAGGCGAGCGGCGGATGCGCGCACGCCGATGCGCTACCGCGAGGATGTCATGGCGTACGAGCCTGTGAAGATGTGCAACTGCGATCCTCGGAGGAAGGCGCCACGCTGGATCTCGTCGAGCCGTCAAAATCCAGGAAGGAGATACCACGCCTGCGTGGATGCGCTGGTGAGTTCCCCATTTCTTCTCCTCGCTGTTTAGATTTCCTCTCTTTTCTGATTGCTTCTCCTCTCTGTTCCGATTGCTTCTCCTCTCTGCACTTGAACAACATGGTGGATGCGGCTATGTTGAGTGGCATGGTGATGAGTTGCCCAATTTTTTAGTGACCTCATTGCTGATCTTCGTGGTGAGGTGTGGAGGCTGAAAGGGAAGAGGAGTGTGTCTCAACTGGAAGATCAGACTGCAATGGTGGCTGATGATGAAACAACAATGATGCTTGTGTCTGTGCAAGATGAACTGATGAAGAAGAATGAAGAATTGGCTGCTGTGAAGGGCAAATATGAGAATGATGTGTTTGTGTTGGGTCTAGTTGCAGGCAAGATGTTAATGAAGTGATGGCATTGTAAGCAATGTAGTTGGACTGCAATTGCAATGTAGTTTTCTATGGACAAGTATTGGATCTTTGTAATAATTGTGCTATGTGCAATGCAACAAGTTTGTGTTTAATTGTCTGAATATGTTGGATTCCATCTATTTTACAGAATCCATAGCCTGGAACATCTATTTTAGATCTTAATTGTAGTCCAGTATAGGGTATATAGCATCCATAGCATATAGGGAATATAGCATCCATTGCATCCATTGCAACATGACAATAACATCCATTACAGGGCATATAGCATCCATAACCTAATACATGTTTGTTTTTAGGCTATCACAAAAATAGATGTTTGCAGTATTACATTTCAAATGTTTTCAGCAGTGCAACATCATAAAAAATAGTAGAACATGCAAACTGGTGGCATAGCTAGTAGTTTCCACTTCAAGTGAAGTACTGGTAGCTTGGAACTGATGATTCATCCCTTCTTCTTCTGTTTGCTCCAGTTTCTCTCACTGTAGAAGTAGATGCTATAGTGATGTGACTGAAGATGATCCAGTTTCAGTAGTTGCAGCTCTCTTCCTTGGAGGCTTGAACTTGTTGGCATCAGTACCAGGTGCAGAGGCTTGTTGAGCATGAGGTGCACTGGTTCTAGCTTCTGCTTGTGCTTGTGCTTTTGGTTGAGATGCATAGCCAGTAACAGGTGCACTATTAGTGCTCGTTGGTTGTGGTTGTGGTTGAGATGCAGAGCCAGAACCAGATGCTTGCTAGTATTTGATAAAGAGAGAAAATAGTCAGGCATGTAAAAATCATGTAAAATTCTTCTAAAATCATTAGACAACATATAAATTGAAATATATTTGTCTGCCAGCATATGAATTCAGTTATATTTGTGTGGCAACATTTAAATTCATATAAAATCATCTGCCAGCATATAAATTCATATATATTTGTGTGGCAGCACTGCCAGCATATAAATTCATATATATTTGGCTGGAAGCATTTAAATTCATGTAAAAGCATGTGCAAGCATTTAAATTCATATATACCTCGATTTTGATATTTTTCTTGCTAGTTTTGGTGAGATGTGTATTCTTGTTCTTGCCTCTCTCAGGATTCTTCTTGCAGCCTAACTTGTTGTGTCCAGCATCTCCACACATAAATCATTTAATTATGGTTCCATGTTTGCTCATTTTCTTGCCCTTAGGAGCGTGTGTTTCTTCTCTTCTCCTGTCATTTTTTAGGCCTTCCAGGCATTCTGACATAGCCAAGATCTTGAGGCCTAGGATTTTGAGACACATGCCACATCTCCTCCCCTTCCACTGGCTGCAAGCAAGGACCATATATTTTCTTGAAAATCTCAACCGAGTAGCAAGGATGAATATACTCATCAATTGTCTTGTTACACTTGTAGATGACACTTAATGGCATGGTGGCAGGGGGACCAGATAACTGGAAATAGCCACAAGAGCATGTCCTTGATTGAAGATCAACATTGTACTTCCCTCCCCTTCCATTGATATGCTTCACTTCATACCCATTTTCTCCATTCCAAATCACATCAAGATATTGTGTCCAAGCAATAGATTTCTTGAGATTCTTAAAGATATCAGGGCATATTGTCCCTGTCATTTTCTCACCCTTCTCCTTATGCTCTTGATTTCTCACAAATATCTTCTTCCTAATATTCTCTAGCATGGAAATTATTGGATAGAACCTAGCATCAACAATTGCATGGTTAAATGACTCACATGGATTATTGTCAACTGAATCACAATTTGTTCCCACTGGAAAGAAAGCCCTAGCCCAATGCACTGGCTCTATCCTCATCATGTCTTGAGCTCCTTCAGGTGTATCTTGTGCAAGCTTGACCTTGTAATAGTTGAAATCTTACTTATTGGATGCTTTGGCAACAGCCTGAAATTTTTCTTCCAATCATGAGCTCGGTGCTTCTTCCTCTGGTTAGCATATGTGTGTCTAGCACACATCTTTTGCTCTGCAACTGGAAGATAGTCCTTCATGGCATATATTAGGCCCTTCTGTTGTCCATAGATAAAGACCCATCCTTCTTCATTGTTGATGTCAAGATCCTTGATGAGTAAACCAATAAACCACTTCCAAGTTTCATTGGTTTCCTGCTCAACTGCATCCCAAGCAAGTGGATACATCTGATCATTAGCATCCCTCCCTATGGAACACAATAGCTCACCCTTCACTGCCCCTTTGAAGAAGCATCCATCTAGACCTATCACTTTACTGCATCCAGCCTTGAATCGTGTCTTCCTTGCATTGAAACAAACATACAAACTCTGAGATATATTTTGGTCCATGTTTGTTGGATCAAGGCACACAGCAACAGTGCTTCCTGGATTGCTTCTAAGCATCTCCAATTGGTAATCAAACAACCTAGTATATTTATTTTTCATACCACTCATCAATCTCTCCATCACTATTGCCTTTGCATGCTTGCACTTTGAGGTTGAAACATCATCAAACATGTCTTGTAGCATAGTGGCATTCATGCTTTCAATTTTCCACATAGGATTAGCTAGTATGAAGTGTTCATACCTTTGGGCGATCAACTTAGCAGTCACAAGCTTGTTGCATCTATTCTGTGCACATTCATGATGATCATTAAATGTGATCACTTGGAATCTAGATGTTCTTGACCTCTTAGTTGTATAGATGAGCCAAGGGAAACCATCTCATCCACACTAGGCCCTAACCCTATGACTTTCTGATTTCAAGAACATGATACTCCTCTTAGTAATTAGACCATACCCTCTCAAAGCTTTGCAAAACTGGTTCTTGATTCTGAAAAACATGGTCAATTAAAAATGGGGTATCTGAGTGTCATTATTATACCTTGGAAACTAGCTCTTTGTCAGAGTCCTCATCATAGCTATAGTCCTCATCAAATAAATCATACTTCCAGTCCTCTTCTTCTCATGCTATTTGTTGCTCCATGTTGGCAATAAGGTCAATTAAAACAGGACCTGATGCATCTCTTCCAATCCATCTCTTACTATCTCTCATTCTTTTCTTGAGCTTTCTAGCGTGCCTCCTTAGCTCCACTACCTCTGAATCTTCTCCACTATCATCACTATGTGGAATGTACACAAAATCACTATCTGAATCTTCTCCATTGTCATCACTTGGATGTTGAGCAACAACTTGGTGCCCTGCTGCAGCAATTGTCAGTTGTGTTGGATCAAACACTTGAGAAAGTGACATTTGGCTCACACTTGGATCTTCATCTACATTTCCACTCCTTCCACTGCTTGTTCTATGCTTTAATGGGTTGCACATAACTTGTGTGACCACACCTGTTTCACCAGTGATAAGCACATCTTTCTCAGACTCAGCAGGCTCTGCAGCTGTCATCACAACATCAGGTTCACTATCTATCAATGCCACCATCTCATCCTCAAAGTCACTACCACTGGTACTTTCGACACTATCTTCTTCTCCATGGTACTCTACGTACAAATCTGCAACTGCACCAACACATACATAATCTGCCATTTGGACACACCTGTTGTCATCATTGAGAAACATCAGACCATTGACAAGTTCTTCACCGAGAATTAGAAAATATAACTTCATTGATTCCTTCACAGCCATGTGATCCTTCAGATAGCCCTTCACTTCCCGCAGTGACAATTTGTCCCTCTCTATGTCTGACATAGCTTCCTCTCCCCTAACATACTCCAAATTCGGACCAATTCGTACGAACTCACCTCCTAGATGGAAACATATATGCAAAATCTCACTCGGATCCATGATTTCAACAAAATTAACCTTTCCGTCTTGTTTACTATCGAAATATAAGGCTAAATTGCAGAAAAATCACAGCTTTCCGCCCGCAAAAACTACCCCCAAAATCTCTGTAAAACACTAACCACCATGCCGAAACCGTACTCTAAACAACAGGCATCAGAAGAGGAGGGCATCGAGGGCAGTAACTTCACTTGTTTGTGTCGCCGCGCCGTCACGATCGTCGCCGTCCAGTCGATCACCCGCCGGTCGCCATTGTTGCCGCGCGAGAGGATTGGAAGACAGGGGGCACAGAGTGGTGGAGGTTAACCCGGTTGGGCCCTGTCAAACTAGTGATGAAGGGCAGCACCTGGGCCCTGCTGGGCCTCTCTGATCGACCCACAGACAGGAAAAAGTGGGTCGGTGCAGTCCATTCCCTCTCCCACCTGGCCGCTACGGCCACATCGATAATCCCCGTTTGGCAAGCATACGAAGGTTGATTTAGACCGGGATTTCGAACTTCAGGGTGCAGTCGATAGGGATTTGCACTTCGGGGTTCATTCCGCCAGACATCTACCAATTCAGGGTTTAAAATGTCTTTTTTCCTTTTTATCCCCAATGAAACTCGGGATGGGAGGGGATTTAATGAACACCTAGTCCTAAAATATCCCCACAAATATTTTTCCCACCATAGTAAACTAGCATAGGATAGTGTTTTTAATCTACGCACACATAAGATGGTTGGTGAGGAATTTTTAGGCAAACTAATATTTTTAGGATTGGATGGATCTCCTCTTATCCCCTAAAATACTCTAGAAGTCCTTACCTACACTTACAGGTTGTTTCTTACAGGAATAGAGTTACAGACCGACGTGGGAGATTATGATGGGATGACGGTTCCTGAAATCATGGAAGGTAACAAATTTGCTCCAGTGAGTTCCGCACACATCATTCCGTAGCTCTATTCCCGTAAAAAATCTCGTAAGAGCATCTCCAGTCGCGCCCCCATAGCCGTCCAGATCGGCGCCCGACGAGGCTCTTTGGGGGCTCGTCCGGACGGCGCGGCTCCGGCGGGGGGCGTGGCTGTCCACTCGGCGCCCCCAACCAAAATCGTCATAGCAAGATTTTGCCTATTTTCGTTATTTTGAAGTCTAAAAAATACTTATGTTGTAGGTTTAAATTATTACATATATATAGTTCATGAATGACTACAAATAAAAATAAAATATTCATACAATTAAAATAAATTCGAAGTGCACTATGCCGCCGCCAATCCTCTGCGAGCCCACAAATGCTCCACTAGATCATCTTGGAGCTGATCATGATTGCCCCGTCTCGATTATCTATGTGCATAGCGATGTACTCGGTCCAATCCGCTGGCATATTGTGATCCACATTGGCGAGAGGACCCTGAAACTCACATGGAAGATGATCATGCACTGGATTGGCACGCTCATCCTCAATGATCATGTTGTGCATGATCACACATGCATTCATGATCTCTCCCATCTGCTCGGCCGACCAAGTAAGAGCAGGATACCGCACAACCGCACAATGGCAAACATCTGCTGGAGCACTCCAAATGCACGCTCGACATCCTTTCTTGTGCTCTCTTGTACCGAGGCAAATCAGGATTTCTTGTTACCTAGAGGATTAGAAATTGTCTTCACAAATGTTGACCATATTGGATAGATAACATCCGTTAGGTAGTACCCCTTGTTGTACTCGTGGTCATTGACAACATAGTTCACTGGCGGAGCATGGCCTTCAACAAGTTTCGCGAACACAAGGGAACACTGCAACACATCAATGTCATTGTGAGATCCTGCCATGCATAAGAAAGCATGCCAAATCCAAGTCTCGTGATCTGCCACTACCTCAAGTACCACGCTGCAAACTCCTTGATGGCCCCCTTTGTACAATCCTTGCCATCCAAATGGACAGTTCTTCCACCTCCAGTGCATGCAATCAATGCTTCCAAGTATACCAGAAAAACCTCTTGCTTAATTTGTTGCCAGGACCCGAGCAGTTTCCTCCTCATTTGGTCCTCTCAAGTAGTTTGTGCCAAACACTTCCACTATCGCAGTGCAGAACCTATACATGGCTTTGATAGCCGACGACTCAGACATGCGGAGATAGTCGTCCTGGCCATCTGCAGGGACACCATATGCATGCATTCTCGTAGCAGCAGTGCACTTCTGAATTGATGAGAAACGTACCATCCCCACGGCGCCTTTCTTTATCTTGAACCAGGGGCCGTGCTCCCTCACACTCTACAACAATGTGTTGAACAACCTTTGGCTCATCCGAAATCTCCGTCGAAAATCCTTTGCATCGAATCTTGGCTCATCAGCAAAATAGTCGGCGAAAAGCATGCAGTGGCCCTCTATTCTCATCCACGGCTTCGTCTTTCTCCTCCCAAACTTGGATCCTTCTCGCTTTGGTTCGCTATTGGCTTCATCATCGGCGAGGAGTTGTGCCAAACAAGCAAGAACAAGCAAGTTCTCATCTTCCTCCTCGTCGATATCGGCTTCTTCCTCTAAGAGAAAGTTCGCCATCATCTCATCATCGTTGTCCATCTGTAGAAATGAAAATGGCTTCAAAATATGACAAAAACAACGGTCGGCGCCCAACCGGGCAAATCGCCGAACAACTTGGGGGCGAGGTGATTACCTCTGGTCACCGGAGGTGGCGCCTGAGACGGCGCCGGTGGGTCGGAGGCGCGACGGGGGAAGGGCCCGGGGCGGACGCGCGGCCGGAGGCGCCGGTGGGGCGGACGCGCGGCGGAAGAGAGCGGCGGCGCTGCGAGGCCGAGGGAGACGACAGAGGGCGAGGCGGCGCGTGCAGGGCGCAAATGAGCGAAGCGCAAGCGGACGTGGCGCAAATGGGCGATTTGAGTCGCTGGCAGGACGGGCCCGCGGCGCGGAACGACTCGTCCGACGTCCCCACTGGAACCCCTGAGAGGCGGGGTTGGGCTGGGTTTGACAGACGGGAACATGGGGACGTCCGGACGAGAAGACCCAATAGGGGGACGCGAGTGGACGTGCTCGGGGCCCGTCTGGACGGAAGACCCTTGGGAACGGACTTTGGGGGAGATGCTCTAAGTGTAGCATTATTGACTTACGAATTTGCGCGCGCATTCTATCGAATCGTAGCAGCACAGGCACGTGGCCCAGATATAAATACATAAGCCGACTTAAAGCAAACATTTGCATACTACTACGGTCGGGTCAAGGTTTATGTGTACTGGAACTGGCCGGGAGAGGACCACAGACACTCGCACGCGGCGCCGGGGACACGCCTCGTCGCCGATCGAGAACAAGTCAACGCCTCTGCCCCTCGTACGGTCTGAAATCGTTTTCACGTATGGGTAGCTTACCAATAAAGTAAAATATCGTCACAGGAACTACTGGAAATTCATACAAGTAACCTGAATCAATCGAATCGAGGGCAGAGTGAGTAGCAGCTAGTACGGGCTCGCGTGCCGTGATGATCTGGTGTCGTGTAGGTGAGCTGAGCCGGGAGGAAAGCTGAGACGGGCAGATCGTGTAGGTGAGCAGGTGCCGGAATCCGGAGCCCCAGTGTGCTGCTTTGTATCCTGCACCTGTACGTACCTGTGTGACTAACTGACTATGCGTCAGTGCAAAGCTCGAACCGGCGTCGGATTATTCCTGGATTTAGGTGGCGGCGTAACCACTTCGGGTTAGTCGCCAGTTGAAAGAGATGGTGAACTGAATTGCAGGAGATCCGTGATTACTATATGCGCGCGAGGCTTGTGGCTCTGTGATAGCTGCAGGATTTGGAGAAATTTTAAGGATGGATCGAGCCTGGATAGCTGTCGGGAGACTGCACACGTGATCCGAGATGTGTGTGTTGCGTGCAAGGAAGCAGATGGAGGTTGGTAGTCCATTTGGCAACTGACATTTATGCGCAACACGGAAAGTACCCCGGGGAAGAAAAGAGAGCATGAAATCGTTAGAAAAGTGAGGATGAGGACGAGATATATAGGAGGACACGGGAGAGTGGGAGGATGTAGTTTCGTTTTATTTTTCTACAAAACCCGGAAATTTAAAATGAAGATTTTTCCAACCGTGGTTAAAGGAGGAAATTAACGGAGAAACCGCTGTCTAAATTACGAGCGGTTTTTTCACTGTTGGGTTTCTTGCGTCGAGAGTTTCAAAATTACTCCCTCCGTTCGAAATGCGTACATGACTTCAATTCATATATTTTGGAACGGAGGGAGACGATCCCGCCTTGACGGATTTTGTTGTACTCTTTTTCTGTACTTTCGAAACTAATGTGCTTGTACTTCATAGTATTCCAAATTTATGTATTACTTTATATTTCGGGATTTTAATATATTTGTGCTATTTTGGTTTTTAGTAAACCCTTACTTCGTATTACTACGGTTAGTATATTGTATATTTTGTTTTTGTTTTAAGTATACTTGTAACTCAAAGTATACTTGTACTTTCCATACTTTTTGTACGTCATCATTTTTTTTTGCGTAGTACTTTCCATACTCCTATGTGTGACACATGGCAGCATAGGGAGGGTTGAGCTTGAAAAGAGTATCTTTTGCTAGTGTACCGAGTTGATCATCGAGGTAAGAACAGTTTTGGTACCAGAGCCGCGGGGGATGGATTTAGTCCCAAAACATGCAAATATGACATGTTTAGTGCCTAAACTAGGGTTGGCAGGATCGTTTAGTCCTGATTAGTATCAATCGTTCCACGCCGGACGGAAATTTTGGAGCTGAGTCCTTTCACTCCTAGAAAATGCAGTCGAATCCTTTCGCGTCTCGTGCTTCAATTTTGTCGGAAAGAGGGCCAGTCATTCCGCTATTTACATATATTTCCTTACCTTTTCGCTCCTTCCTTATGAAGAAGAAGAACACGACGATAGTCGGCCACGTCGAACTGTTCGGAGCGATGTCGGTGTTGTCTCTATGGGAGTTTCCGAGGAGAAGCCGTCGGAGAGGCACTACTGGGAGCACCATGAAAATCCGCGGTATGGTAATTTTTCTCCCCCGTACCGGTGATGCCGACGTGATCACACGTTCGTTGGGAAATCCCAAGCGGAAGGTATGATGTAGTCTAGCGGAAATTTGCCCCAGTATGGAACCAGGGTTATGGAACCAGTAGCACTTCGTAGTCATGAAAAGGGTTATTTTATCAACGACGCCAGAAATGTACTGGTGTGCAGTTGACGAAGCGTGGAACCAACACACAAGCACAAACTCTCTCTTGCCCCAACTTTCCAGAAGGTTGTCAATCTTTCGGTCTTGCGGAAAACAGGAAAATTAAACGTATAGAGTCTTGGAAAATAATAAAAGTAAAAAATGTACCAGCGAGGAAACAGTGATTAAAAGTGCTTAAAAAAGGTTTGCAATATGAGGACAATAGGACCGGGGGCCATACCTTCACTGGTGATGTCTCTCCAAAGAAAACAAACATGTTGGATGAAAAAACTACAGGAGAGCAATTGACAAATCATGAACGTATAACAATACTATTATGACGAGATAAAGTTCACGGTCCTAACATTGTAGAAATTACGTCAATGCATATGGACTGATATCCAGCATCAATCCATATCTAAAAGTCCACCTCAAGAAAACTATCCAGTAAATCTCTTGGTATTAAGTTGCATCAACGAAGTGATTGCATGTGTGCAACAGACAACTGCATTAAGATCAATATGTAATATAAGCAGTGGTTCCCATTCGTAGACAAGAGCACTGTTGTTTTCTCCCTAGTGGCAACATCACATTCATCCCCCGCACGTTTTTGTCAGTCGAGCGCAGACAACAAGGAGGCATGAACCCACTTTCTATCATATAAACTCTCTCTTGGAGGTAAAAACAACTACGTGTCCAAGGTAATCATAAACACCAGAGAGCATTGCGAGACAAGATTAAAAATCTCTGCAAATATAAGTGAAGCATCTCAGATTGACATGAACAAAATAATCACAATCTCATGGTTCATCGGATCCCAGCAAACACAACATTCACAATTACATAACGGTAGTCTCGATCATGTGAGGCATCTCACGAGACTCTAAAGTCTAAAGATGGAGGTATATGGGAGAGAACAACCATCTAGCTACTGCTATGGACCCGTAGTCCCGAGATGAAATATTCACGCATCTGTCCGGAGGCGATCATGGCTATATAGAGGCCTCCGGTGACGACCCCCCCTCTACAGCATGGTGCCAGAGCAGGACTCCAAAAGCCATAGATTGGACTTTCGAGATGAAATTGCCTCTCTGTATATTTCGTGGAAAATAACTCTGCCCGCGCTTGGTGGCCCCCTGGCTCCCCTCCGTCTCTCTTTTGAACTTCATCTTTGTTCCGGGTAAAAAATGATCTTCGTGGATTTTCAGCCTTTTTCGAGAATATTTCCTTAAGAACTTTTTTGTAATATAAAAATAGCAGAAAACAACAACTGTTCTGGGGCATCTTGTTAATTGCTTACTCTGTGAAAACATCCGGAAAAAAAACATGTGGAAAACAAAAGATATTGGGTAAAAAATAAGCATGGAGCATCAAAAATTATGGACACGTTTGCAATGTATCAATCGGCGATTCATATTGCTTGGTGTGGGTTTTGGTAGGGGTCAAGTGGGCATATAATCGAAAAAGAATTAGGATTTTTAGGAGTAAAAATCATTGTGAACGATGTTAGTACTACTAAAACGATGCTTTAGTAGCGTCGGTTCCTGAGATTATTTGTTATTCCTGCTCAGATTAGTTGCCCTGTTCTTCAGTGATGTTGTGAAGCCGTGATCAATGCTATGTTGATTTTGCGGTAAACTTAGAACAATTTTTTAAATTTTATGCATGTTGTGATACCTTTGATCCATATTTCTCAATGCAGTATGTAGCTTTTTCCCTAGTGACCTAGAATTATCAAACCGGGAAGTAGGTGATTGATAAGGACAATCAAACAAGCCTAATACAGATTTAATTAATTCTAGTTTAGCGGGTAAACTTGTTCTATTAAATGAGTTTGTATTCAATAGATTTAAATAGGCCAGGGCTTAACGTTTCACCTGCGACAGTGCATTAGTAAAATGGGATAAATAAGATAAGATGTGAATAATTAGTAATCATTCATTCATATGACATATAGTATATGTAGGCAATGCGTCCTATGCGTCCTTGAGTCACTATGGACCAGAGTAAGGTTGGGCGTTCGGGTTATCCGAAAAAATCGGGTCGGGTAATTCGGGTTATGAAAAATAACACCCGAAATTTAGCCAAATACTAAGACCTGATAATTCGGGTTCGGGTTGGGTTTTCCCCGATTCACCCGAATAGGAACAAGACATAGAAAAATCCTTCGATGCGGCAGAGCAGTAGAACAGGGAAACGATGCTAGGTAGTCGAGGGAGGCGAGCTGCGCGGCACTGCACCATAGCACGCATTCGAGGGCGGTAGCCGGCGCTGCAACAGAGCACGCCTTGAAGGGAGAAGGGAGGCGGCCGGCCCGGCGCGGCGCTGCACCATAGCACGCCTCCGAGGAAGGTGGCCGACGGAGGCGGGGGCGACATATCGATAGGATGTGTGAGAGGCGTTCAACCGCGTCACATGCGGTGGCAGGTAGGGGTTTCAGGCTTGCTCGTGTGAACCATGAGGGAGGTAGGGTTGAGCAGTTGAGCAATTGGGGGATCGAGGATGAGGTGGGCTTGTGGTATGCAGATCAGAGATAGACTTTTGGCCTGTTGGGTTCTGCGGAGAATAAATCGCTGGCTAGGCTAATATTTCTTATCTACTTCGGGTCATTCGGGATATTCAGGTTCCATGAATACAAACCCGATATTTCCTAATAAAATTCGGGTTTCTGGAACTGACACCTGAACTGGTGCTCGGGTATGTCGGGTTCGGGCTAATCGGGTTCGGGTTCAGGTTTTTCGGGTTCGGGGTTCGTGTTTTATGCCCAGCCTGAGACAGAAGCACCTGTTACCATAGATTATCTTATCCACCTTGGCCCTACCCATCGCGCGGGGTTGACTAGGTTATTAAGAATTAATACACAAGATTATTAAGATCTGTGACGTCATTGGGGTTCCTAAGAGAATCATTTTCAATTGACGTCTCTCACATAGTTTCACCATCAGCCTTCCCATCTCCTCTCATCATACCTCTACCTTGATCACTCTTCGGGGTCTTGAAGTACTTGAGAAATCCTAGGATCAAGGCATTGAAAAAAAAGAACACATATAACATATTGGATTCATTAAACTAATATCCCATGTGTAAAATGGTGCATATAGATGGAAGGTTTAGGCCTCATCCCTAGCCCAAGTGTACTAATCACACATCGCGATCATATCATCAATGGAAAACATTGTAAAAAGTACTTGTACATGAAAGATTGATAATTCTTACAACATTTCCAGTCGCGATGAGATCAAGATTACAAAGTGAAATGGCATTTTTATCCCTACTTGGTTTTGTGTGTTTGTTAATAACGTAAGTGGAATTTAATCATGTGCACAGTATTTCAAGGTATATCGAAGAGAATAGAATAGTTAGAACAACATGATAGCAAATCCCTCATGAAGGACAAAAGATTGAAGATCGATGCCCTAGGACCTCAATTAGCAATAATATAGACTAGGGCCCATAGTTTGTCTAGGGGTTGCTAAATGGAAGGTTTGGGGGAATCATCAACTCAGTAGAACACCAAATACACATCCCATAACCTTCCTTTCATCAATGGTGTAACCTATGTGCTCCAATCTTAGTTATTGTATGAAACAGCCCGGAGACTCCGGGGTACCAGCCCAGAGTGCCTCAAGTCTCATGTGTGCAATTCTTCGGAGACTCCAGACTTAGAGAATCTGTACATTCTGCCCTCCCCCCCGCCCAAGATTTCTGGAATGGGCCGAAAGAGCTACGCTGCCATTTTCCTCTGATTCCCCTTCTAGAGTATGGCTGGAGTATGCCAGGAGACTTTTGGAAGTCTCCGACGAGGCCGGAAGGTTCTAGACAACACTTTGTCTAGAGTATCCGCGCTACGCCGGAGACTCTGATCTTCAGGACAGAGACTCTGATGTAAGTTTCCTGCAACGGCTAGAATTTTGGATAGGCTATAAAAATCCTTCTCCTACCTTGAGATGGGTACCACAAACAGAATACAAAAGCCACCATTGTTCAAGAGCTCCAAACTCCTAGATCTATCTATCTCTTTCTCTCTCTCTCTCTCTCTCTGATGGAGGGATGATAACCCGGTAGGCCAACTCCAAGGCGTAATCCGGCCCAAAGGACTCAGTGCAGGATCCGGCTAAGGATAAAGAAACTTCCGGAAGGCCCAAGTTTGTAGGCCTAGTAACCCGGATTGTGGGTTACGGTAAAGGGAGGTTAGGGTTTGTATGTCGTGTCCGGGTAGGATCCAGGGTGTGTCTTGGAGGACAAGCCGGGGGGTGCGGGTGCTTTATAAACCGACCCCTAGGTCTAGTTGAGAGATCCAAGAACCCTAGCAATATCTCTTGATATCGAGCATCTAGTGTAACCCAAGAGTTGAGTTATTATATCAAGATCGGAGACTCGGCGACTTTGATCGCCGGCTGCCAGATCGATTTCCACCATGTTTTCCTCTGAGCTAAACCCTCTCCCAAACGCCTGTGTCGTCTTGCCCCAAGATCAGTTACCCCCGGTAACGTCTGCCGTGATAATCCCACGACAGTTGGCGCCCACCGTGGGGCCTGCGTCCAAAGGTGTTTACATCACGGGAGAAGCTCGGAAGAACATGGAGAATCTTGTCGTCGGCGAGATCTACATCGATCACAAAGGAGAAAAGACGGTGGACGATTCCGGCTGGGGGCCAGAATCGGATCACCTCGAATCCGGATCCGTCGTGACAATCGGCCGGATCAGCGTCTTCATTGGTATGGTATGTGATGGGGGGATGATAACCCGGTAGGCCAAGCTCCAAGGAGTAACCCGGCCCAAAGGACGCTGCGCAGGATCCGGCTAAGGATAAGGAAACTTATGGAAGGCCCAAGCTTGTAGGCCCAGTAACCCGGATTGTGGGTTATGGTAAAGGAAAGTTAGGGTTTGTGCGCCGTGTCCGGGTAGGATCCAGGATGCGCCTTGGAGGGTAAGCCAGGGGGTACGGGTGCTTTATAAACCGACCCCCAGGTTTAGTTTAGACAGAGATCTAAGAACCCTAGCAATATCGCCTGATATCGAGCATCTAGTGTAATCCCAGAGTTGAGTTATTATATCGAGATTGGAGACTCGGCGACTTTGATTGCCGGCTACCAGATCGAGTTGCATCATGTTTTCCTCTGAGCTAAACCCTCTCCCAAACGCTTGTGTCGTCTTGCCCCAAGATCAGTTACCCCCGGTAACATCTGCCGTGATTATCCCACGACAGTTGGCGCCCACCGTGGGGCCTGCGTCCAAAGGTGTTTACATCACGAGAGAAGCTCGGAAGAACATGGAGAATCTTGTCGTCGGCGAGATCTACATCGACCACAAAGGAGAAAAGACGGTGGACGATTCCGGCTGGGGGCCAGAATCGGATCACCTCGAATCCGGATCCGTCGTGACAATCGGCCGGATCAGCGTCTTCATTGGTATGGTATGTACTTCCGGTTCGATCCCTGACAATATTGGATCTGATTCTGTACCAGGAGAAGCCACTTCTATCCGATCAGATGATGAAGAATCGATTGGAACGACACATCCGGCAGAAGGACCCATCGCGAAGTGGGAACAGCCGGAGGAGCCGGCATGGACCCCGCGCGACCGGGTCGAAAGAGAAGATGATACCGGGTCTATCCTGGATCTGCTAGAAAACCGGTAAGAGGAGGATAACGGCGAGGAAGAACAGCATGAATTTACACCGGGTATCGTACGCCGAGTAGCAGTCTATGCGGCTCCCGCGGCCAATCTCAACCAAGGGAACGCAACCGCGGCAGCAGTCGGGGCGGCTCAGGCATTGGCCCAGCAGCAGGGCGCGGCTAACGGAGACCCGGTTCTGGCCCGGGTTGATGGAGAATCGGCATCAGTGACCAGCCGCGCAGCAGACGAGGAGTTGCACGCAAATACGTTCGGATTCCTGGGAAACCGGACACCAGGGGCGGGTCCTTCAAACCCGCGTCACCCGGCCTTATTCGATAATAATCTAATTCTAGACCCCACGGTTCTTGCAACGGTTATCACTCCAGAAAACGCAGCGGAACGTGTCAGGGATCTGGATGTGGCTCGTCGTGCGCTGGAACAACAAAGAAGGCAAGTAGAGGCAGAAAGGCAAGGGATGGCCGCGCGGCAGCGTGAACTGGATGCGCTGGAAACTCGGCTCCGGGAGGAAACATCTAGAGTACATCAAAGGCATCAAACTAGGTTACCAGCAACGGGCGGGGTTATTAATCCGGCTATTTTTTTTGTCACACCTCAGGATCAGCCAATACCAGTGGTGAACCAGGGAACCGCACCCCAACCGGCGACAGCAGGGACACATCCGGCAAATGAATGGGCCGGGTTACCCCCACCACAGACTAGAGTCACAACCGGCAACGATCTACCACCACCGCCACCATCACGATTTCGCACACCAGCCGGTCACTACAACAATCCCATGGACAATGTGTATGCGGCGACACTCGCGTTAAATCAAATCCCTGTGGGAGAGTCACCCCATGCAGAGAAGACCCGGCAAGCCATCGATCTGTTGCACACTGCGGTGGCGCAGCAAGCCAATTATCCGGATCATAGGAGCGGTATGCACGGGACGCCATACGTCAGTCAACAACAAGGGAATATCCAAACAAGTTCAGCACAGCGGAGGGAAGAGCAGCAGCAAATGCCGCCGCCTCCCCGCGTTCAGGCAGCATCAGCAGCACAGGCTGTTGTGGACAGTTCCAGAGCTCGGAGGGCCGCGGCCGGGTCTGCAGCGCATGGACCTCCCGCAGCCCCGCGCCCAGACGCGCCCCCCGCTGTATCACACGTTTCTAGAATAAGGCCGGCCTCGACCGTTCTTGCGGGGCCCAAGTGTCTCTCGGACAATATCAGAGCTGAACCTTACCCGGAAAAATTCAAAGAGCCAGGGAAAGTAGTGAATTACGAGCCAACTATGGATCCAGAAACATGGCTAAGTAGTTATGAGATGGCAATGTCGATTCGCAACGCATCCGAGAATCTCCAAGCCAAGTTCATGTACTTGATGATGTCAGAAGGAGCAGCAAAGTTGTGGTTCACCAATTTGCCGGAAGGATCGATCAAGTCCTGGGAGGAATTGAAGACCGCGTTTGTCAAGCACTTTCATGGGACGTGCAGGAAATTGTTCACTATTGATGATCTAGAGCGATGCGTCCAGAAGAAGGGAGAATTGGCGCGCAGTTGGGTGCGCCGGGTTATGGAGATACTTCACTCGTCCAATATTCAGCCCAAGGATGCACTACAAGCCATGGCAAAGACATGCAAGTATATACCTTTAGTGCAAAAGTTAACTCGCATGAAGTCTAGTCGAAATGCGTCGGAAGTTACAATGGGAGAATTGATGGATGCGTGCAACAAACACGCTGCGACAGATACTACAGAAGAGGAAGTTGATGACAAGAAGGTAAAAGCAAACACAAGTAATAACGGAAGAACCGGCAATGGATCAGCACCGGGTAATAACGGAAATAGCCAGAACAAGCGCCCGTTTGAAGGAGGTTCCGAGTTTGTCGCCAACACAGAAGCTGGGTCTTCGAGGCCCAGAGCAGAAGGAAATTTCGACGGAGGTAATCACAATGGAGGAAACTATCAAGGACCACCAAGGCCGGGTAACAATTGGGACATATTCAGGATGGCATGCCCAAAGCACAGCAGGAACGGCAGGCCAGCTAACCACTCCTTGGAGCAGTGCGCCGACTTACAAAGATGGAAAAATGAGGAAGTGAACAGAGCTATGCGAGGTGCAGGACGGGGCGGAGGACCGGGTCCAGGGGGAAACCCGGGCAACGGCCCACCCCCAGCTGGTAACCCGGCGGCTGGAAATCAAGGTAATAACCAAGGGGGGCAGGAGGTTTCCAGGCTAACCCCAAACAATTGGGTCAATATCATATGCATACCACAGGAGGCTCTAACAAAGACAAAAAGATACTGAAGCATCAATATACTGTATTGGGAAACTTTTCTACGCATGGGCCTCAAGGAGTCTCAGCTACAAAAAAGCTCAACAGTTTTTCATGGGATAGTGCCGGGTCATTCAGCATGCCCCGAGGGAAAGTCGCATTGGAGGTAGCCTTTGGGGAGTCAAAGGATAACTATCGAGTTGAGTGGCTTACCTTTGAGGTAGTCAAATTGCGCAGCCCTTATCACGCGTTATTTGGAAGGCCGGCTTACGCCAAATTCATGGCTAGGCCGTGTTACGTGTATCTACAGCTAAAAATCCCGGGTCCCAAGAAGACCATTACCATACATGGAAATCGAGACATAGCAGCTGAATGCGATGAAGGAGACGCAGCAATGGCCGAGCAGGTCTGTAGAAAAGAAGAACTCAAGCATTACCGGTCTCAAGCAGACCCGGAGGACAGAACCACATCAAAAAGGCCGAGTACTGAAGGCGAAAGAGCAAAATCCAAGGTAGCACAAGATGCTAAAATGGTGGCTTTTATCGAGGATGACTCCCCCAAGCAATCTGCTATAGAGAAAGAAACTGCACGGCCGCTCACAAGCAGCCACGTCATGGAAACACCTCACCCGGGTTGGCTAGTAAACCCGGTACTCATCATGAAAAGGTCCAACATGTGGAGAATGTGCATCGGTCACGCCAGTCCGGGACCGGTGCCCATGAAGAACTAAACAATGTAACGGGCAGCAGGTTTCAGACGCGCTCTTTTCCTACCCAGGGTACCTAAGGGGACTGGAAGGTTTTTAATGAGGCGGCCTGCTGATCCTAACTTTCTCGCATCAATAAAGAGATGGTTATCAAGTCTTATTTCGTTACAGCCTGATTACAAGTAAGTAGTATCCATGTGACATCAATATTTCAGTATCATTAAGAACGTTGAGTATATATAGGTCTCGGGGGCTGGTTGCTCAAGTAGCCCAGCCACAAACCCGAAAGACCCGGCCTTGATGCCTATAAGTTATAAGGGTCGATTATTCGCAAACGAGTACGGCTGCAATCTTATAACTGGACAAAGGAGCCAAATTTTCTTGACTTTTCTTACTTAAGCTCGATGTGACTCGCACTAAAGTGGCATGATTTGTTCGCTTACGATTACAATCAGCCATGAAGCCCAATGGGACTTGCCTGACCCTGTTTTCGTATAGATGTAACAACATGGTATCCACGCGAAAGCCGGCTTACAGTACAAGATAGTCAAAAGGGTCATCTAAACCACAAGTTTATGCAGAGTACAAGGCTAATAGCCGGAAACTCAACGACTATCAAGCATAACTTCAGTACCTACACGGAATGGCTTTAGGTTTTCGACTCGGTAAAAAACAATTTGTTCTTTGAGAAAGGCCACACCCCCATGACTCGGACTTTGGGTCATGGGGACTGGGGACTTCGAAACAGAAACAAACTACTTGGCTATCGAAGTTCGAAAGACCCTACCATCCGAGTCTTGGGGACTTAAAGAAAAGTCCACTTATCAAAGCCCCTGGTATTCGGAAAACCGAGTCTTACGAAGGGAGCCAAAAAGAGAGTCGGGTATCGAGAACAAGTTCAAAGAATAGACAAGTAGCACGATTATCAAAAGGCCAGGAAAGCCGCAAAGCATATCACGGACTAAAAGTACGTTGCAAGTTACGACATCAGTATCAGGGGTGCACAGGCGCACCATCAAAAGCATAATAGTGTGAATACAAAGTATCATGTGATCAAGGTATTATGATGGCATTGCCTTATTCGGCCTCCTGAGTACGGTCTTCCGGTTCTTGGTCCTGGGCCTGTTGCTTAGCTTTCCCGGCAGCATTACCCGGACTCACCGCACCAGGGCGGACAGGTGGAGGGACAGCTGGTGTAGAGGCAGACGGCCCCGATCCTAATTCGGCCTCCCTCTTCGCAGTTGCCTCCCTCTTCCTGGCCGAGTTAGCAACCCACTTCTCCAAGATATCAAAGGGCGGGGGTGCTTCCTCCGTAACAATTTTGCCTTCAGCGTCGTATGCGCTCATAATCGTGTTTAGATCCAAACTATCGGTTAAAGTGGTAGCCGAGGGACGCACTGCGGACTGTATGGCCTTGAAATCCTTGGGTGTAAATTTGGAACCGTCCGCCTTGAATTCTGGAAACCCGGATATCACCTTTGCCGGGTCAAGCTTCGGAAAGAAAGCCTTGGCCAGGGTAAAGGCCCGGGTCATACCGATCCGACATGACGAACGTTTCCAGATTTCAATCCAGCCAGGCACCGTGGAGCAGGCTTGAATGAGATTTTCTTCACCCGGATATACCTCCGTAGGCCACTTTACGGCATCCAGTATAAATTTTGTGCCGGCAAAGAAAGTCCAGAGCACGGTCTTTAGGGTTCTAGCCTTGACAATGGAATCCTCCTCGGGGGCCGCAAGGTTGGCACCTACAGTTGAAACAAAAGAAAGAACGTATTAGTAATCCCGAGTATCATATAATGAAGCAAAGACATGAAGCCAATCGGCAGCAAAAACTTACTAAGCAAGATCTGATAAGTATCGGCGACTTGGTCCGATAGTTTCTTCAGTGCGGTCTGAGCGGCATTGCACTTCTTCTTGTATTTGGAAACATCCTTCTTCAAAGTTTTCATGTCATCCTCAAGGGTTTCCCGTCGTTTTACCTCGGCAAGAAGAAGTTGTTCGGTCTTAAGTAAAATTTCATCAGACCGGGTTATCTGCGTCTGTAAGTAGCAAGGAACGCAAGTGTCAGTTGGATATTATGGTAAGCTGAATATTGCGTAAAGTACCAAGCATAACTTTAGCAAGTCATGCTCGGAACTTGGGGACTAGGTATGCACTATGAGATATCAAGTGTCACTACCTGGTGCTCTGCAGCCATGCGCTCCAAGATCTTGCTCTCCGAAGTCTTCATAGTGAGGAGAGTGTTCATCAATTGATCAAAAGTGTCTTTACCCGTATCAGAGGACCCGGGGCCTTGGAAATTCCGAGAAGGAGCTTTCTTCTTAGTGGGAGGCGGCACCCGGGTCATTTGTATGTCCGAATCCGATGCTCCTTCTTCTGCACCCAAGGTTGTGGCTCTGTTCTTCTTGCTTGCATGGGAGGCAATCGGATACTCGGCTTCTTGTATGTCCGGGTTTATCAACGACGCTTGCTCTTCGTCGCTAGGCGCGGCCGTAGTCTTATCAGCCGGGCTTCCCTTACCCGGGCCCTCGGGTTCCATATCCTCTTGGTCGCTGGTAACGACCGTGGCCCTATAGATGTTATGAGTAAACAGCTAGTATACAATCAGGAAAGGATGATGAAGCGTGGTAGAGCATCAGGAAAGGGATTTTACCCGGTATTCACCGCGAAATCCACAGGAAATCCGTCGCTGGACTCGGGAGAGGCTGGAAAGTATCAAGTAAGATTTCGTAAAGGAATGGTTCAAGGTGAATGTTTCGTTCGAGAAAGGATAGGGTAAATACCCGCCCGCCGAGTTGGAGTCGATGAAATACCCGGGTTAAGAGCACCATCACCCGGGTGATTTCGAGTTGACCTGCGCTTGGTCATGGGCGACTCCTTCAAGCATGGCCAGTGGAACAACGTCAAGGTAGCTCATGAATATCATTAAAGGAATGCGAATTGAATGCGAGGAGGTGATATGAAACCTTGGAGGTGGCCTCTTGAGTCTTTCTCTTCGATCCGACTTTGATTGTCGGCTCCAGTTCCTCCTCGTCGCTGGCGGATTCTACTTTGCCGTCGGAGTTTTCTTCTTCGTCATCTTCTTGTTCTGGATATCATCAAAGTTATAGTTGGAAAATGAAGGGGTTATGATGAGCTTAAGGGAACCAAGTAAAATCCGGAGAGCACCTTCGTCCGAATTAACGGCTTCTTCTTGCTCCTCTGGACTTTCGGAGCTAGGAGAAGTGTTGGTCTTCCAAAAATCATCATCAGCCTGAAAAGTATCAGTATAAGGGTCATCAACTGTATCGAGTGGAAAGAGCAAAGGTAAAGACATCAAAATTAGGTTTTCACCTTGGGGGCTGGGTTCTCGAGTGTAAAGGGCTCTAATCCGGATATGTTCCGGATTACCTCAAGCTTTTCCGTCAGAAAACCCTTGATAGTTTTATGAGTGTCACCAGCCGCGAAGATGTTGTCAGAGTACCGGAGTGGGTCTGTAGATTGCCCCGAATACTCGCACATCAACTTTGTGCGGATGGAATTGGGTTGGATCCGGAAGTCGACCCAAGTCTTCACCAGGTTGAGCCCGATGAGACCTTGGGCCGTGAGAGTGGTGATTTTGGTTAGCAGAGGTTGAATGGCCTCCCTGTCCGAGTCAGGGGAAAAGGCACTAAATTTTTCGGAGATGTCAAGAAGGCCCTCTGAGTAACCCGGCAGTTTCTTTTGGCCGGGTTGGGAGGTGTCTTGGCAGTAAAAGTATGAGAGCTGCCAGTGCTTGACATGGGAGTTAAGAGTGAGGGGTGGCATTAGAGAATTCTTGCGGCGCTGGATAGAAACCCCGCCGCAAGCGAGAAGCGCCCCGTCACCGCTTTCGCGGCACGGTTTGCACTGAAAAAGCTCAACGAAAAGAGCCAGACTCGGCGGAGTGCACAAGTATGACTTGGAAAGGACGATGAAATGGGAAATATTTAATATAGAATTAGGCCCGATGTCAAAAACGCGAAGGCCGTAATGGCTTAGGACATCACGGAAGAAAGGGTGACCCGGCGGACGGAAGCCCCGGGTCACATGTTCCACGAAACAGATTACCTCGTCTTTCGTCGGGGTAGGCCGGGTCTCCTTGCCCGGCACCCTCCACTGGATATCCTCTTGAGGGGGAAGAACTCCCAGCTCGACCAGCTCCTCCAACTTGGCCTTGGTGACCGTAGACCGCGCCCAGTTGGCGGATATGGAGTTGGTGGCTTTGGCTTGAGTCGGAGTTTTTCCCTGCTTCTTGGGAGCCATGTGGTTGACCTGCAAAGCACAAGGTAGGAGGATAAAAGGAATAAGACACGGAAGATGTGAGCCGGCCAAGTATCGGCAAGGTAATGTTGAGGCATGAAGATTGTGTATTATCCGGGTGTCAGTTTGCAGAGTGAAGTTTGAACTATCCGGGTATCAAGTATTATAGCGAAAATTATGGGGATCTAAGCGTTGAAGGAGCTTTTGAGGACGATGGATGGCTGCACAGGCACTTAGCGCGAATAAAAGGAACTGGAAAAGGGAGGACTAGCCGGGTGATTAAGGCAAAGGCGGAAATTTTGAGTGGGTCGAGCCCAGATTGGAAATTCCATCTTCAGATTTGTGGCGAAAATAATAATTGCAAGTAGTAGGGGAGTGGATTGGAGTCTATGTCTTATCTATTGGGCGAGCTAGAAAGAATATTAGTAACCTAATTCGGCATGGCCGAGAAATCCTTGGCGGGCTGATTTGGATCTAATCTGAGGTGAAATCAAGAAATTGCGAGGGCAAATTAATGGGTGCAAGAGGCTTACTGGAGGAGATCTGAGTGAAGCCTTGCGGAGGCAGATGGCGCAAGCCTGGTGTCCTTTCGCGGTTCCTGACGGGCCGGATGGAGATTTGCCGGTGGATCTTGGCGGCGGCGCGGGGTGAGCTGTGGCGGAGCGCAGCCTCCGGCCGATGGGCTCCGGTGATGCGCGCGGGATTTCCGTGGTGGCGCTCAGTGAGGATGAGCTCGGAGGGAGAAAGGAAGCAGAGTGGGGGGAAATGAGCCGTTAGGGTTCGGGTTACCCCCAAGGAGCCTATTTATAGCGCGAGTGGATAAGCCCGGTTCAGCGAGCGGGAGCCGGGAGTTGCGGGGTAAACGGCTATCTATTTGAGTTTTTGCGAGATGCGCTTTAAATGTTGAGCAGTGTATCAGAACAAAAAGGAGAAAGAGATCCATTCCGTGATATCAGGTCAATTATCAAGTATAGAATCTTGACATTTTGGGGTTTAGACCTGGAGAAGTAAGTTAGGTAATTGGGGAACATCCGGGTTACTATATGGCCACCATGGAGTAAGGCCTAGCTGTCTATTGAGGCACCTTAACCCGGCCTCCACATACTCGTGTGTTTGATATCCTTGCAGGGAATAGCGAGCGCTTCAAGGAAGGATCCGTGAAGCCCAGGCTATTCTGGGGACTACTGATGGGGGGATGATAACCCGGTAGGCCAAGCTCCAAGGAGTAACCCGGCCCAAAGGACGCTGCGCAGGATCCGGCTAAGGATAAGGAAACTTATGGAAGGCCCAAGCTTGTAGGCCCAGTAACCCGGATTGTGGGTTATGGTAAAGGAAAGTTAGGGTTTGTGCGCCGTGTCCGGGTAGGATCCAGGATGCGCCTTGGAGGGTAAACCAGGGGGTACGGGTGCTTTATAAACCGACCCCCAGGTTTAGTTTAGACAGAGATCTAAGAACCCTAGCAATATCGCCTGATATCGAGCATCTAGTGTAATCCCAGAGTTGAGTTATTATATCGAGATTGGAGACTCGGCGACTTTGATTGCCGGCTACCAGATCGAGTTGCATCATGTTTTCCTCTGAGCTAAACCCTCTCCCAAACGCATGTGTCGTCTTGCCCCAAGATCAGTTACCCCCGGTAACATCTGTCGTGATTATCCCACGACCGTATGTACTTCCGGTTCGATCCCTGACAATTTTGGATCTGATTCTGTGTCAGGGGAAGCCACTTCTATCCAATCAGAAGATGAAGAATCAATTGGAACGACATATCCGGCGGAAGAACCCATCGCGAAGTGGGAACAGCCGGAGGAACCGGCATGGACCCCGCGCGACCGGGTCGAAAGAGAGGATGATACTGAGTCTATCCTGGATCTGCTGGAGAACCGGTATGAGGAGAATAACGGCGAAGAAGAACAACATGAATTTACACCAAGTATTGTACGCCGAGTTGCGGTCTACACGGCTCCCGCGGCCAATCTCAACCAAGAGAACGCAACCGCGGCAGCAGTCGGGGCGGCTCAGGCATTGGCCCAGCAGCAGGGCGCGGCTAATGGAGACCCGGTTCTGGCTCGGGTTGATGGAGAATCGGCATCAGTGACCAGCCGTTCAGCAGACGAGGAGTTGCACGCAAATACGTTCGGATTCCTGGGAAACCGGACACCAGGGGCTGGTCCTTCGAACCCGCGTCACCAGGCCTTATTCGATAATAATCTGATCCTAGACCCCACGGTTCTTGCTACGGTTATCACTCCAGAAAACGCAGCAGAACGTGTCAGGGATCTGGATGTGGCTCGTCGTGCGTTCGAACAGCAAAGAAGGCAAGTAGAAGCAGAAAGGCAAGGGATGGCCACACGGCAACGTGAGCTGGATGCGCTGGAAACTCGGCTCCGAGAGGAAACATCTAGAGTACATTAAAGGCATCAATCTAGGTTACCAGCAACGGGTGGGGTTATTAATCCGGCTGCTTTATTTATCACACCTCAGGATCAGCCGATACCAGTGGTGAACCAGGGAACCGCACCCCAACCGGCAACAACGGGGGCACATCCGGCAAATGAGCGGGCCGGGTTACCCCTACCACAGACTAGAGTCACAACCGGCAACGATCTACCACCACCGCCACCATCACGATTTCGCACACCAGCAGGTCACTACAACAATCCCATGGACAACGTGTATGCGACAACACTCGCATTAAATCAAATCCCCGTGGGAGAGTCACCCCATGCAGAGAAGACCCGGCAAGCAATCGATCTGTTGCACACTGCGGTGGCGCAGCAAGCCAATTATCCGGATCATAGAAGTGGGATGCACGGGACGCCATACGCCAGTCAGCAACAAGGGAATATCCAAACAAGTTCAGTACGGCGGAGGGAAGAGCAGCAGCAAATGCCGCCTCCTTCCCGCGTTCAGGCAGCATCAGCAGCACAGGCTGTTGTGGACAGTTCCAGGGATCGGAGGGCCGCGGCCGGGTCTGCAGCGCATGGACTACCCGCAGCGCCGCGCCCAGCCGCGCCCCCCGCTGGATCACACGTTTCTCGAGCAAGGCCGGCCTCGACCATTCTTGCAGGACCCAAGTGTCTCTCGGACAATATCAGAGCTGAACCTTACCCGGAAAAATTCAAAGAGCCAGGAAAAGTGGTGAATTACGAGCCAACTATGGATCCAGAAACGTGGCTAAGCAGTTATGAGATGGCAATGTCGATTCGCAACGCATCCGAGAATCTCCAAGCCAAGTTCATGTACTTGATGATGTCAGAAGGAGCAGCAAAGTTGTGGTTCACCAATTTGCCGGAAGGATCGATCAAGTCCTGGGAGGAATTGAAAACCGCGTTTGTCAAGCACTTTCATGGGACGTGCAGAAAATTGTTCACTATTGATGATCTAGAGCGATGCGTCCAAAAGAAGGGAGAGTCGGCGCGCAGTTGGGTGCGTCGGGTTATGGAGATACTTCACTCGTCCACAGATATTCAGCCCAAGGATGCACTACAAGCTATGGCAAAAACATGCAAGTATATACCTTTAGTGCAAAAGTTAACTCGCATGAAATCCAGTCGGAATGCATCGGAGGTTACAATGGGAGAATTGATGGATGCGTGCAACAAACACGCTGCGACAGATACTACAGAGGAGGATGTCGGATATATACTGAATAGGGGTATAGAAGATGGTAGACAAAAGAGCCGGACTGCCAGGGTGGCCTACATGGTAATGGGCTTAGGTCCATTGGGCGGCCCAGTAGTCCGACGCGCAGAAGCCGGATTCTAGAAGAACCCGGATCACGGCCCACGTGATCTAACTTGGAGGAGAAGACGGATTCCTTACTTTCCAAGTTACAAGTTAAACGTAGTCTTCTAGGTTTCTTGTTCTGTAAGCCCTAATCCGGCTATTATATAAAGCCGGACGGGAGATAGGTTCTAGGTTCAAGTTTTCACAAGCTAAAGCTCTACGCAACTCGCCGAGAAGCTCATCCTCGTCGAGTAGCTAGATCTATTCCCTCACACTGTAACCCTGTTATATGGGTTTTAGTCCCAATTAGTGAGAAGTGCAGGAGTAGGTACGCCGTACTGTCGCGACGTACCGAACCTGGGTAAAATCCCGTGTTCCGTGTTACTACGCTATCCCGTTACCCCACGTCTCTACCGTAGTCTCATGGCACCCCAGTCTATGAAAACTACTACGATGTCTCGACAGTTGGCGCCCACCGTGGGGCAAACGACGTCAGGCGTGAAATTCCGATCTGGGATACTCGGCGGAATTGGAAGATCGATCACTGTCGGAAGCTTGGAATTCGACGACGACGTCGGGCGCTTCCTCGACAACGGATCCTACATACCGGCGCAAAACCACCTGGTAAGTGCCTGCGTGTTACCGATTGGATCTGCTAACATCTTTATCGGACTAACTGCAGAGGCAATGGGGTTTTGCGGTGGAAGCAAATTTATCCCACCCGCCCTATACCCAGTCGAAGACGACTATGATGCTGGATTTTGCTCAGATCGCCGACAAAACAGTGATACGCACTTTATCGGCATGGTGCAATCCGAGATCGCTGAAAACACGAATGACGGAAATCCCGTGCAAGAGGCAGATAACAACCTACCCGTCATAGAGACGGAAGAACAAATACCCGTCACAGAGACGGAAGATCCGACATCCGTCAACCAGACGATGAACTCGGAAACAGAGTCCGTGCTTGCCGCCATAGAGGCGAGATTGGAGTCAGAAACCGGATCGGATAACTTCGACTCCGAAGACGAAGACGATGATGCCTTCGTAAGAAAAGTCAAGTCCTTTCAAGAGGGATTCCATGAAGTGCTAATGGCAAAACCAGCTGATACAACGGGTGCCGACAGCCAGGAAAGCCCTAAAACTCCTCCGCCAGTGGAAGAGAGAGAAGACGGAGAAACTTCTCCGATATTCCCTAATGTCAAGGAGATGACAGAAGATGAACCTGTCAAAAAACCTCCTTCTTCCAAGAAAAAGCACCGTGCTTCTAAAAAACTCCAGTACAAACTCCGGAAGAAAAAGTCAGCTGATCTCGCTGATGAAAACCTGGAAGTTGGAGATATTAGTGGCACAAAGCACGCGGAAAAGAAATCTAAGGAAATCACTGCTCCGCCAATGACAGAACTGGAAGAGCAAGAGCTATTACAAACTCCAGTGGGACCCAATGAACCCCCTGAGATGCTGGAAGCCAGGAGACAAGCTTTCCAACGGCAACAGCAACATCTGCTTAGATCTCGGCAACATCTCCAACAAACCCATAATGACATCAAAGTCATGAAGGAAGAAATAGAGGAGTACGAGAGAAAGCATAGATCTGCCTTAAAACCTACTAGGTTACCCGGAATCGCAAAACCGGAAGAACTGCCGCCAAAAGAAAGGTTTTATAACCCATCTTGGCAAAAGCAGTTAAACGGCAAAGATGCCAAGGGCGAGCCAATATACAAAACCGCAGCAGAAAACGCGGAAGCAGCGTTCGCCATCCTAAACAATGATCTATACTCCAACGGGGAAAAACTCCAAGGGGTGTATGCTTTCCTAGGAAAAGCATTACAGCAGCAACAGCGAGGCCAAGAGCGATCAGGGAGGCTGCATGATAATTCCGCCCTCTGCAAAACTGTTACTTGCGCTGCTGGAGCACCTGGACCGGAAGAACCCGGAGATTCGGATAAAAAAGAGGATCCGAGAAAAGACAAGAAAAACCCCGACAACCGGGACGCAGCGTCTAGAACCGGACCTCATCTCCCGAAAGATGGATATAAACCACACGATCGGGAAGACAAACACCGGAATGACGGCAAAATAATGCCACCTCCGAGAAACCCAGCTGAAAAAGCTGGAAGATATGATACACCTCACATACGTGAAAGATCTCGGACACCGCCTAAGGATAAGGAAAGGTACAGGAGCAGGACTCCACCTAATCCCAGGGGGCGTGACAACGGAAGAGATAGAGATAACCCCGGAAAAGCGCGTCCGCGCAACAATGGAAAAGAAAGGAGCAGATCCCCTTCTGTCCATTCAGCCGGGAGATATTCTGCACATATTGATAGAGCAGAAAAGGATGATCTATACTTTGGTCCTAAGTGTTTTACTGACAGGATCCGAAGGATAACCCTGCATTCTGGCTTCGCCAAAGTTGGTCCAACCTACCAAAAGTATACCGGCAGTACAAACCCGGATACCTGGCTCTCAGATTATTACACAGCCGTCCAAATCAACAACGGGACAGACCTGGAAGCTGTCAAGTTTCTTCCCCTAATGTTGCTAGACGGAGCCAGAGATTGGATCAATGGTTTACCATCAAGAACTGTCGACAGTTGGGATGATATGGCGAGAGTATTTACTCAGCATTTTCGGGGAACATACAAACGCCCAAATAGCATCAACCAGCTGAACCGTTGCACCCAATTTGAAGACGAACCATACGTGGATTTCATCTCCAGATGGACTACAATGAAGAATAGTTGCTCTGGAGTAACTGACGTACAAGCAATGCATGCTTTCGTCAATGGCCTAAAACCCGGACTTGTACCGTTCATGGTTGGTTCTAAAAAGCACAAAGATCTCGGATCTATGCTTACAACCGCTAATGAGCATGCTGCAGCTGAAGATGATATCAGAGCAAGAGGAGGCAACATTGAGTCACTGATACTGGCCAAGAAAACACCTCGTTCTGATAAAAAAGGAACTCCGGAGTCAACAACAAAGCCCAAGGAGGTCAACATAGCCTTTGGAGGAGAAAAGGTGAATAAGTGGAAAGGCCGCAGTCCAGATCCAATCAATTACACTCCCGAAGAATGGGAGAGAATTAAGTCGGAACCCTGCGTCCACCACTCTCAGTTTGGAAAACCAACCCACACAAACGCGCAATGCCGGCTAAACAAGCATATGAAAGGCAATGCAGGATCCGGAAATAAAGGGAAGGGTTCCAAGAGGAAACCTGCCAAACAAAAGCCAGAAGCTGAAAAAGAAGACAGTGAATCGGACACTGATGACAAAATCCAGGAACAACAGCGAAAAGGCGAACCCAAATTTCCGAGAGTTGACGGAGAAGCAATGTTAACTTTCCTAGCAACCCCGTCAGCAAAAGTGGCCAAAAGGACACTTCGAGAAATAAACGCGGTTGTTCCTGCAACCCCAAAATTCTTGAAGTACTCCAACACACCGATAATCTGGGATCAGTCAGATCATCCCGGAAATATCCCTGAACCCGGCACACAAGCTCTTGTTGTAAGCCCTATTGTTCAAAACACTAGGCTAAGAAGAGTGCTGATGGACGGAGGATCCAGCATCAACATAATGTACCTGGATACATTGAAGCACTTGAAGATCTCCGAGTCCCAGCTCAACTACAGCAATATACGCTTCCACGGCATTGTTCCTGGCAGGCAAGCACGATCCCTAGGAGAAATTTCCCTAGATGTCACCTTCGGAGATAAAGATCACTTCCGGCAGGAAAAAGTATCCTTCGAAGTAGTGCCGTTCGAAAGCGTGTATCACGCAATACTCGGACGTCCGGCTTTCGCCAAATTTATGGCAAGATCTTGCTATATCTACAACAAGCTGAAGATGCCAGGACCCAAAGGAGGAGTAATCACCATTGTCGGTGATTTCAAGCTGGCAAACGAGTTGGAGAAAGAAAACGCCATTTGCGCTCAGAGAGTTATAGCAAGGGAGGAACTGAAGGAATTAGCCAAGGAGGTATCGCCGAAAGAAATGCCGGCAGGAAAAGAGACTCGGAAGCCAACAGATAGCTTCAAGGCGTCCGAGAATACAAGACAGGTAATCCTAGATCCCAAAGATCCGACAAAATTTGTCGTCGTAGGGACTGGGATGACCGACAAATAGGAAGGCGAGCTCATCAAGTTCCTCCGTGAGAACTGGGATATTTTTGCCTGGTGTCCAGCTGACATGCCAGGCGTACCCAGGGAACTTGCTGAGCACCAACTCAAGGTTATTCCCGGATCAAAACCCGTCAAACAAGGTCTCCGTCGATTTGACGGAAGAAGACAGAAGGCTATTGGCAAGGAAATTATCCGGCTTTTAGCAGCGGATTTTATCAAGGAAGTAATCCATACTGATTGGTCCGCAAATCCGGTATTAGTGCCGAAGAAAGACACCACTGCTCTTAGAATGTGTATAGATTACACAGGATTGAACAAGTTGTGTCCGAAAGATAGGTTTGCGTTGCCACGAATCGATCAAATAATAGACGCCACTGCAGGCTCTGAGCTTTTATGCTTTTTGGATGCATACTCCGGGTACCACCAAATACGCATGAAAAAGGAAGATCAAATCAAGACTTCTTTTATAACCCCGTATGGGACGTACTATTACGTAACCATGCCTTTTGGCCTGAAGAACGCAGGTGCAACCTACCAGCGTTGCATGCAACGCTGTTTGCATAGTCAAATTGGCAGAAACGTCCATGTTTACGTGGACGATATCGCTGTCGTAACCAAGGAAAAAGATACACTCCTTGAGGATTTGCGAGAAACCTTCGAAAACTTGCGCACTTACAAGATGAAGTTGAATCCATCTAAGTGCGTATTCGGGGTTCCCTCAGGAAAACTTCTGGGTTTCATAGTTTCTCACAGAGGAATAGAAGTTAACCCGGAAAAGATCAAGGCAATCTTGAATATCTCAAAGCCTACATGTGTAAAAGATGTCCAAAGACTGACGGGTTCTGCCACAGCCGTCAGCAGATTCATCAGTTGGCTGGGGGCTAAAACCTTACCACTTTACAAGATGCTGAAAAAATTCGACAAAGTCAAGTGGATTGCGGAAGCCTGGGAACGTATAGAAAGTTATGTGCCTTTCCGTACTTAGTTCAATTCTATGTAAACATCTTTTGAGATCATGAAATAAAGTTGTCGGAATGCTGTCATCCATATTCTTCATAAGTGCAAAGTGTTTCCGCCTGATCTATTTCCCAATGATCTTACAAATTTCTCAACGTTAACCCGAATTGTGCTTGCGTACTCGGCGTTACAAAACTGAATGATTTTTCAGCCTGTTAAAGGCTAAGGGAAACTTGAATTGCCTGTGTGCCCAAGTTTCACGTAAAAAACTTTCCTTAAATTCTCTAAGTCTTATCTGATTGTGTGTGTTGGGTTATTGGAACTAGTTAGTAAAAATGCCTTTAGCATGATCCATGTTTCCGAGTTTTAAAAACTGCTTGGTTCGTCCCCAGTTACTCGGCATGAAGATTCATATTGCTATTTGAGCCATTTCAAACACTAAGGACAATTAAAGCATACACACCAGAGAACCTAGAAGATAAAGGAATGATAAAACCCAAAAAACTTGCAAAGATTTTCATAATTTAAACTGCAAAAGATGGAAGTTTCATTCATATAAAAAGAAGCATTACATTTTGGATTACATTGAGAGAATAGTAATGCTCCTACTGTCTACTTTTTCTATCCAGGTTCCAGGTGACCCTTCAAGCATCTGACTCCTCCTCGCTGCTTTCGTCTTGAGGGATTGGAGGAATCTCTGCTTCTGGATAGTTGATGGAAATGTTTACCATGGAGGCAATCTGGGTAGCGTGGCCCTTGACTTCACCAAAGATGGTGTTTCGCTGCATATCCGTGTATCCTTGAGGGACACCGGACGCCACGCGCCAGGATTTAGCACTAGGGTAGTGCATGCGCATGAGGCCAAGAGCCATGCGCGCACCACCCCGTGCAGCGGAGCGAAGGAAAGATTCCTTCGACTCCGCGACCTCCATGATGGCACCCGGAAGCTTCTCAACCTCCGAGCACTCCCCAGATTTCTCGGGAAGAAACTTGTCTACTAGCTGCGTTGCAGCAGCCTTCATCAAATTCCATGTCTCCCCGAAAGCTCGGATGCCTGCAGCCCGAGTGCCATCTGGGGTATCTCCTGGTTTTTTCCAATAAAACACCCAAAAGGGTTAGACAGAAAACCAGAGAAATGAAAACATGGAAAAATGGTACATAAGTTAGAAATTTACCAATGAGCTTGTCGATCTCGGAAACTTCCTCCAGGCGAAGGTTCAGAGCATCGGTCAAATCCCGGATGGTGGATTTGTCCTTCTCCGCCTGCTCGGAAGCCTTGGAATTAGAAACTCCAAGGGCCAGGTTGCTGGCTTCCAAGTCTTGTTGAGCTTTCACAAGGTTCTTGTGAAGCTCAACATTCTCCTTGCGGAGAATTTCGGCATTGCCAGAATCTTCTGCTGCTTGTTTAGCCTCAGCTAATGCAGCTGAAAAGCAAGGGAAAAATCCGAGTTAGCTAGCTTCTCGGAAAAAACTTAAGCAAATGATTGAATCGGAAATTTCAAAAGGAAAATGTTCACCTTGTGTTTCCGACAATGCGAGCTTAGCTGATTCCAGCTCTGCTTCCCTTTCTTCAAGAATAGAGAGAAGACTTCTAACTTCTTTATTCTTGATGGTAAGCTTCCGGAAAACTTCCCTGTTGATGGCTTCCGAGGTTTGCTGAAACATGGCAAGGAGAAGAATGAGTACAACAAGCATCAAAGCAAAAAGCACGCATTTTAATTAATGCTTGGGGGCTAGAGTTATATACCTGGCTCATGCGCTGCAAACCTGCCAAGTTTTCTTTGAATTCTTTCGCGTATTCCGCGAAGAGATTTCCGGCTGCGTCCAAGCCGTCATTGATAGCTTTGAAATCCTTGTCAAAGGTGGGAATTTCCTCGTCGAAAGTCCGAGTTAATTTTTCCACCTCTGGGGCCGCCCTTTCCCTCGTGTCCGGGTCGGACACAATGGGCTGGCTGGGCTCCGGGGGCTTGGTGGTGGGGGCTGCAGTAGGCTCTTTTGCCCTCGTGCTTGGCGTGTCAGGGGCGACGGCAGGAGAAGGTTGGCTGCCTCGGCTGGAAGAAACCTTGAGTTTCTTCAGCTTCTTCGGCTTCAGGCTGGAGGGGGGCAGGCTAAAAACCAAAACCCGGAAAAGGTTAAAACACCAAAGATGGACGAAAAAGATCCCATAAAAGAAAAACCCAGAAGAAAATAACCTGGAAGTGGCGACGGGGATTCCGTCAAGATCGATAATTTCATCCGAGGAAATTATCTTCTTGCGCTTGCGCCCACCTGTAGCGGCGGTGCGCAGCGCGTCCAGCTCAGCCTCAGACACCAAGTCCGAGTCTGAAAGATCCTCGAACTGTCGAATAAGCAAAAAACCAAAATCAGAAGCTGGGAAATCCGAGATAAAATAAAACTGTACCCAAATGACTGAAAAATTACCTTGGGAACCGGATTTTCGGCCGTGTACATTGGCCGACTCTCTGTGTATTGGTCGCGCGATGCGACCAACTGCTTGATGCGCCGCCTAAGTTCCTTTGTGGGCCAATCCTTGGCGGATGTCCGCATCGGATCGTTGACTCCCGTGTATTCACACAGGAAACGGCCGCTGTGGTTGGCTAGTGGCTGGATCCGCCTAATCAGCCAGCATAGAACTGTGTCCATACCGGTTAGAGGCGGATCCATGGAGGTGAGCTTGGCGATGCGCCGCTTGATCTTTAACAGATCTGGCGGCAGAACTTGGACGGCTTCTGTTCCCCAGTTATCCCGGGGAACGGCGGCAGAGTTCACAAAAGGTGGAACCCCGACGGCCTTTTTAGGAAAGGGCACGTCGGGATGATAGAAGAAAGAACCCGTCCAAAATTTGACGGATTCTGAGGTCTTAATCTTGGGGAACCAATCCTCTCGGAATCTCCGAAGAGTAAAGGATATGGTCCCGCAAGTTGGGAGTGCGCCCTCCGAAGAGTTCCGCTTAACCCCAAAGCAGTACATCCAGAAGTCTAGCCTAGGTTCTATCCCTAAGTAGCCTTCAAACAGGGACTGAAAGCCGGCCATGTAAAGAATAGAATTGGGGGGAAGATTGTGGGGCTGGATGTCGTAATGGGAAAGAACTTGGAGGAAGAAAGAAGAAGGTGGAAGCCCCATACCCCGCAGGAGGTGGGAAGTGAGAAGTACCCGTTCGCCGTTTTTCGGCGTTGGCTCGGTCTCTTCCTCCGGGAGCCGCCATTTCTTCTTAAGTACCAGGCCCTCCTTCTCCAGGTTTGGAAGGAGAGCCGGAGGAATACTGCAGGCAATCCAGTTGCCTGCAGATTCAGCTTCCTCCTCCGCTCCGGCGGTGGCGGCAGCGGCGGCCTCCGCGGCGGCGAGCTCGTCGCCGAGGAGCTCGATCTTTTCCTCCACCGTTTCGCGTGCAAACGGTGGGGTTGTCGCGGCGCTTGATGATGCTATGTCCGCGGCGGCGGAAGTGTTCTCTCCGCCCGCCGCGGAAGCCGTGGTCTTCTCCGGTTCACCGCCGGTGGGCTTTTGCGCTCCCGATTGCGGATCTAGGTCGTTGACGAGCTCGTCGATGGCGGCGCGGGTCGGTGAAGGCGGCGAGGATGCCATCCTTTGGTGGTGCGTTTTGGTGCGTTCTGCGTGCTTGGAAGCTGAGTACGCTTGGGGCAGGAAACTTGCTCTCGAGCTCGCGTCAATGGCGTGGGCAGTGTGGGAGTGAGGAAAGTTTCGGAGGAGGACGATGATGGCTATTTATAGCCAGATATCCGTTTAGATACGTGCCAACGGCTCTTTTGACCGTTGGATGTTCGACGCGTGTCGCTCGCCGGAAAATCCGGGAAACGAAACGACAGGGGAATGATGGCGATCTCCTCGTTTCTCGTGAGAATCTGTCAGAGATACGTTGCAGGGTTTCCCGCGTGAAACCAAGCGGCGCTTGCGCCAGCATGATTAAAGCGCTGATGTCATAAGTTCCTTTTCCGCGAAGGATCGCGAGAAGGAAAGCCGGATTTTCATAGTTCCGAGTTTTATGTTACCATCTCCTTCAAAAGAAAAGAAGAAAGAATCAAGACTGCTGAATCAAGTTTTCCCGGACAAAATGTACTTGGCGAAAGGCGGAATATCAGAGTTTTGATCCTTCCTGGGGGCTACTGTCGGATATATACTGAATAGGGGTATAGAAGATGGTAGAAAAAAGAGCCGGACTGCCAGGGTGGCCTACATGGTAATGGGCTTAGGTCCATTGGGCGGCCCAGTAGTCTGACGCGCAGAAGCCGGATTCTAGAAGAACCCGGATCACAGCCCACGTGATCTAACTTAGAGGAGAAGACGGATTCCTTACTTTCCAAGTTACAAGTTAAACGTAGTCTTTTAGGTTTCTTGTTCTGTAAGCCCTAATCCGGCTATTATATAAAGCCGTACGGGAGATAGGTTCTAGGTTCAAGTTTTCACAAGCTAAAGCTCTACGCAACTCGCCGAGAAGCTCATCCTCGTCGAGTAGCTAGATCTATTCCCTCACACTGTAACCCTGTTATACGGGCTTTAGTCCCAATTAGTGAGAAGTGCAGGAGTAGGTACGCCGTACTGTCGCGACGTACCGAACCTGGGTAAAATCCCGTGTTCCGTGTTACTACGCTATCCCGTTACCCCACGTCTCTACCGTAGTCTCATGGCACCCCAGTCTATGAAAACTACTACGATGTCTCGACAGAGGAAGTTGATGACAAGAAGGTAAAAGCAAACACAAGTAATAGCGGAAGAACCGGCAATGGATCAGCACCGGGTAATAACGGAAATAGCCAGAACAAGCGCCCGTTTGAAGGAGGCTCCGAGTTTGTCGCCAACACAGAGGCCGGGTCTTCGAGACCCAGAGCAGAAGGAAATTTCAACGGAGGTAATCACAATGGAGGAAACTATCAAGGACCACCAAGACCGAGTAACAATTGGGACATATTCAGAATGGCATGCCCGAAGCACAGCAGGAACGACAGGCCAGCTAACCACTCCTTGGAGCAGTGCGCCGACTTACAAAGATGGAAAAATGAGGAAGTGAACAGAGCTATGCGAGGTGCAGGACGGGGAGGAGGACCGGGTCCAGGGGGAAACCCGGGCAACGGCCCACCCCCAGCCGGTAACCCGGCGGCTGGAAATCAAGGTAATAACCAAGGGGGAGCAGGAGGTTTCCAGGCTAACCCCAAACAATTGGGTCAATATCATGTGCATACCACAGGAGGTTCTAACAAGGGCAAAAAGATACTGAAGCAAGCGGTCAACTCAGTTTCGTCAGCTGTTCCGAGATACCTGAGATGGTCAGAACAGGATGTAACATGGAGCAGAAGGGATCACCCAGAAAGAGTAGAACACCCGGGAGTCTTGGCATTAGTAGTCGCACCACAGGTTAATGGGTATGAGCTGAAAAAGGTTTTGATGGATGGTGGAAGCAGCATCAATATACTGTATTGGGAAACCTTCCTACGCATGGGCCTCAAGGAGTCTCAGCTACAAAAAAGCTCAACAATTTTTCATGGGATAGTGCCGGGTCATTCAGCGTGCCCCGAGGGAAAAATCGCATTGGAGGTAGCTTTTGGGGAGTCAAAGGATAACTATCGAGTTGAGTGGCTCACCTTTGAGGTGGTCAAATTGCGCAGTCCTTATCACGCGTTATTCGGAAGGCCGGCTTATGCCAAATTCATGGCTAGGCCGTGTTACGTGTATCTACAGCTAAAAATCCCGGGTCCCAAGAAGACCATTACCATACATGGAAATCGAGACATAGCAGCTGAATGCGATGAAGGAGACGCAGCAATGGCCGAGCAAGCCTATAGAAAAGAAGAACTCAAGCACTACCGGTCTCAAGCAGACCCGGAGGACAGAACCACATCAAAAAGGCCGAGTACTGAAGGCGAAAGAGCAAAGTCCAAGGTAGCACAAGATACTAAAATGGTGGCTTTTATCGAGGATGACTCCCCCAAAGAATCCGCTATAAGAGAAGAAACTGCACGGCCGCTCACAACCAGCCACGTTATGGAAACACCTCACCCGGGTTGGCTAGTAAACCCGGTACTCATCATGAAAAAGTCCAACATGTGGAGAATGTGTATCGGTCACGTCAGCCCGGGACCGGTGCCCAAGAAGAACTAAACAATGTAACAGGCAGCAGGTTTCAGACGCGCTCTTTTCCTACCCAGGGTACCTAAGGGGACTGGAAGGTTTTTAATGAGGCGGCCTGCTGATCCAAACTTTCTCGCATCAATAAAGAGATGGTTATCAAGTCCTATCTTGTTATAGCCTTTACTCCGATTACAAGTAAGTAGTATCCATGTGACATCAATACATCAGTATCATTAAGAATGTTGAGTATATATAGGTCTCGGGGGCTGGTTGCTCAAGTAGCGCAGCCACAAACCCAAAGACCCGGCCTTGATGCCTATAAGTTATAAGGGCCGATTATTCGCAAACGAGTACGGCTGCAATCTTATAACTGGACAAAGGAGCCAAATTTTCTTGACTTTTCTTACTTAAGCTCGATGTGACTCGCACTAAAGTGGCATGATTTGTTCGCTTACGATTACAATCAGCCATGAAGCCCAATGGGACTTGTCTGACCCTGTTTTCGTATAGATGTAACAACATGGTATCCACGCGAAAGCCGGCTTACAGTACAAGATAGTCAAAAGGGTCATCTAAACCACAAGTTGTGCAGAGTACAAGGCTAATAGCTGGAAACTCAACGTTTATCAAGCATAACTTCATTATCTATATGAAACAATTCCGGGTTTCGGCTTAGCGACAACAAGTTTGTTCTCTTTGAAAAAACCACACATCACAGACTCGGATATTCGGGCCTTGGGGACTGTGGGTTTCGAAACAGAATCAAGCTGTTTCGTTGCTAAGCTCGAAAGACCCCAACGTCCGAGTCGTGGGGACTTGGGGACTTAAAGAAAAGTCCACCTGTCAAAACCCACGATACTAGGAAATAAAGAAGGAAATAAAAAAGTCGGATATCAAGAATAAGTCCAAAAATAGACAAGTATCAAGTTCATCAAAAGGCCTAGAAAGGCACGAGGTGTATCACAGAATTAAAGTGTGTTACAAGTTGCGACACTAGTATCAAGGGCGCACAGGCGCACCGTCAAAAGAATACTTGTTTTGAGTAAAAACATCAAATGATTGAAGTATTTTTATGGCGTTTTGCTCATTCGGCTTCCTGAGTAGAGTCCACATCTTTGCCCTTACCCTCCGGGTCTTGCTCCTGGACTTGCTTTTTTCCGGCATCATCACTCGGATTCCTTGCGGCAGGACGGACTGGTGGAGGAACAGCTGGGGTAGAGGTGGCTGGCCCTGATAACTCGGCCTCTCTCTTCGCAGTTGCTTCCCTCTTCCTAGCCGAATCAGCAGCCCATTTCTCCAAAATATCAAAAGGCGGGGGTGCTTCCTGTGTAACAATTTTGCCTTCAGCGTCGTATGAACTCATAATCGTGTTCAGATCCATACTATCGGCCAAAGCGATGGCCGAATGACGCACTGCAGACTGTACGGCCTTGAAGTCCTTGGGTGTAAACTTGGAGCCATCCGCTTTAAATTCTGGAAACCCGGATATTATTTTTGCCGGGTCAAGCTTTGGAAAGTAAGCCTTAGCCAGGGTAAAGTCCCGGGTCATACCAATCCGGCATGACGAGCGTTTCCATATTTCAATCCAGCCAGGCACGGTGGAGCAGGCTTTGATGAGATTTTCTTCACCCGGGTATACTTCAGTAGGCCACTTCACGGCGTCCAATATAAATTTCGTGCCGGCAAAGAACGTCCGGAGCACAGTCTTTAAAGTTTTAGCCTTTGCAAGGGCATCCTCCTCCGGGGCCGCAAGGTTGGCACCTGCAGTTGAAGCAAAGGAAGGACGTATTAGTGATCCCGAGTATCATACAATAAAGTAAAGGCACGAAGACAGTCGGCAGCAAAAACTTACTAAGCAAGATCTGATAGGTATCGGTGACCTGGTCCGATAGTTTCTTCAGTGCGGTTTGAGCAGTATTGCACTTCTTCTGGTATTTAGAAACATCCTTCTTCAAGTTTTCCACGTCATCCTCGAGGGTTTCTCTCCGCTTTACCTCGGCAAGAAGAAGTTGCTCGGTCTTGAGCAAAATTTCATCAGACCGAGTAATCTGCGCCTGTAAGTAGCAAGGAGCACAAGTATCAGTCGGATATTATGGCAAGCTGAGTATTGCGTAAAGTACCAAGCACAACTTCAGCAAGTCATGCTCGGAACTTGGGGACTAGGCGTGCACTACGAGATATCAAGTATTATTACCTGGTGCTCTGCGGCCATGCGCTCCAGAATACTGCTCTCTGAAGTCTTCATAGTGAGGAGAGCGTCCATCAGTTGATCAAAAGTGTCATTACCCGTATCAGAGGACCCGGGGCCTTGGAAATTCCGAGAAGGAGTTTTCTTCTTAGTGGGAGGCGGCACCCGGGTCATTCGAATGTCTGACTCCGATGCTCCTTCTCCTGCACCCAAGGTTGCAGCTCTTTTCTTCTTGCTTGTGTGGGAGGCGATCGGATACTCGGCTTCTTGTGTGCCCGGGTTTATTGGTGATGCTTGTTCTTCGCTGCTAGACTCGGCTGTTGTTCTATCAGCTGGGTTTCCCTTACCCGGGTTATCGGTTGCCATATCCTCTTGGTCACTAATAACGACAGTGGCCCTACAGATAGTGAGAGTGAGCAGTCAGTGTGCAATCAGGAAAGGGTGATGAAAATGCGATAGAACGTCAGAAAAGGAACTTTACCCGGGATCCACCGCAAAGTCTGAAGGGAATTCGTTGCCAGACCCGGGCGAATCTGAAAAATATCAAGTGAGATTTCGTAAGAGAATGGTTCGGAAAGATTGTTTCCACCGACAAAGGATAAGGTAAATACCGGTGCGCCGATCCGGGGACGACGGAGTACCCGGGTTAAGAGCGTCATCACCCGGGTAATTCTGAGTCGCTCTGCGCTTGGTCATAGGCGACTCCTTCAAATACGGCCAGTGGAATAATGCCAAGTTAGCTTATGTATATCACCAAAGGAATACGAATTGAATACAAGGAGGCGATATGAAACCTTGAAGACGACTCCTCGGGGTTTTCTCTTAGATCCGACTTTAATTGTCGGCTCCACTTCGTCTTCATCACTGGCGGATTCCACTTTGCCGTCAGTTTCTTCTTCCTCGTCATCCTCCTCTTGTTCTGGATATCATCAAAGTTAGTTAGAAAATGAAGGAGTTGCGACGAACTTAAAAGAACCAAGTAAAATCCGGAGAGCACCTTCGTCCGAGTTAACGGCCTCTTCCTGTTCCTCTGGACTCTCGGAGCTAGGAGAAGTGTTGATCTTCCAAAAATCATCATCAGCCTGAAATAAAAGTATCAGTACAAGGGTTATCAACTGTATCAAGTGGAAAGAGCAAGGGTAAAGACGTCAAAATTGGATCTTCACCTTGGGGGCTGGGTTCTCGAGTGTGAAGGGCTCTAACCCGGCTATGTTCCGGATTACCTCAAGTTTTTCTGTCAGAAAACCCTTGATAGTTTTATGGGTGTCACCAGCCGCGAAGCTGTTGTCAGAGTACCGGAGCGGGTCCGTGGTTTGCCCTGAATACTCGCACATTAACTTTGTGCGGATGGAATTGGGTTGAATCCGGAAATCGACCCAAGTTTTCACCAGGTTGAGCCCGATGAGACCTTGGGCCGCGAGAGTGGTGATTTTGGCTAGCAGAGGTTGAATTGCCTCCCTGTCCGAGTCAGGGGCAAAGGCATTAAATTTCTCAGAGATGTCAAGAAGGCCCTCTGAGTAACCCGGCAGTTTCTTTTGGCCGGGTGGGGAAGTGTCTTGGCAGTAAAAGTACGAGAGCTGCCAGTGCTTGATGTGGGACTTAAGGGTAAGAGGTGGCATCAGAGAATTCTTGCGGCGCTGGATAGAAACCCCGCCGCAAGCGAGAAGTGCCCCGTCACCGCTTTCGCGACACGGTTTGCACTGGAAAAGCTCAACGAAAAGAGCCAGACTGGGCGGAGTGCACAAGTATGACTCGGAAAGGACGATAAAGTGGGAGATATTTAACACAGAATTAGGGCCTATGTCAAATACACGAAGGCCATAGTGGCTCAGGACGTCGCGGAAGAAGGGGTGACCCGGAGGACGAAAGCCCCGAGTCACGTGCTCTACAAAGCATATTACCTCATCCTTTGCCGGTGTAGGCCGGGTCTCTTTACCCGGCACCCTCCACTGGATATCCTCTTGAGGGGGAAGAATTCCTAGCTCGACCAGTTCTTCTAACTTGGCCTTGGTGACCGTAGATTGCGCCCAGTTGGCGGATATGGAGTTGGTGGTCTTGGCCTTGGTCGGTGTTTTTCCCTGCTTCTTGGGAGCCATGTGGTTGACCTGCAAAGCATGAGGTAGAAGGATACAAGGAATAAGACACGGAAACTGTGAGCTGGCCGAGTATCGGTGGGTGATATCGAGACATGGAAATTGCATACTATCTGGGTGTCAATCTGCATAGTGAGGTTCGAATTATCCGGGTATCGAGCATCGTAATAAAAGTTATGGAGGTCTATGCATTGAAAGAGCTTTTGAGGACGATGAATGGTTGCACAGGCACTTATTGCGAATAAAAAGAACCGGAAAGGGGAGGATTTTCCGGGTGGCAGAGATAAGGGCGGAAACTCTGAGTGGCCCGGGCCCAGATTGGAGACTCCGTTTTCAGATTTGCGGTAAAATTAACAAATGTGGGCGGTAGGAAAACGCAATAAAGTCTATATCCCACGTATTAGATGAGCTAGAATGAATACAAGCGATCTAATTCGGCATGACCGGGAAAGTGACCGGCGGGTTGACCTAGAAATAATTTGAGGAAAATCAAGAAATTGCGGAGGCCAATTAATGGGTATGAGAATCTCACTGGAGGAGATTGAAGTGAAGCTCGACGGCGGCAAATCGCGCAAGATTGGTGCCCCTTTGCGATTCCCGACGGACCGGTTGGGGGTTTGGCGGCGGATCTTGACGGCGGTGCAGAGTGAGCTGTGGTGGAACGCAGCCGCCGGCCAATAGGCTCCGGAGATGCGCGTGGGATTTCCGTGGCGGCGCTCTGTGAGATTGAGCGCGGAGGAAGAAAGGAGGAGGAATGGGGGGAAGTGAGCCGTTGGGGTTAGGGTTACCCCTACGGGCATATTTATAATGGTTCATGTGGATAAGTTTGGTTCCGCGAGCGGGAGCCGGGGATTGCGGAGTAACGGCTATTTGTTTGAATTTTGCGAAATATGCTTTAAGTGTTGAACGTGATATCTGGGCAGAAATAAGAAGGAGATATACTTCATAATATCAAGGTCAATTATCGAGTAAAGTGCAGAATCTTGGCACTTTTATCAGGGCTTAGACCCGGAAAGCTAAGCCGGGTATTTGGAGAAGAGCCGGGTTACCATATGGCCACCATGGAGTTGGGCCTAGCTACTTATCAAAGCATCTTAACCCGGCCTCCATATATTTGTGAGATTGGTATTTTTGCAGGGAATAGCCAGCACTTCAAGGAAGAATCCGTGAAGCCCAAGCTATTCTGGGGACTACTGATGGAGGGATGATAACCCGGTAGGCCAACTCCAAGGCGTAATCCGGCCCAAAGGACTATGTGCAGGATCCGGCTAAGGATAAAGAAACTCCCGGAAGGCCCAAGTTTGTAGGCCTAGTAACCCGGATTGTGGGTTACGGTAAAGGAAGGTTAGGGTTTGTATGTCGTGTCCGGGTAGGATCCAGGGTGTGTCTTGGAGGACAAGCCGGGGGGTGCGGGTGCTTTATAAACCGACCCCTAGGTCTAGTTGAGAGATCCAAGAACCCTAGCAATATCGCTTGATATCGAGCATCCAGTGTAACCCAAGAGTTGAGTTATTATATCAAGATCGGAGACTCGGCGACTTTGATCGCCGGCTGCCAGATCGATTTCCACCATGTTTTCCTCTGAGCTAAACCCTCTCCCAAACGCCTGTGTCGTCTTGCCCCAAGATCAGTTACCCCCGGTAACGTCTGCGGTGATAATCCCACGACACTCTCTCTCTAGCCACTCAAGCACTTTTCCCTTTGGAGATTTGAGAGAGAAGACCAAGATCCACATTCCTGCCCAAGCGATTTGATTTTCCCTTGATTCCATTGAGGAACTTGTTACTCTTTGAGTTTGTTGGAACCCTATGAGGTTGTTGGTCCTTTGTGTCTCTAGTATCCACGAAGTCTTGTGGGAGCCTGCAATTGAGTTGTGCAGTGTGTCCCGGCCTTAAAAACCGATGTCTTGGTGGCTCGTGGGATTTGATGAGGATACTCCAATTGTGAAGTGTGCCTCATCCCTGTGAAGGTTCTAGTTGTCAACCTCAATGGAAACATAGTGGTTTGTGCCTCTCCACTTTGGTGGTAGGAGACGATGGGGATAAGGTGTGCCATTTGACGGCCATTCGGTGTTTCACTTTGGTGATTCTGTACCGCTCCAACGGAGATTAGATTTCTTTGGGAAGTTAGCTTTGGGGGTAAATCTCCACGTCATTGTGTTGGTAATATCTTAACTTACCTTTACCTTTTGCTACTAGCTTACTTTCATATCTAGTGCTATTACTTATTTTCTCAACATATAGGATTATTGACCTAGTTGCATAATCTAGAGAACTTATATTTGAGCAATGCCTAACTAAAAGAAAAACAAGTAAATTTTTTAGTTTCCTATTCACCCCTCTCCTCCTCTAGTCAACCCTCTTGATCCTTTCAATTGGCATCAGAGCCTCAGATCTTTATTAAAGGCTTTACCGCCCAAAGAGGAGGATGACTGGACCGGAGGTTGGTGTCGCCACTTGCGGTGCTCTCACCTTAGATTCCATAAAGGAAATTTTGGAATTTATGCTGTAGAAATCTGAGAAGAGATTGGAGGAAAAAAATAACAGCCAAAATCTCATCTTCACCATCCGATGCATCTAATGAAAAAGTTGATGAAAATGGGATAACTATTGAAAACCCAATCTTGTGAAATGAGGGTTACTCTAGTGATACTCATAAAGTGAATTTTCTTGTATAACAATGCACCAAATGTTCAACATATACATATAAACAACATTGGTGCACCTCCTTTGCTAGATAGAACTCGTTTCTCTAATTGGAAAGCTTCTTTGAAGTCTTATATGTGCAGCTCATCAATGCAAATATGGAGAATGATTGAGAAAGGATACTATCCAAAATATCCCAAGAACTTGAGCACAAGTGAAATCATTGATGAACAACTTAACACCCATGCAATGCACATGCTTGATAAGGCAATAGTCAATGTTCAAACACATTAGATCCCTTTCAACCTCTCAAAAAGCTTATATCTACCTCCTTGACTTGTATGATGGCAACACAAGCATGCAACGCTTAAAGAAAGCCATCTTACAACGTCAAGTGAATGACTTAATCATGAAATATGGGGAGACCCCGGAAGAAGTATTTAGAAGAATCAAAGCCCTTGTGGTGACCATGACATAGAGGAGAGACATTAAAAAAGTGACTTGTCGATCATTTCAAGGTTAACAAGTCCTCCCAAGTGGCAAAAAATCTTGGACAAAGTGCAGGTCGGTGTTGCTTTGATATGTTAAGCGAGATCCCTTCCACACGACAGTCATGCAGCTTATGACTAGATTGCAGAGATAGTGCCTAACACATGGAAAAAGGCCCTTTTCAGTAAATTTCCCAAGTGTGATGTGTTGTTAAACAATCATTAAGAGGTATTCAATAGGTATAGATACATTATTCTACTTTATTGTACTAATCATATATTGTTTCTTTGCAACAATTTCTCATACATTTTTTGATTTCCTTTGTGTTCACCTATATTCTAGATGCCAGGGGGATGTAATTCTTATACATGCGTGAAACTATGTTCTACAAGATTATCCAAAGGATTGAAGGCAAACAAAGATAGTGTAAGAATGGTTCATTAAGAATCTATCCAAATATTAAGAAGAAGTGGGACAAATTCATAGAATGGGTTTCTGAATACACTATCACGCATGCTCGTGACTACCTATACTATGTTAGTAGCCATGGGATGGATTAGAACTACAATGTATACTTCAAGGCCGGATCTTGTGATTGAAAGAGGTGATAATTAACTAGAATTCCATGTCACCGCGTGGTCGCTTGTTGTGACATGATAGAATTAATCCAAAAAATCTAGTTCGTGGCGACTACACCAATGATAAAATCAGTAAACCCTATACATAGAAATTGGCACCACTTAGAGGAAGAGAGTTCTGGAAAAAATGAATGCAATGCCTATTCATACAATCTCCCTCTGAGTGGTGCCAATTTATGGGTAGACCTAAGAAAAAAAAGAAAGAAATCACCTGAGAATAAATTGAAAAAAGGAGTACAAATATTTACAAAGGCATGAGTGAAAATGCACTTCTCTACCTGTGGGAAAGCTGATCACAACAAGAAGGCTCAACAACAACATGTTGAAAGGAAACAAGAGAAAATGCAAATGCATATTATTGGGGGGGGGGATACGTCCATTTTGCATCACTATTTTATATCATAATTTGCTGTTATTCATTGATATATTTCATATTGGAGCATGATACTTATGTTACTTCACCTATTTTGCATGTTTTCTAATAATTGGAGAGTTGAACCTGGGAGTCAGAATTCTGCTGGAAAATGGAGCGTCAGGATACCATATTCACGAAGATCAGAGCACCCCGGAAATCATCGAAAAGTTCCTATTTCACCTGAAGACGGAGGAATCCAAAAGGGGAGCCGGAGGAGGGCCACCAAGGGCCCTCACCATGCCCAGGCGCGGGCCCACCTCTAGCCGCACCGGGGGGTGGTGAAGAGGCCCTGGCCCACCTCTGGCTTGCCCCTTCGACTTACTTCTTCCCCCAGGAACCCTAAGACATACAAAAGGATCGAGGAGTCTTTCCGCCGCCTCTTCGGGACAGAAAACAACAGAGAGAGAAAAGCTCTCCGGCAGAGAGAAATATTTCGGGGAAATTCCTTCCCGGAAGGGGGAAATCATCGCCATCGTCACCGTCATTGAGTTGGACTTCATCGGGATCATCATCATCATCATCTCCAACATCATCACCCTCAGCTCCACTTCGTTCCGCTGTAACATCTAGGGTTGCATCTTGTCTATTTCATAGGGGAAACTTTCCCGGTGTTGATTACTACTTGTAGTTGATGCTATTGAGTGAAACCATTGGATTAGGTTTATGTCCAGATTGTTAATCACCATTATATCACCTCTGATCATGATTCATATGATGTCTTGTGAGTAGTTCGTCTTGTTCTTGAGGACATGGGAGAAGTCAAGTTGTTAGTAGTGAAGTAATGTTGAGTCATATTTAATGGTTTGATATTTAAGTTGTGGTGTTATTCTTCTAGTGGTGTCATGTGAACGTCGACTACATGATACTTCACCATTTATGGGCCTAGGGGAATGCATCGTGTATTTGTCTACTAATTGTGGGGTTGTCGGAGTGATAGAAACCTAAACCCCCGTTAGGAAACCATTACACGAGGGAGCGTAGGATCCCGGAGTTTAAAGATATGGTTAGATTTATTTATTAATTACTTTCTTGTAGTTGTGGATTCTTGCAAGGTGTATAATCACAAGTATGTATTAGTCTTGGATGGGACGGTACATTAGCGTAGGTTCACCCACACAACACTTATCAAAACACTAAAGATTATTTAGCGACATGAAACAAAAGCACTTGACAGAAACCTCCCGTGTGTCCTCGAGAACGTTTGTTAATCATAAGTAAACACACCGGCTTGTCCTTTGTTGAAGAAAGGATTGGGAAACTTGCTGCAATTATTATTACTGCATTTTATTTACCCGCACTTAATTTATCTGTAATATCAAAACCCCTGCAAATTTATCTTTCAGTAATTACAGTTATTCCTTCATCGAAACTGCTTGTCAACACCTTCTGCTCCTCGCTGGGTTCGACACTCTTATTTATCGAAAGTACTACGATACACCCCCTATACTTGTGGGTCATCAAGACTATTTTCTCGCGCCGTTGCGGGGAGCTAAGCGCTATTGGGAAGTGGAATTGATAAAGGAAGTTTCTGCTGTAAGTGCTATTTTTATTACTGTCTACTGCTTTATTACACTATGTTTGGATCTCCTTTTGAATCCTTATTTGCGGGCACTGCTGCCACGGCTAGGGTAGTAAGTGACCCACCGCCTGATGATTTGGATCCTTATAAAATACCTATAAAGATTGTTAAACATGTTATGAATAACCGTTATTCAGGTGATGGAACTGTCCATCCTGGTGATCATTTGCTCTTTTTACATGAATTATGCGAGTTGTTCAAGTGTGCAGATATTACAATGGGCCAAGTGAAGATAAAATTATTCTCTATATCATTGACAGGCCGAGCGCTGAATGGTTCAAACCGCTGAAAAATAGCCAGACTATTAGATGTGAGGAAATTGTGCCTCTCTTTTATTCTAAATTCTATCCTCCCAGTGAAATTCATAGAGATCGGAATTATATATATATATATAATTTTTGGCCTCATGACGGAGAGAGTATTGCCCAAGCATGGGGGAGATTGAAGTTACTAATGCTCAAATGCCCCATTCATGAGCTCCCCAGTAATATTGTTATTAATAATTTCTATGCAAGGCTTTCTCTTCATGATAATGATTTATTGGATGTTTCTTATTTTGGATCATTTAAACGTATGAAGGATGAAGCTAAATGGGATGTTCTTGACCGCATTCAAGAAAATACTGTAGGATGGGATAATGACAAAGGTAAAAAGTCAGGTATAAACTATGATTATGAATGCATTAAAATTTGTATGTCATCCGATGATTTTCATAATGTTAGTATTGTTTATGGTCTTGATTCTCAAGTTGTTGCAAACTTATATAAGGCTTTGGCTTCTTATATTGATATTCCCAAAAAGGAACGGGATAAGTACCATGCACCTTATAAAGATACTGTTAATTATGTTCCTGCTAGAGATATAGAAATTCATACCGTTGATTCTATTGTGCCTGGACCTTATATTGAGAAAATGCCTTTCCCTGCTAAGGTAAAAGAACATTCTATGTTAGCTAGTGTGGTTAATAAAAGTGCAAGGAAACCTGTAGAACCCGAGGAACAAATAACTGTAGAACCTACAGTAGCAATAGTAAAGGACCTTGTTTCTGAAAATATAGAAGAGGGACACATTATATTTTGTGAAGATGCTTCTAATATTGTCTCCCATCCTAGTAAATCTAGGAAATCTAGTGTTCATGTGCTATCTGTTAGGATAGGTGATCATTGCTATTATGGTTTGTGTGATATTGGTGCTAGTTCTAGTGCTATTACCTATGAGCTCTATAAAGAAAGCATGCATGAAAATGGTTCTTGTGAACTTGAAGATATTGATGTGATTATTCAACTTGCTAATAGGGAAACTATTTCTCCGATTGGTATTGTTAGATGTGGAGGTCTTATGTGGTAAAACTAAATATTCTGCTGATTTTCTAGTACTAGGCACTTCTGCTAGTGATACTTGTCCTATTATATTTGGTAGAACTTTCTTAAACACTTGTGGTGCTGTTATAGATTGTAAAAAGGAGAAAATCCTTACAAAGTTTGATGGAGAATCTTATGAATTTAATTTCTCCAAATTTGCTAAAGCACCTTATGAAGCTGAATTACCTAATGAGAATTATAGAGTTGAACAATTGGCTGCTATTGCTCTTGCACCTAACAATCCTTTGCAGCAATACATGGAAGACCACGAAAGTGAAGTCTTTATGGAAGAAATGAATGAAATTGACGAGATTTTCCTACATTAGCCAGCGATGCTGAAACATAATTTACTGGTGGAAGACTTGGGTAGCACATTACCACCCAAGGAGGATCCTGTTTTTGATTTAAAGCCTTTGCCTGACAATCTTAAATATGCTCATATTGATGATAAGAAATTATATCCTGTTATTGTTAGTTCTAAACTTTCTGGTAAAGAAGAGAAAAAATTATTGGGAATATTGAGGAAACACAAAGGTGTTATTGGTTATACTCTTGATGATCTGAAGGGGATTTCTCCTACTATATGTCAGCATGCTATTAATATTGAACCTGATGCAAAGCCAGTTGTTGAACATCAACGCCGTTTAAATCCTAAGATGAAGGATGTGGTAAGAAATGAGGTAGTGAAACTCCTTGATGCTGGTATTAGTTATCCTATTGCTGATAGTAGATGGGTTAGTCATGTGCATTGTGTCCCTAAGAAAGGAGGGATGACTGTTGTGCCAAATGAAAATAATGAACTTATTCCTCAAAGAGTAGTGGCTGGTTATAGGATGTGTATTGATTTTAGGAAAGTTAATAAGGTTACTAAGAAAGATCATTATCCTTTGCCTTTTATTGATCAAATGTTAGATAGGTTGTCTAAGAAAACTCATTTATGCTTTCTTGATGGTTATTCTGGGTTCTCTCAAATTGCTGTTAGAAAGCCTGATCAAGAGAAAACAACTTTCACTTGTCCTTATGAAACCTATGCTTATAGACGTATGCCTTTTGGTTTATGTAATGCTCCTGCTACTTTTCAAAGACGCATGTCTGCTATCTTTCATGTTTTTTGTGAAGAAATTGTGGAAGTCTTCATGGATGATTTCTCTGTCTATGGAACTTCTTTTGATAATTGTTTGCAGAATCTTGATAGAGTTTTACAGATATGGGAGGAGACTAATCTTGTTCTTAATTGGGAGAAATGCCACTTTATGGTAAATGAAGGAATTGTACTTGGACATTAAATTTCTGAAAGAGGTATTGAAGTTGATAGAGCTAAAGTTGAAGCTATTGAGAAAATGCCCACTCCCAGGAATGTCAAAGGTATTCGTAGTATGCTTGGTCATGTTGGTTTCTATAGAAGGTTTGTTAAAGATTTCTCTAAAATATCAAAGCCTCTTACTAATCTTCTTAAAAAAGATGTACCTTTTGTATTTGATGAATATTGTAAAGAAGCTTCTAAAATTTTAAAGAAGGCTTTGATATCTGCCCCTATTGTTCAACCCCCTGATTGGAATTTAACGTTTGAAATTATGTGTGATGCTAGTGATTATGCTGTAGGTGCTATTCTTGGACAACGGGTAGATGAGAAGTTAAATGTTATTCAGTATGCTAGTAAAACTCTTGATGCTGCTCAAAAGAATTTTGCTACCACTGAGAAAGAGTTCCTAGCTGTCGTTTTTGCTTGTGATAAATTTAGGCAGTATATTGTTGATTCTAAAGTTACTATTCATACTGATCATGCTCCTATTAATTACCTTATGGAAAAGAAAGATGCTAAGCCTAGGCTTATTAGATGGGTGCTTCTCTTACAAGAGTTTGATTTACATATTGTGGATAGGAAGGGTGCTGAAAATCCTGTTGCTGATAATTTGTCTAGATTAGAAAACATCTCTGATGATCCTATTCCCGTTAATGATAGTTTTCCTAATGAACAGTTGGCTGCAATAAAAGTGAGCTCTCAAGAGAGTCCATGGTATGCTTATTATGCTAACTTTATTGTTTCCAAGTATTTGCCTCCTACCTTTACAGCTCAGCAAAGAAGAAAATTCTTCTATGATTTGAGGCATTATTTTTGGGATGACCCACACTTATATAAAGAAGGTGTTGATGGTATTATCCAAAGATGTGTTCCTGAAAATGGACAACGAGAGATGTTGACAAAATGTCATAGTAGTGCTTATGGAGGACATCACGCTGGAGATAGAACTGCACATAAGGTTCTACAATCAGTTTTTTATTGGCCTACTCTCTTTAAAGATGCTAGAAAGTTTATCTTATCTTGTGATCAATGTCAAAGGGTTGGAAATATTTCTAGACGTAATGAAATTCCTATGAATAATTCTCTTGTTATTGAACTGTTTGATTGTTGGGGTTTTGACTTTATGGGTCCTTTCCCTCCTTCACAAGGCTACACTCATATTCTTGTTGATGTTGATTATGTTACTAAATTGGTAGAAGCTATACCTACTAAAAGTGCTGATGGTGAAACCTCATTAAAAATGTTTAAAGACATTATTTTCCCTAGGTTTGGTGTGCCTAGATATCTTATGACTGATGGGGGTTCTCATTTTATGCATGGTGGTTTTAGAAAGACTCTTGGTAAATATGAAGTTAATCATAGAATTGCCTCACCCTATCATCCTCAAACTAGTGGGCAAGTAGAATTATCAAATAGAGAAATTGAATCTATCTTGCAAAATACTGTTAACAAATCTAGAAAATTTGGGCTAGAAAATTAAATGATGCTCTGTGGGCTTATAGAACTGCTCATAAAAATCCCATGGGCATGTATCCTTATAAAATGGTTTATGGAAAAGCTTTTCACTTGCCTTTAGAATTAGAACACAAAGCTTATTGGGCAGTGAGAGACCTAAATAGAGATTTTAAACTTGCTGGTGAGAAAAGGTTGCTTGACTTAAGTTCTTTAGATGAATGGAGGAGTGAAGCATATGAAAATGCTAAGCTCTTTAAAGAGAAAGTTAAAAGGTGGCACGATAAGAGAATTATTAACAGAGAATTTCATGTTGGTGAGAAAGTGCTATTGTATAGGTCTCGTCTCAGATTTTTTGCAGGAAAATTACTCTCGAGATGGGAAGGACCTTTTGTTATCGAAGAGGTATATCGTTCGGGGGCAATTAAAATTTTTTCCCTTGAAGAAAACACTTCACAAGTGGTGAATGGCCAAAGACTCAAGTATTATATTTCTAGAGATCCTTATAATGAACATGTTGATTGTATTCGAGCCATGATCCCGGAGGAATTTATTAAGAAGCATATTTCAGAAACTGCAGAGTTAGTTTTCGAATAGGTATCAGTTTTGGTAAGAAAACGTTCGCGAAACATCTTCCAACTTTTATTTTTACTGTTTTTGGAAAATATGAAAAAATTTGAGCCGGAAACGAGGCGGAGACGGAGCCCGGAGGCTCCTCACCATGCCCAGGCGCGGGCCCACCCCTGGCCGCGCCTGGCTATGGTGAGGACGCCTCGGAGTCCGTCTCCGACCTGTTTTCACCCAGTACTTTTCTTTTGTTATGAAACTTTTTGCTATATAATCCCCCAGACCCCCCGAGGTCTGTATATCGTTTTCTCGTCGTGTTTTCGTTTTGAGCTGTTTTCCTGTCAGGAGTTCGGAGTTTCTAGGTCAAGATGTCCTCCTTCGGCTCTAGCATTGAGGATTACGCTCCACGTAGTCTTCGACAAATCCAGCAAGACATCAACGAGGGTGCTTTCGCGGTATGGGCGATGGAAGAAGAGATAGATGCAAGGAAGGAAGACATGGTTAACAACTTGAGGAAAGAGATCCGGAGGGCTGCATCAGCTCCAACGAGCAACCCCACCTTTGTGGGATCCATTAACCCTCAGCGTCGCTACTCTCACAATGTGTCGGGGACCGTGCCTCAGGATCAAGACCCCAACATATTTTTTATGCTAGCTGAAGCACACCGGGTCGCCGATCAATACTGCAAACAATATCGTATTCTCAAGGCGAGGTAGCAATTCTCGAGGCGGAAAACATTGAGCTTCGTCATATCATCAAAGGCTTTATGACCCCTCTCCAAATTATTCCACCTTCATCACCACCGAAGAAATAATTCGTCATTGGTTTTGGCATCCCCTCGGCTTGTTCCAAGCTTGGGGGGAGTGCCGCGGTATCACATTACTATCTTTCATCTTTTTACTTTTTCAGTAGAGTCATATCATGAGTAGAGAAGTTATCATATAGGATGATTTGCGGTATGGAAGTGTCTCTCCTTAGTTGGTTATCGTTGTATCCCTTGTTGTGAGTTGCCGGTTTGAAATATTAATGAGAAGTTTCATCATTTACTTTCTGCACACCTTATTTTAGTTTTCAATTTCTGTCATATGGTTGAGCTTGTTGTTAGTATTTGGTGTCACTCTAGAGATCATCAAGTTAATCTAGTTGGTTTTGATAAACTTAGCTTGGGTCAGTAGAAATAATATTCTGAGATGCTAGTATAAGAAAGAGGAATTTGCCTATTAGCTCATAAACTTAGTATTCACAAGTTAAGATTGCTTGGGCTTTCAATGAAGATTGCATGATTGGTTTCATCATATGTATATTTGTTTGTTTTCCCTCAACTCTTATGCTTGTTACCCAGCCTTGAACCAAAAACCTTGCCATTTGTGTCAACCATACCTTCCTACATGTGGTATTTCACCGCCACTCCAAGTAAATTGCTCATGTGTTACCTTTAAAACCTTCAAAATTATCCCTGTTTTGTGTTCCTGTTTTAGCTCACGAGGACGCAAATAGAGAATCTTTATCTCACTTGTTGATTGGACTCACACACCTGGACTAGTGGGTTCATCCGCTTATCCAAATGCTAGAAGAGCTGGCAACGGGGTTCCCAGCCCCAAATAATAATACAAATTATCTTCACTATTTTTGCCCCTGATTTATCAGTCAAAGCATAGTTGTGTAAACAAAAGAGAAAGAGGGATAACCTTCTATACCAGTTGCGTCCTTCAATGGGAGCCGCTCTTGTGAAGTCTAGTTGACTTGTGACGTACTATATTTTCTGTTTGCCATTCGTTGACATAAACATACACCTCTCTCAAAATTAGACACTCCTCCATGGTTTGTGATTGTTGGCAGACACCCGAGGATTCGGTTAGCCATGGTTTGTGTAATAAAGGTTGGGAGGAGTGTCAACCATTTTATACCTCTGTTTTACAAAATAAAAGCTCTAGCACATGAGTGATCCATGCTTCCCTTTGCGAAGGGCCTATCCTTTACTTTTATGTTGAGTCAGTAAACCCATTCCTTTCTGTCTCTAGCAAGCATTTGAGTTGTTGTGATCTCACCATCTATATGTTGATTTATTCAATCATGTTTTCTATCCTTATTTATTTAGCACATACTTTATTATCTAAATGAATATTACTTTGAAAGCTATGAATCACTGTAAAAAAGGAATGTTATAGTTAAACATGTTAATCTCTACAATATAAGCCTTGTTATGAAGACTTCACCTAAGATAAGTATGATATCATTAAATGTTCTCTGACCAAGAACGAAGTTTTCCATCACGAATTTTGATTCTCTCTTTTGCATCTTTGTTTGTGACTCCCATTACTCGTTTCAAGTTAAGTTATATGATAGGAAGTTGTTGTCTATACTGATTGGTGCATAGATAAATGTGATGTTTCTTGTCCGTATTTTATTTATCGACGCTTCACTCCATAAACATGTGGTCATGTTTACTGAGTTCAGTTTCGCTTGGGGACAAGCAAGGTCTAAGCTTGGGGGGAGTTGATACGTCCATTTTGCATCACTATTATATATCAGAATTTGCTGTTATTCATTGACATATTTTATATTGGAGCATGATACTTATGTTATTTCACCTATTTTGCATGTTTTCTAATAATTGGAGAGTTGAACCCCGGAGTCAGAATTCTGCTGGAAAATGGAGCGTCAGGATTCCATATTCGCGAAGATCAGAGCACCCCGGAAATCATCGGAAAGTTCCTATTTCACCCGAAGACGGAGGAAGCCAAAAGGGGAGCTGGAGGAGGGCCACCAAGGGCCCTCACCATGCCCAGGCGCGGGCCCACCTCTGGCCACGCGGGGGGTGGTGAGGAGGCCTTGGCCCACCTATGGCTTGCCCCTTCGACGTACTTCATCCCCCGGGAACCATAAGACATACAGAAGGATCGAGGAGTCTTTCCGCCACCTCTGCGGGACGAAAAACAACAGAGAGAGAAAAGCTCTCCAGCTGAGAGAAATCTGCCGGGAAAATTCCTTCCCGGAGGGGGGAAATCATCGCCATCGTCACCGTCATCGAGCTGGACTTCATCGGGATCATCATCATCATCATCATCTCCAACATCATCACCCTCAGCTCCACTTCGTTCCGCTGTAACATCTAGGGTTGCATCTTGTCTATTTCATAGGGGAAACTTTCCCGGTGTTGATTACTACTTGTAGTTGATGCTATTGAGTGAAACCATTGGATTAGGTTTATGTCCAGATTGTTAATCACCATTATATCACCTCTGATCATGATTCATATGATGTCTTGTGAGTAGTTCGTCTTGTTCTTGAGGACATGGGAGAAGTCAAGTTGTTAGTAGTGAAGTAATGTTGAGTCATATTTAATGGTTTGATATTTAAGTTGTGGTGTTAGTCTTCTAGTGGTGTCATGTGAACGTCGACTACATGATACTTCACCATTTATGGGCCTAGGGGAATGCATCGTGTATTTGTCTACTAATTGTGGGGTTATCGGAGTGATAGAAACCTAAACCCCCATTAGGAAACCATTACACGAGGGAGCGTAGGATCCCGGAGTTTAAAGCCGTGGTTAGATTTATATCTTAATTACTTTCTTGTAGTTGCGGATGCTTGCAAGGGGTATAATAACAAGTATGTATTAGTCTTGGATGGGATGGTACATTAGCATAGGTTCACCCACACAACACTTATCAAAACACTAAAGATTATTCAGCGGCATGAAACAAAAGCACTTGACATAAACCTCCCGTGTGTCCTCGAGAACGTTTGTTAATCATAAGTAAACCCACCGGCTTGTCCTTTGCTGAAGAAAGGATTGGGCCACTTGCTGCAATTATTGTTACTGCATTTTATTTACTCTCACTTTATTTATCTGCAATATCAAAAACCCCTACAAATTTATCTTTCAGTATTTACAGTTATTCCTTCATCGAAACTGCTTGTCAACACCTTCTGCTCCTCGTTGGGTTCGACACTCTTATTTATCGAAAGTACTACGATACACTCCCTATACTTGTGGGTCATTAGGGGGCATGAAGATATATATTCCATCTATTCTTGAGATACATTTTCCATTTTCTATTTTGAAGAAATAAACTGTTGCGGAAAGTTGAATATGTGCTTACATGTGTACTCATTTTGTGTGAATGATGTCATACCACATACTCCAAATCCCTATCTTGATCCTACAAATCTTGTGCACATCATGATGTATATTATGAAACAATGGGTTCATATTTTACTTGTTGTGGATATTTTGCGTGCTCTTCACAGTATTTTACTTGTTGTGGATATTTTACATGTTGTGAATAGTTTACTTGTTGCGTAAATATTATAATGTTTGTCTACATTATACCATGAAAGAGAATATGTGCCAATGAATAGGGCGTTTGGCCCTCTATCAGAAATGCAATTGTGGGAAGTGCTATAGGGATAGCATTTCATAGCCTAGTGTCAGAGTGAAAACTGGTTCATCCATAGGAAATTTGTGAGGAATAGGAAGAGGAAGGGCTAGTGCACCAAGGGTACCAGAGACATCAACTACAACACCACAACAAGGAACCAACAGTAGGGGCAGTAAGAAAAGAACTAAAGAAGCTTCCACTAGTTGAACTACACCTGTGCCTGATGGGGTACCTACTAGCAGAGGAACAAAAGCAAGAAGAGGAGCATACAACACAGGTCCGGGAGTGCTCACTTCTTACTGTTTGGTGATTATCATCGGAGAAGATCTATAGAAATCGCTGCTCAAAATGATGAATATGTTCGAGATGATAAAGAACAAGAGGTTCCTCTAAGTTAGGATGCACCACCACTAGCTGATGACATACTGCTGTTTTCTCAAAACTATGTGTAATATCATGGATTTTGTGATATCTAGCTATCAAATAGAATTTTGTAATAAGTACTAGTTTATTATTTGAACATATAGAATTAAAAAATGTTTCGGTGCATCTAGCTGCAATTGTTTCACTTCAGTGCTATTTTATCCATTTTCTTTGTTTGGGTTGTCCATTTGCTGCAACTTCAGTGTTCTGGTTCTTCTATTTGGGCTATCCTTTTGCTGCATATTGCCTCTATTATTAATACACCTGCATCTGTTATTCTAACATTTGTACAATCTGTTATTTTTCTTCTATTTGTCTCTGTTATTCATACACATGCTAGTGTTTGTCACCTAGTTGTCGTCGACTTAAATTTGTCCAATATTATATGTCTTCGACTTTTGGCGACACAGGATGCAAACCCGATTCAGAATATGAGAGCTACACCCTGGACACATAATGCAAACTTGATACAGAATATGGGAGCTGCATTTGCTTATTATTTCAAACATATATTTAACTTTTTGTCCACAATAAGCTCATTTTTCTTATTATTTCATCATCTGATGATCTAGGCAGAAGAGGCATACAACACTACAAATCACACAAGCATACATGAGTTCATCACACTAAACCCATGATGATCAAGTCAACACATGCATACAACACTAGACAATCTCATACTGCACACACAATCATTATTTCCTTCCTATCTTTGCTTCCCATCTCTTTCCTATAATTCTTCTACATTTTTGCTTCTTCTAGAATGGACAGATTATGGCATAAACTAGAAGAATTTTGATGCTAGGAAAAGAAGAAATTTCAGAGAACTAGAAGAACAAATGAACCTATTTATACCATTATGTTTCATGGTTTATGCCATAATCTGTCCATTCTAGTTTCTATGCAATTATCTAGAGCATAAGCAAAGAAAGGGATTTTCTTGGTTCAGCAGCAACAAAGAAAGGGACTGTATTGATGTTGATTGATAGTATAAAAAATTGTGCAAATAATTACTTGTGACTCTGAAACTAGTGATGTTGAGCAGGTGTTGGTGAAATTTGTGATAAATGGAAATATGGAATATATTGCATCAGTTAACCTATGTAATCCGAGAGCATGGACTGATACACTAATTATCATTTCAAGATATACAAATGGAACACACAATCAGGAGCACACCATCAAAACAATTCCGCTACAAATAGCATCACAGCTTAAATGGTCTAGCTTTTCGGCAGACAATAGAACACAATGAAAATGACATATTAGAATCTATCCCAAAATTTAAACATATTTAGCTTTTTATCAAAGGACCAAGACAAATACATAAAAATAAGGTATGTCGACCTTCCACAACAATCAAAACAGGTAACTGATATTTTAAAACAAACATAAATTGTTACTTAAACAAAAAGCAACTTTCAACACAAGCATTCGTAGACAACATATAGTGTAATTCCAGAAGAGCAAACTGGGCAAGTCCTAGGCTCACATCACCGAGGACACAACATCAAGGTATTATTTCAAGCAATCCTAAATACAAGCACATGAGCAAAACCAGAACGCTAAGCATTTGGCGCAACCTTCACACAACAGCGGCATGAGTACTCCAATGGCATTTGGCCACAATCTTCGAAATAGAAAACAACTGAATCGAAATCTTTAGAATGGAGCAGATACAACATAATAGAGCAGAGCTGAATCAACATGTAGAGCAACATTTGATCTTGTACTCATTGACGCCCTCACCGTCAGATTCCAATAAACCTCATCGGTCACTGTGGTGTAGCCGTCGCGCATCCGCCATGCTCCTTACGCCGTCGACTGCCACACCACCTGCGACCTAGGATTGGAGCCACCCAACCTCGCCCCGACGAATCCCATAGGACCTATGCATAGGGCCACCATCGCCCCGAAGCCTCCATGACCACGACACCACCACCTCTGCCTACGTCTGCACGCCCTAGACGATCACCGTCACCGCCACCGCCGGGAGCGCTAAGTTAGGGTTGGGCACTACTTGGGATCAGAATTGGGGGTTCTCCTTTGGATCGGATTGGGGTCCTAAATGCAAATACAAACAAAGTTTCAGGGGTTTCCTTAATCGGGCCAAAACCAATCCTCATTGCAAAATGTGGCACTAAATTGTTCACTTTGGGGCACTCTAAGGCCTAAACTCCAAACACTAAACGCTAAACCTCTGGAAACTAGGACACCTAGTTAAAAGGGAAATTAGAGAGAGCCTTTTGAGCTTGTCGGGTGCCCTATACTTGGGCCTGGTAAAATGTTTTTTTTTTCTAAAGATAAGCTCTTTTTTTAAGGGAATGGGTAAAAAGGCTTTCTTGACTGCATGAACAAAGAGAAGTACGAACGGCCCGTCGATGAGCAGATATTGTTGTATGCTGGGCCGTGCTACAATTTCTTGTGATATAGGCCAAAATCACATATTCTTGTGAGTAAAAGAATTTGTGTACAGCCCATAGAGCCAACTCGTACCTGAGGTAACCTGACTCCTCTACCAAAAAAATAAAAATATAGCAGGGGCATAGCCTCAGCCCTCTGGGATGGAAACCAAACTGATGCAGTTCAGGCACTACGGAGATTCCTAGTGAAATTCGCATGGAAACGTCAAGTACGCGAGAATAATTTCACGAGGACTGAAACCTCATGACCCTAAATCCTTACACGGCCTTGGCGAGCTATACACTAATACACATATACACGGTCCATAATTTTTTTTATAGATATATATACACACGGTGTAGCAGCACCGGTCATGGAACGCAGTGGTCATGCAACGCCGTGTTAGAAGCATCTCCAGTGGTCGAAAACCGCCGGATTGCGCAAAAAAACACCCGGCGTTTCCAAGACGAACCCAGCGTCCCGGGGGTCACCTGGGGGGCAAAATCGTCGCGGGTTCAAACCTGTCAGGCGAAATACGACTTTTCCCCATTGATTCGGCCACCCACCTGCCAAAGGAGAGCCACCCCCCCCCCCCCCCCCCCCCAGCAAACCATGCCGACCTCGGCCCACCCCTCCGGCCGCCGCTGCAAAAACACGGCCCTCGCGGCTCCGTCGCGCCCCGTCTCTTTCCAGGGATTGGAGCAACTTCCGGCAGCCAACTCGGCGAAATGGGGCACCTGCCGGCAGCAACTAACCACCCACGCCCGCGAGGTGCTCGACCATTTTCCTCTTCGGCGATGGACTCCGACAATGAGTAGATGATCGCCGAACTGCTGGCAGAGGAGGCGGACAATGGCGGGGACGATGAGGAACACTTGCTGATGCTCGCCGCGCTATCCGGATGCTCGCCGAGAATGCGAAGCCGCGGCGAGGTGGTTCGGCGCCTAGCCGGCGAAAGAGCAAGGCAAGGCAGTGGGCGGAAGGCTACTACATCCTGTACGCCGACTACTTCGCCGACAACCCAATCCATTGCGACACGGTGTTCCAGCGCCGTTTCAGGATGAACCAGAAGCTCTTTCTCAAAATTCTGCATGAACTCCGGGAGTGCGACGACTACTTCGTATGCAAGAAAAATTGCACCGACAGTGTTGGATTTTTCTTACTCCAGAAGGGCACGGTGGCTATGAGGATGCTTGCATATGGAGCTCCCGGTGATTCGCAAGATGACTACTTGTGAATGCCGAGTCCACCTGCATTCAGTGCTTTTATAAATTCTGCAATTTAGTGATGGAAGTGTTTGGACCAAAATACATGAGAAAACTCAATGTTGAAGACAATGTTCGGATCCTAACAGAGAATGAAGCACGAGGATTCCCCGGTATGCTTGGATGCATAGACTGTATGTATTGGAGCTGGAAGAACTATTCTTTTACTTTGCAGGGAATGTACAAAGGCACGAAAGGATGTTGCAGTGTGGTGCTCGAGGCAATCGCAATACAGGATCTCACATTTGGCGCCGTTTTTTTGGAATCTCAGGAACTCATAATTATATCAACGTCCTGCAGTGCTCTCCTGTCTTTGGCAGTCTTGTAGAAGGTCATGCTCCTCCTGTGAACTTCGAGGTCAATGGGCACAAGTATAACAAGGGGTACTATCTAGCAGATAACATCTATCCCAAGTGGGCACATCTCAAACCCCATACCTGGAGGAAAGACTTCTTGGTGTACAACGTGTGCCAGGAGGCTTGCAGGAAGGATAAAGAGCGAGCATTTGGTGTGCTCCAATCTTGTTTTGTCATTGTCCGGTACCCGACTCTGACTTGGTCGAAAGATCAGATGTGGTTGCTGATGAATACTTGCATGATTTTAGATAACATGATCATTGAGAGCGACAAGAAGGATATAGTGATTGACACTGAAACATATTTCAGATAGGATCCCTTGCAGTTGTTGATCACTAGATGTCTGCGGCATGGGCTTCCTTCCTCATTATGCGTTCGCAGATACGCGACCAGACGACGCATCAACGACTGCAGGATGATCTAGTGGAGCATCTGTGGAGGCGCAAGGGCAACGCATAGTTTCATGTGTTTCAGTTTGTATTCAAAACTTGTTAAATTATAAACTTGTTTTGTTGAATTATTTGATTCGTAATGATTTATGTGATGAACTATGTTCGAGAATGTATGTGGTGTTGAATTCTGTGTCGAAACGTGACTTTTTGTGCCGGGTTGTGCCGAATCAAGTTAAAACTTGCCGAATTATGCCAAAAATTGTCGAATCACTCGAAATCCTTCGGCCGGTTAGGGGCGCCACGAGTGGAAACCAGCGCCCCAGGCCAAAAAAAAAAGGCCAGGATCGCCCAACACGGCGAAATTTTGGCTCCAAAGACGATCTTGGGGCTAACGAGTGGAGATACTCTTAGACACCGGATTGTTGAGTCAAATAGATGAGAAGTTGGAGACATCCCGACAGAAGACACGATATCTCAGTGGCATTGCAGTAGTCGTGCGCACTAATCATTCGCGGGTAGGTTTGTTAGAGTCCGGATTCGGAAGCCAGGGCATTGCTAGTCCTAGGATCTAGACAACAATAGTCGCATTTTTGTGCGTGCTCTTCCCAAATTTGCTTCAGATGCCTTTCGCTGATCAGAATTTAGCTGCGCAGTGTGCTGCCTACCATACAGAGCATACAGGCCTGAAACGTCGTGGTCATCTGACTCACCGGCGCACAAAACTTCGAGGCAAGAAGACAAACGGCTCCGGTCAAAACATTCCTGGTGGCCCTCGATCGTTGCCACGCCCGCGCTCTATTCCGTGGATGTAATTATCCGAAGAAAATTGGACCTGGCAAATGATAACCGCTCCAGTGTTTCCAAGTTGCGGGCTAAAAGTCTCCACCCTGTTCTGAAGAGTTCAGAAAGTTGTACCCATTCTCGAAAAAGAAGAACCGAATGTATCTGACCTGATGCTTGTGGAACAGGTGATCTCATGGATTTGTGTCGCATCCTGTGGAAAGAAGCAGTTGAGCTAGCTTTGTCCTGTTGCCGGCAGTCCCTGGTTTTTGCCGTTTATGTTATGATTATGATGTTTTTTTTTTTACAGTAAGGTCATTGCAAATGGAGTATATATGACAGTGTACGTGACCAATGTGAATTTGGCCCCAAACGAGTGTGTTAAAAGTAGAATTAGGTCACTGATGGTACTCCGATACAGTTATGATGGTTTTTTTAACAGTAAGGTCATTGCAAATGGAGTATTTTTTTTTTTTGATAATGGGCTTTATTACTTAAAAGGTTTAAGCATTACACCCGGCTTCTGCATAACAAGATGCACACGGCCGACAGTACGAAAAGAAAAATACAAGGTCCACAGAAAGCAACATGCCAATTACAATAGATGAATCAGCTATCGCCTAAGGTGCAGCAATCCGTAGATCAAGCGGCCACCCATGTGGGATAAAAATATCCTTCGCCACTTTTTCCAGCCGTACACATGCCTCCGTAAAAAGGCCTTGATACTCCGCCCGCTGTAATATGCACCACGAACGGAGAGTACCTGTGCAACGGAAGAGAACCTGCAAACGAGAGAAATTTTTATCATTAAAAATCTTGTCATTTCTGCATAGCCAGAGCGACCATATAACGGCTAGCGCTCCAATCCTAAACATAGTTTTAAACCTTTTATCAACTCCATTCAACCAATTGCCAAAGATATTGGCAACAGATGTAGGAGGATATAGATTCGAAGCCATTTGGATAGCTGACCATATAGAACGCGCAAATGCACACTCGAAGAACAAGTGTTTAATCGTCTCCTCTCTAGGACAAGAAACACACTTCGTACTCCCATGCCAATTACGTTTGACAAGATTGTCTTTAGTTAAAATGACGCCTTTGCGAAGATACCATGCAAAAATCTTCATCTTTAACGGTATCTTCATTCGCCATATCTTTTTATTATTATCGACCGGCATTCCTGAATGAACCAAAGCCTTATACAGGGAATCAACTGAGAACAACTCATTCTTAGTTAAACTCCATCGAAACTCATCGGCGCCCTGTGATAATTGGACCATGCAAATGGAGTATATGTGACAGTGTATGTGACCAATGTGGATTTGGCTCCAAACGAGTGTGCTAAAAGTAGAATTAGGTCATTGATGGTACTCCGATACTGCTTGGCCGTGGTTAACTCTACTAGACCGATCCTTCTTCTCTGCAGATACTGGCGAAAGTTTATGTAGTGACGTTGTTTTCGACCAAGTTGCAACTTGAGCTAAGCATTAAATTTAGAATGCTAGCTATGCTTATCCACGAGTGAGATCTGTCAATTGTGTCGGCTTGGCAATTTGTTCCTAGTGGTTTCTTTTAACATATCTTTGTTTTGTTTCTTTGTCTTGATTATGAACATGCATTTTTTCTCTCATGTCATAGATGGAGAGGTCAGCTAGAACTCTTTCATTGTTCCTTGGCATTATACGCCATTTTTTCGATAAAGACATTGTATGGCATTTTAAAATATGAGTATAAGCTTTACGACCTAACATCCAATCTCGCATTTCCCTCTGCGGCTACCTTGGGCTTCCCCTTCTCTCAAAAAACCTAAACCGGCTCAGTTTCATGTATCTGGTGGACAGTGTGGCCAGTCACCTCCCAGGGTGGCGAGCAGGTTTGTTGAACCGTGGAGGCAGGTTGGAGTTGGTCAAAACAAGCTAGACGTTGTCGGTATTCTCCATGATGTAATTGGATCTCCTGGCCAAAACGATTGTGGACGTTGAGAAGGTCCTTAGGAGTTTTCAATGGAACGGGCGGAAGGACGCCCGTGGAGGGCACTGCCTTGTGGTATGGAATATATTTTAAATGCCCAAGTGTATCGAAGGACTCGGGTCGCCAACATGCACCTGATGAACCATGCACTCGGGACATGGTGGCTGTGGCTCAGCGGAATGGATGGCTCCAAGCCATGGAGAGAGTTCAGCATGCAGGTCCCACAAGCCGTGACACAATTGTTTGAGAAACCCACCATATCGATCCTTGGAGATGGGACGACCACCTTGTTTTGGACGAACATATGGCTGCGCGGGTGAGAGATGGGGCACCTAACCTCCTTTTGAAGGTGCCCAAATGAGCTCGCATCGCTCACTTTGTTAGGGAAGGTATTGTCTGTTAGGAAACGTAGTTCTGGAGTCTTTGTTTGTTGTACACGGTATGATATAAACCGTTTCTAGTCTATCTAGTTGTTTAAACCAAGTCTTGATTCTCAAGACTTTAACCTCCTGTAAATCTAATCGGTGACCCCTTCCGGTGTTTGGTTAACCGGGTATATAACACGTACCAGAACCCGAGGCAAAGGGTATCGTTTTCCACGAGAGTTTTTATGGTATCAGAGCTGCTCCTCTGAAAAACGCATCTAGCTTGCAATGGCTTCGTCTTCCACCTCCCTAGCCACAAATTACTTCAATAGAGAGGTCACCGAGAAGCTGACCCGTGGCAACTTCATCATATGGAAGGCGCAGGTTCTCCCCGCTGTGCGAGGTGCGCAGATGATGGGATATCTGGACGACATGGTCAAGGCACCGAGTTCGAGATGGAGATCGAGAAAGATGGGAAGAAACTCAAGGTCCCAAATCTTGAGTACTCTTCATGGTTGGCTGCAGATCAGCAGCTGCTGAGCTACCTGATGAACTCCTTAGGCCGAGATGTGCTCAGCCAGGTCGCAGGTTTCATCACCTCGTCAGAGGTTTGGGCGGCAATCCACGAGATGTTTGCCTCGCAGAAGAGAGCTCGCTCCGTCAACGTACTCATCGCCCTCGCCACACAGCAGAAGAGTAATCTGACCCTCGCAGAGTACTTCAACAAGATTAGAATCCTGGCGGATGAGATGGAATTCACAGGGAAGAAGCTGGAGGAAGAGGAGATTGTCTCCTACATCCTCGCTGGACTCGACGTCGACCGGAACTCGGCCGTCTCCGCCATCACCAAGCGAGTCGAGCCGATCTCCGTGAGTGAGTTGTACTCTTAGCTTTATGCGTTTGAGCTACGTATGGATCTACTTCAGGACGGAGGATCACAGTCCTCTGCTAATGCTGCAAGCCGCGGAGGACGTGGCGGCCATGGAGGTGGCCACAACAGCAGTATTGGTCATGGAAGGTGCACTACTAGAAATCTACTCTTTACCGACAGTGTTGTGTAATAGCTGACGGGTCATTATGACCGTCGGGAATTACTTGAATAGACGACGGTTTGGAGAATAACCTACGGTTAAAGTCAACCACACGCCTAAGATCATACATAGCCGACGGTCCTAGGTAATAACCAAGGGGTGCGAACAACCACACATTCATGTCTTAACATAGCCGACGGTGGTGATCAATTGCCGAGAGTCTGTAATGGGCACACAGTTATCCGCCCTAAGCCCCGACGGTACCAATACATAACCGAGGGGGAATTGAAAACCCATGGATATTATGTGCAATACCCGACAGTTACTTGATAACACTCGGTTATTAGTCAGAAATACCCGACGGCCATAACATATAATCGACGGGGGGGGAATTACTCTAGGTTACTTGTTCTTATAGGCGAGTGGTAACACTCGGTTATTTTAATTGATAGCCGATAGTTCAAAAAAGATATCCGACAATTGTAGAGTGACACATATCCATGAAAATGTTGGTCTAATGCCTTCGGGGGTCCCCCGGTCGTCGGATGCGTGGGTTCCGGCTGTCACGTCGTTGGGTCGTGGCTCAACCGACCGACCTCCCCCCCCCCCCCCCCCCCGGTGGAAAACGGATCCTCGGGAGGTGCGACCGCCCACAACCGCTCTTGGCAGGATGAAGACTATGCGTGGCACGGGTGGAAGGGCCGCGGTTACACATGGGGGCGATCTCTGTGACTCCCCCCCCCCCCCCGCGTAACCCGATATAAAAAGAAGGGACAGAAAAAAGAAAGAAAGTGAGAGGAAAAAGAGATAGGGGAAAGAAAGAGGGGAGAAGGAGAGAGGAAAAGAGACATGAGAAAGAAAGAGTGGGAGAAGAAGATGAAAAGAAAGGAGAAAGAAAGGAGAAAGAAAGGGGAGGGAGGAGAAGAGAAGAACACCCTTGTAATCTCTCCAGAACTCATCAAATCCATACCAGACATGCATGACGCAGTGATCTCGTAATGGCCTGAACTTGGGTAAAAAGTTGTGCCTGTATGTCGTGGGATTGACTCCTCATTTCTCCCCCTAGATAGGCCAGGAAAAACGGTGCAGTAATCTCCCTCGCTATCTGCCAAACAAGTCAGTGAGTTTGGAAGTGGGTCACTCCCGGTGTCCGCGTTTTGACAAGCGACAAAAAACAACGTAATCTTACTTCTTACATCACCGCGATGAGATGAACTGGAATATTTATAAACACAACCTTACATGCATGGTTGCCTATGTTAATTTGATATCGTGGCTTGTTGCAGTTCCAATTTACTACTCCATCCGTCCAGGATTATAACTAGTCCCCTAATGAAGAGCATCGCGACCAAGGCGCGATTATACCGGTGCCATTTTCACTAACCAGCGTGACAGTTTCCCATTTTCTAATTAATAGCGCAATTAATTTGGCCATGCAAACTAATCAAGGTGCGGCTGGGTGGGATTTCACAATTATTACAGCATGGTTAACTAGGATCATAAATGATTACACGACTTATTTGGAGACAATTTCGAAACAAATAGAAATCTACTAGGGGACTAGTAATATTGGACGGAGGAAGTATTAATCAATAATATCGACGAGTGTAAAGTCCTAACGGTCTTTATTTGACATGATGACCGATCGGATAAATGGTTGACTAGATGTGACCACTTATACGCTTTGTGTATATATATCTAAATCCTATAACATTACAGATCTATCGTCAATGTTTTAAAAGAAAGACCCTCGGACAAACAAAAAAATAAATGCAGCAAGGTACTTGCCATTCGCCACCGTATTGACTTGACCTCGAGGTTCGGGTGCCCGCGCTGCCGCTGGGGAACAAGCCACTTGGGGCAACACCTATAGGGAATCCCACACCGAGATCCTTCAGGATCCCCTGGCATGGAGGAACAAGGTTATTAGGCTCGCGGCGGAGCGTGGAGTGGCCGCCATGACCAAGGATAGCCGTGGTAAAACTTTGCCGATCTCTGCATGTAGTCGCCGCAGTCTATGAAGCACGTCGAAGAGCACGCTTTCTTCCATCCCCCGTGTGCGATTCTAGCTAATAGCAATGTGGCACATCCTTCTTCCGTGTCGCCATGACGCCACCCACAGGCAAGCGAGATTCGAAGCACCACCAGACCCGAACTTGGGCTTATTCGAAGGAGCACCCTAAGATCGGCTGCTCCACCACGCCACCTGCGAAAGACACACGCACAAGAGCTTCTCCATGCTTTGGTCGCCGCCAGGAGCGACCATGCCAGGCGTCGAAACAAGAGAGATGCCATATGTCGACATTCGCCACAAGGGACAACACAACGAAGACCTAGGACATCTCTACTAGACCCTAATACTACTCTGTACATAGATGGGGGCGGTACTTGAGACCCTACGACATCCAAGGGCAAGCACCGGAGATGAGAGAGGCCAGACATGGAGGACGACGGTGAACTCTCAAGCTACAATAGAAGAAGGGGGGGGGGGGGCGGGGGGAGGGAGAGACTCCGAGAAGAAGGAGAAAAGTTTCCTCCTTCGAAACACTTAACAATTAATTAAAAATGCAAGTTGTTTTTTTAGAAATCCATGGTTTCATAGAGTATTTATGATTGTTTTAGTCACTTACAAAATCTCTAAAAACATTGCGGGGTTACTAGCTTACTGAATACTGATGTTGTCATTGAAATTGTTTGACTTTCCTTTTTTTGTACTGTTTTAATTTTCTACTCGTGTACGTGTACCACACGAGGCAAAAGTTAAACTGCATACGTGTCCGACGACGGTCAAGCTATCTAGTCAACAGAGCTGCAGGTAGCCCCACCGTTCACCGCCTTGCCTCAGTTCCACCAAAATTCCCCATTCAGCTCTAATCTAATCTCAGTTGCCCCTAGCTGGATCCAGGCCATGGCGGAGCCATAATGGAGATTACCAAGCAGCAGAACATATCGTGCAGTCAGTGGTGCTCATCGGGGACGGAGGCGTACGGCGCACATATCATTGGCGGCAACGGGCATGACCTTGCGGCCGTGCTCACGCGACCGTCCGTCTCGGCGCGGACTGCGACCATGCGTGGAAGCAGGAGCTCGCTCGAGACCTACGGCGGCGCGGACTGCGACCATGCGTGGAAGCCAAAGCTCACTCGAGCCCTACGGCGGCGCCGACTGTCTGGTATGTTTGGACGAACACCGTCGTTGGTGCTTGTTCACTTTCCTACTACAAAAAGGTGCTTAGTCTTGAATTATAATTTCCGTTTTTATTTTTCAGATTATGGGGGTCGTTTTGGTGTGAGACACTGGCGGTGACCATCGTTCTGGTCTGAGACACTGGCTCGATCAGGCTCAGGGGATGGTGCACCAGACCGTGTTCAATGCTATTTTGGCGCGCCCACGAACAGAGTCCGTGCTCTGTCCGCCCACGAACAGAATTTCCGCACTCCCCGCCCACGAACAGAATTCGCGCCCTTGCCGCCCACCAGTTCCCAACATTTCCTAGTCTCCCGAGCCTCTCACAATCATAACGTATTCCCCCAAACCGATCTTGGTCCGGCCTCCCGAGCTGCTTCCTCCGACGTTTGAGGTGTGGTTCCTTTGTTTCACCTGCGATGGACGAGGACGAACACGAGGTGCACGGCGGCTCCTCTGCTTCCCCAGGAAGGGAAGAAACATCACGAGGCAACGATGGGGGCGCTACACGGTATCTCTCTCATCTTCATGATTTCTTTTCTTTACCCCTCAGACTTTTGTCATACGCCCTCTTGCTATGGACCTCTATGCGATCACACCATAAGTTAACTACTAGGTATTTTGAAATCGCATCAAAATTAGCCTCTATAGTAGATGCCTCTGTCTATAGTTAATAGTTGCCCTTTGTGAATAGATAGAGAAGTTGTAGATGTACATAGCTGGAATCATGCCGTCGAATTTCTGTGCTTGGCCATTATAACTTGTTGTCTGATGTATTTTTCTTTTTGCTCTGAAATTTTCGAATTCCAGTCCATGGGTTGTGGCTCTGCTAGTTTCTAACAGTTTGCAGGTTTGCATATCACACATGGAATCATTGTTTAAATATGATTTTTATTACGTGAATCCCGAGTAACTGAAAATGAGTTTAGATATATGCTACATCAGATCTAGGTTGATGTCGGATTACTTCAGACAGATGATATAATATTTGATTTCTGTTTGTTTCTCTGTTTTTGATATTTGTACATATGTGAAAATGCTTACAGTTCACATGAGCACGACAGTGATACTTAATATGTTTTTTAGTTTAACGCTTCGACATGACTGATTTTCAAACCCCAACTTCTCTATATGTGTGTAGAAATATGGGGGGCAACCGTAGTTGGATGTATAAAGAGAGAGAAGGAAAATTGTTCAGTGAAACATGGAAACAGGGGTTAGAGGGTTTTTTGGATCATGCATTTTCATTGCCCGAGGCCATTGTAGATGGAAAAACCCATTGTCCATGCACTAAGTGTGTATGCCGTCATAAGAGAAAAAGGGATGAGATGACCATCCATTTGTGCGCCAATGGTTTTCAGTTAGGATATGAGGAATGGAGTAGCCATGGGGAGCCCAATACAGTTGAAAACACAGACCAAAATAATTTTGTGGGAGGTGTGGATAGAATGGATGAGATGCTAGTTGATGGAATTGCTGCAGAAGGAGTTTTTCCAGGTGAGGAGCCAACACATGCTGCCAAAGATTTCTACAGAATGTTGGAAGAAGCCGACACACCACTACATGAGAAGACGTCACAAACTCGTTTATCCACTGTAGCACGACTAATGACTATAAAGAGCCAACATAATATGCCAGAATCTTGTTACAATGAAACGATGACTCTAATACATGACATTCTTGGAGATGATGTTGCCAAACAACTTCCTGTAAACTTCTATAGGTCAAAGAAGCTTGTGCATAGTCTAGCCATGCCATACGTAAAGATTCATGCTTGCCCCAAAAACTGCATGATTTACTACAAAGAGAATGAAAATAAAGAGAAATGCACAGTATGCCATGAACCTAGATATGAAGAAACAACCAGAGGAAACAAATCTAGGAAGGTTCCACGCAAAGTTTTGCGATATCTTCCTATTACACCTAGACTGCAGCGGTTGTACATGTCACAGAGCACTGCCAAGCACATGGACTATCATGCTAGGCCACGGGATTACAAGAAAGTGATGGTTCATCCTTCTGATGGAGAAGCTTGGAAGGACTTCGACAAAGAATTTCCTGATTTTGCCAAGGAAGTAAGGAATGTCCGTCTATGTCTAGCGACCGATGGCTTCACACCTTTTGGTGTTTCAGCAGCCTCATATTCTTGTTGGCCGGTCTTTGTTGTTCCTTATAATCTCCCGCCTGAAATGTGCATGAAGCAAAATAACTTGATTCTTGCACTAGTAATTCCCGGTCCAGAACATCCAGGAAAGAACTTAAATGTTTTTATGCAGCCCCTAATTGATGAAATAGATGATTTGTGGAAAAATGGTGCACTCACTTATGATTGTCATAGTAAGGGAAACTTTTTCATGAAGGCTGCTCTGTTGTGGACTATTCATGACTTCCCAGCTTATGGATTAGTAGCATGTTGGAGCACTCATGGCAAGCTTGCGTGTCCTATATGTGGATGTGACATAAACACATTTTCTTTGAAGAATGGGCATAAACCGTGTTGGTTTGATTGCCATAGGAGATTCCTTCCGCCTAACCATGCATTCCGTAGGAGTTTGAATTGTTTTCGTAAGGAAACAAAAGTTTTTGATCCTCCACCAAAGCGCCTTTCCGGGGAGCAGATATATGAACAACTCCAAAGCCTTGTTCCTGACGAAGAAGGAAAACATACCTATGCTGGTTTTGGGAAGGAGCACAATTGGATTGCCATAAGTGGTCTATGGCAGCTCGAGTACTTCAAAAAGCTCATGCTTCGCCATAACATTGACGTAATGCACAATGAGAAAAATGTTACAGAGGCATTGTTAAGCACGTGCCTTGATATTCCGGATAAAACTAAGGATAATATTAAAGCCCGTTTGGATATGGAGATAGTTTGTAAGCGGACAAAGCTAGAGTTGAAAGAGAAGCCGAATGGTGGGTGGGAAAAACCAAGAGCGAAATATTGTGTGAGTAAGGATGATAAAATAATTATTCTTAAGTGGTTCAAACAGTTAATGTTTCCAGATGGCTTTGCGGCTAATTTAAGAAGAGCCGTTAACTTAATCCAAAGGAAATTTATTGGATTGAAAAGCCATGACCACCACATAATTATGGAGCGACTCCTACCTGTTGCTCTACGAGGCTTCATCCCAGAGGCAGAATGGAGAGAGATAGCAGAATTAAGTTTTTTTTATCGACAGTTGTGTGCCAAAGAAATTGATCCAGAACGAATGCGTGCACTTGAAGAGGAAATTCCTGTTCTGTTATGCAAACTTGAGAAAACTTTTCCACCCGGATTCTTCAATGTGATGCAACATCTAATTGTGCATCTCCCGTATGAGGCGAGAGTTGGAGGCCCCGTGACATACCGTTGGATGTACATCTTTGAAAGGTATGTTAAGTACACTAATCCTAGAGATTTCATTTAACTAGTATATTGTTTTGTCGAGTATCACATGGTAATTTTTTATTATAGGGCGATGCACAATCTTGGCTTGAAAGTTCGCAACAAGGCGAGAGTGGAGGGTTCGATTGTGGAGGCTTGCATTGTTGAAGAAATCACAAACTGTGTTTCTTTGTACTTCAGTGACCATGTTCGCACTACGTGGAAGAAAAAGCCTAGATATAACAATGGAGGAAAAAAGATTCAGAATGATGGTTGCTCATTAGATGTGTTCCAACATCAAGGTACCCTTCACGGTAGGGGTGTGACAAGATACCTCACACCTCAAGAGTTGAATGCTGCGAAGCTTTACATTTTGACAAACTGCTCCGCCGTTGATAGATTTCTAGAGTAAGTGATGAAAAACATACACTTTATGCTTATGTGCCGCAAGTTTCTAACTGTATGCCATCTATGCCATGTACAGAGAATTTACAGAAGAGAAGTATGCGCAACACCCCAATTTGTCAGTGGGAGGCCTCGATAAAATGATGGTGGAAGAATTTGTGGATTGGTTCAAGACTGCTGTACGTATTCGCTATTTTTTTAACCTTGTTAACTTGGACTTGATTGTTGTTATTTTCACTAACCAGTGATATTGTCCTAATTGCAGTGTAAAAAAGACCCAAATTCTGATGAGGACTTGTGGAATTTAGCTAACGGCTGCAGTTCAAAAGTCTTGTCGTACAACTCCTACGATGTGAATGGCTTTCGCTTTAGGTCTGAACTATATGAGCAAAAGAAAACATGGTTGACAACGAACAATACTGGAGTTTGCTTGTCTTCCTTCACATCAGATAGCGAACAACTTGACTATTATGGTGTTATTGAGGACATTATCAAATTGTCCTTTACTGCTGGACGGAAAATTGAGATGGTGCTCTTCCAGTGCCGCTGGTTTGATCCAACTAATAAGGGTACAAGGTCTGATGAAAAATTAGGTTTGGTGGAGATAAAGTCATCCTCAAGGCTTGCAAACTTTGAACCATTTGCCATGGCTCACCAGGCTACACAAGCTTATTACTTGCAATATCCTTCTCCAAAGCGTGATCTTCGTGATTGGCGAGTTGTGTACAAGATACAACCAAGTAGAAGCTTGAACAACCTCGATGACGATGCACATGACAGATCATCTGAAAATGCTTTTTTCCAAGAAGATAGTCAGCAGGGCAGTCTCTCTATAGATATTGGAAACTTTATTGATGAGATAACAACTTCTACAGACCAGTATGATGATGTGCTTGATCCTTCTGAGATTGATACTATAGAGAAGCATCTCAGAAATGAACAACCTTTGGAGGACATCAATAGCAATTCTAGTAGCGATAATGAAGAAGAATTACCACCACAACAGGAAGGAGAAGAAGAGATGGAGGAGGATGAGGATGGGGATAACAAATCTGTGCACGATTCCGAATATGAGAATGATGATTACTGAGCATATAGTTTTTTTGTGCATGACATGTTCATTGCTGGTTATAGTTTGTAGTATATTTTAGTTCACATTTTCTTAGTCATATTCACTGTACTTGTTATAAACTGTAGTATACTTAGTTCACAATCATGGTTCTTATTAATATTCGGTTCTCTTGTTATAGAATATTGTCTTCCATTTTCTCTTCACATGTTTCTTTCCCAATGGTGTAACTCTCATTTTTTGTATTGTTACTAATGATCTTGCAAACTTACCTTGCAAACAGGATGACTGCGACTAGGCGCCTGAATCATAGACCTGTCTCAAGAACTACTCGAAATGGATCTGCCGGTGCCTCAGCTGGAGCTAATGGGTCATCTCAGTCATCATTTGCACGGGCTGGAAAGGCTAGAACCCCCAGATCCAAGACCTCAAGTGGTGATAGACTTGAGGAGGTTGATCGACCTCTCATCATACCTACCGGCATGTCAGTGCTAACAAATCAAGTTATTTAGTTTTGGTTGGATGTTCATTCATGTTCTATATATGGAGTCACATTCTAATATTTTGTTCTTTGTGTCCATAACAGTCGATGGGAAAAGCACCCATACAAAGCTCGTGAACCATCCTCGGTGCAAGGAGCATTAGTACGCGAGTTTTATCCAGAACCAATCGGTGCAGACGATGATAAGAAACCTGCTTTAACTTGGGAGGACTACAAGTGGTCAAGCAATCCTCAAGTACGAACTGCAGCTTCCAAAATTAAGGAAGAATTTTGGGTAAGTTCATTAGTTTGGTTGCCTTCTCCAGAATATTTTCCTAGCCATTAATTTTGCACCACAAATTCAGATTTCATATAAGCATTTGACCACTTCACCTATAATCTACCAGTTAATCAATGAGCATGCATGTAACGCTAACTATGTTGTTTTAAAATGCAATCCAGTTATTCTTATATATACATAACAATATCTCTAAGACTATATCAACACCATCCAGATGCAACGACCTAGCTAGATGCATGCTAGTAATATTTAAATTCGTTGGTCGTAGTAGTAGCAAGAAGCAACATCAGAAGACCAAATAGTGAGCACAAAGTTGTATTAGTCTTTTGAAAAGTTGAGAGAAAATATTCTTATCTGGTGTATACTTGATTTTGAGCACTAGTTTAAAAACCCGCAAGGTTTAAGAAGTTATTTGTGACAGAAGACATCTAATACCTGGTACAGTCTGCCAAAAAAAAGAACACGATTAATCATATGGTTCTTACTTTCTCGTAAGAAAAGGTGAAACCATATCCAAGAAACTTCATGTTTTCCATGATTTACTTTTAGTTTCTTAATAGACTCCTTTATTCACTAATGAAAGGATTAATATCATGACAGTGGCGTTTCAAGTGCAATGCGTCGGACCGGATTAAAGCAGAATATACCTTGGAGTTGAACCTCATTGAAAAAGTAAGGCAGATGATACATGAGCAAAAGAAAGTAGCCATCAAAAGGTTAAAGAAGCGTGGCAATGTGGCTGAGGAAGAAGACGAGGAGGGTAATCGCTGGCCAACTGTTGCAGAATTAATTTCTATGAAGCCCACTGACTTTGGTACCAATGATGGTTGGCGTTTACTTTGTGAACATTGGAGTACGCCAGAGTCCAGAAAAAATTCTTTACGTGGGAAGAGGAATAGGCTAGCTAATGGCGACACAGTTTACCATTGTGGTGGTGCAAGAAGTTTAATCTCTACGCGCCAATATCTAGTAACTTTCCTCTCAAGCTTATTTCTGTATTTAGTTACTGTTATAGAATGACACTCGATCATATTTGTCTCTCCTTTACTGCAGAAACATACAACTGGTAAAGACCCAGGACTTGCTGGTGCATGGCAACACACACACAAATTGAAGCGAGGCAACAATCGTGGACAGATGTGTAGCCAAAAAACCGTTGATCGTTGGGTTAGTATTTCCTAGCTCTACACCTTTTGTGTCTTCGAGAATATGCATGTATAAATCCTGCAATTTAGTTGCAATTTTCCTTACACTTTGCTCCTGCTAGCATAATAAAATATGTATGCTCTACTGATATCATCAAATTTACGAGTTCCTAATATTTGATCACTTGTACAACTTATTGACCTACTTAGTTTGATAAAATATGTTGTTCCACTACACTTCTGCCTCTCTGCATGCTACTTATTGAGTCTTATTTGATAAAGGAAAAATTCAATGATGGAATGACTGATCTGTATGGGCCACGTTGGGAAGAGGAGCATCCGGAATTTGATGGATCTGTCATCTATGAAAAAACTGGTAGAATGCCACATGGAAGGCTAGGGATTGCTAATGAGGCATTTGACAAAGTGGATAAGTCAAGTATTAAGGCAACAAGGATCAGATCGTCACAGCCAGAACAATCTCCTAGTGAAAATGAGCGTCTACGGAGGGAAAATCACAATTTGCGGCAGGAGAATGAAAAACTTAAAGGCGTGACACATGTTGTGCGGGTAAACTTTACTTCATTTGTAATTAGGAATACATAACAATAGAGGTGTGCTGATTGTGTGTTTTTGTAGGCTTTGACTAATCAAGGAGGTCTAGACTTTGATGCTCTAATGCGGGAAGGTGCTCAACATGAGTCGGTAAGTTCAGCACCAAACTAACAGATGCTAACAAACAATAGTGTAAACTTCAACACTAGATTTATAGAAACTATAATTCGAAAGTACGCTTTTATATTTATCTACAACAACTTTTTCACTGTTTCTTTCTGTCTCATACACAGGACACCTATGATTCTGAACATAAATACCACGATGACAGTGATGGACGATATGGACCTGAATTGGTAAGATAAACACAATTTCAGCAGAAAAAATCATAATAAATTTTGTGGTCTTCTAGGAAGATATTTAGTAATGCCATTCTACGAAATAATAAATTAAAACCCTAGTCTTTGGTTATATGGTATCTTCAGATTTAGCAAATTTGAACTCCTCTATGTACCCAGTGGCAAGGTTATGTCTAGCTTCAGCATATGTAAGCTACACTTAATAAAAATGAATATGAAATGATAAGAACCTTCGCTGCTGAAATAAACTTTGGCATTGATGTTGCTGAACTGTTTGATAGAGTAGTTGCTCTTGAGAAGCTCCCAGACCAGAGAATCCGAAACTTTTTGACATTATTAGAATTTCGAAATTTTCCAAAATGAAAATAGTTATCAAATTTGCAAATTATTGGTACTATTAGTATGTTCCTATGTTTCTTTAAGAAATTAAGCGTAATGTATATTATCATTGATATGTCATGGATTACAACTAGAGTATGTTATTTCTTAGGGCACTGGAAGCGACATTGAAGGTGAAGAAAATCATGTTGACGCCGAAGATGATTGGGCAGATTTTAACTAGACTTTTCCTTTCCTGAATTCATGGACAAAGCAAACGTTGCTATGTGGTGCAGTTTAGAGAAAGATTCTTGTTTCAAGATAGTCTTATATTATCTATGCAAATTGTTTAGGACAAATTAATTCTATTTACTTTACTTCTGCATTTCCATATTATCTAGATGGATGATTAAAGATTCTTATTGTGGAACCAAAACTTTATACTTGTGAGTAAAGTATGGTCTTTTGTTGTGTCTGATAAAAATGTATTTTTATTTTGCAACGTCATCTGAAAGTTATCGACAGGATTGGTAGTTTCTAATGCTTAGTGCATACACACTGTAGGTTTTGTACCATGCCTAGTGGATGATGTATTGTCTGATATTTGGATTATTGACGGTAAATGTTTACTGTTGGACATTCGCTCAGCCGACGGTATACATATACTACCGACGGTACACATATACTGTTGGCTATTCCCCTAGCCGACGGTAATCGTAAACCCTCGGATATTCTAGTGCCGACGGTAAACATCTACTGTTGGCTATTGCCTCATCTGACGGTAATCGTATACTCTTGGTTATTACAGTACATGAGAGGTAACAGTCGGGGATTAAAATCGTCAGTTATTTCTAAGGAAGGTGTTGACCAAGAAGAGCCCGACAGTGCACCGTCGGCCTTATACCGTAGGAAATTATAATAAATGACGGCCCCGTCGGATGTCATGTAAATGACCGACCAAGCATCCCCGACGGTAAGTAGCCGACGGTCGACTCTCGGCTATGCTAATTGCCTACGGTTATCTCAAATATCCGACGGTTTGTTAACCCTCGGAAAAGATTAGGATCCTAGTAGTGGTGGCTAAGGAGGCTATGGTGGCGCCCAAGGAGGAGGTTATGGCTACTCACGTGGCCAAACCAGCTACAACAACGACAACCGTGGCCGTGGCAGCGGCTACAGTCGCGGTCGTGGCAACTACGGTCGAGGCGGCGACGGCAAGAACTATGAGAAGCCAAGCTGCCAACTTTGCAAAAAGGTTGGCCACACCGTTGGGAGGTGCTGGGAACGCTTTAATCCCGACTTTGAAGAGGCAGACATGAGTGTCGGGACAGCGACAAACTCATCGTACGAGACCACCTGGCATATGGACTCGGGAGCCACCGACCACATCACCGGCGAGCTGGATAGGCTCACAGTCAAGGAGATATACCACATCAACGAGCAGATACACATTGCCAGCGGTGCAGGTATGGAGATTAAACACATTGGTCATGCTTTTGTTCAAACCCCCACTCGTAATCTTCAACTAAAAAATGTTTTACATGTTCCACAAGCTAGCAAGAATCATTTGTCTATGCATCGTTTCACCACTTACAATAATGCTTTTATTGAATGTCATCCGAAATCTTTCTTCATCAGGGATCTAGCAACAAGGAAGGTACTCCTCAAAGGAAGATGTGAAGGAGGGATCTATCCACTGTCATCGAGTAGTTCTCTCTACAAGATGGCATGCTCGTCTTGGTCATCCTGCCCACTCCATTGTTCATCGAGTTGTTAGTCAGAATAAACTTCCTTGTGCCGAAGAGTCCAATAAAGATTTAGTGTGTGATGCTTGCCAACAAGGAAAGAGTCAACAATTACCGTATCCTAAGTCTGTCAATGTGTCGAGTGCTCCCTTGGAGCTTGTTTTTTCCGATATGTGGGGTCCTGCCAGAGATTCTGTTGGTAGGAAAACATTATTATGTTAGTTTCATCGATGATTTTAGCAAGTATACTTGGATCTATTTGCTTACGTTTAAATCTGAAGTTTTCCGTGTGTTTCACGAGTTTCAAAATCTTGTTGAACGACTTTTTAATCGCAAGATCATTGCCATGTAGACAGGTTGGGGAGGTGAATATGTCAAACTCAATTCGTTCTTCAACAAAGTTGGAATCTGTCATCATGTTTCTTGTCCACACACTCATCAGCAAAATGGCTCAGCTAAGAGAAAGCATCGCCGCATTGTTGAAGTGGGACTTTCTCTTTTAGCTCATGCTTCTATGCGTCTATGCCACCTATCTCATAAATCGCCTCCCTAGTAAAGTCATTCAACATGATACACCGTTTGAGAAATTGTTCCAAGAAAAACCTGATTACACCTGTCTTCCTGTTTTTGGATGTGCCTGTTGGCCGAATTTCTGACCATACAATGCGAAGAAACTTGAATTCCACTCTAAACGGTGTGCTTTTCTAGGATATAGTAATCTTCATAAGGGTTTTAAGTGCCTAGATATATCTACCGGTAGATTTTATATCTCTCGAGATGTTGTGTTCGATGAAACTATTTTTTTCCGTTTGCTGAACTTCATCCCTATGCCGGTGCACTTTTGCGCAAAGAAATTCTTCTTTTTCCTCCAGATCGTATTCCTTCTACGAGTATTAATCAAGGGGATGAACTTAACCATGATCATGTGCTTAATACTCCTGCTAATTGTGCTCAAAATTCCGCTCACAACGGTGTCCAGAACACCGGTTTTCGTCATGTTATGCAGCCAGGAGAAACGGATGGAAACATCACGGATTCTGATGAAGATTCAGCATCGGGATCGAAGTCTGACGGACCAGGAGGATCCGTCTCGGGATCATACAGGCCGACAACATCTACCCCGGTCTCTGGGCCAGCATCGGCTGGAACACGCACGGAACCCTCACGAGCTCTGCGGCCCACTTCGCTGCAGACCCGCCCTCGGAACCCAGCACACCTAGGAACATGTCACACTCTCATGAGACAAATGTCTCTTATCAGGCCGACAACGCCGGGTCGCCGTCAGAGGGCCCCGGCAGCTCCGGATTGTCTGCACGAGAGAACCATGTGGCTCCTGTGCCACAGGCGCGTACAAGGACACAAAAAGTAATTTTTAACCCAAGAATTTTTACTGATGGACACATCAGGTATGACAGTAAGAAAAGGTGTTTTCTGACTACTCTTGGTGAACCTGAAAACTTAGGGGAAGCTCTAGAAGATGTAAATTGGAAGGAGGCAATGGATGCTGAATATATGACACTTGAGAAAAATGGCACATGTCACCTAGTTCCACCAGAAAAAGGTAAAAATATAATTGATTGCAAATGTGTCTATAAGATAAAGAAGAAGGCAGATGGTACAGTTGATAGGTACAAGGCACGATTGGTTGCAAAAGGGTTCAAGCAAAGATTTGGTATTGACTATAAAGATACGTTTAGTCTAGTTGTTAAATCTGCTACTATTAGACTTGTGTTGTCAATTGTTGTATCCAGGGGGTGGAGTTTGCGACAGCTAAATGTGCAGAATGCGTTCTTACCTGACGTTTTTGTGGAGGAAGTCTATATGAGACAGCCACCTGGGTATGAAGATAAGAACAAACCATTGCATTTAT
>CM054061.1:190482136-190671050 GCA_028641055.1 Alopecurus myosuroides | reverse complement strand
GTGCTTAAAAACAGGGATGTGACAGTTGAACTCTGCAAAAACTATAAAAACCGAAAAAGAGCAACAGATATTTTTAGCTTTTTCGATTTTAAAACAAAGTAGGAAAGAAGCAAATAAACGAAGGAAATATATTTGGATTTTTGAATAGCAAACCAAAAATGAAAAAGAAAAAAATAAACTACAAACCAAAATAATAAATGAAACAAAAGAGAAACAAGAGAAGTACTTTTGGTCTTTTGAGTTTTAAAAAAATAAAAACAAGCACAAGAAAGAACAACTAAAAGAAAGCGAAAGATGGATATACAGAGAACTCACATGATATGAAATCAAGAGACGAGTGAGCTGTTAGTGTACGCGTACCTCCCCCAAGCTTAGGCTTTTGGCCTAATTCGGATTCATCCTCACTGCTGGTAAGAGCTCCATGATGGTAAGTCATTCCTACAGTGGTCGTAGGAATCAGCCTGCAAAGAAGGGAAAGTACCACTCGCATAGTCATATTGATACGAGGAGGTAGCTTGCTCGGGATGCTCCTCCTCTGGTTCGTCGTGGGGGTCGTGTTCCGCCAAGTATGCATCAACATCCTCCTCTTGAAATGACAATCCTTGCCTGACATCGAGGTTAAACAAAAGAGGTGTAGGCAAACAAACCAATCGCTCAGAAACCTCGTTAGTCCTACCCCTAATGGCGGTGACAAAGATTAACTCATAGGACAAATTATCAATGGTAGACCACTTGGTAACAAATTTATGACGGATCATGGAACGAATATCAAGTCTAGCAGTAGAAAGCTCCATATCAGTTAATGAGGTTCTACATGATGATAAGCTGCCAACTTAGAAGCAATAAGACCACCACAGATACTCCATTTCTCACATTTAGTGGAAAGACGGTAAGCAATCAAAACACCCAAACTATAAGTTCTATCAGTTTTCAAAGCAGCGGCAAGAAATGTCAAGTCATATACGGATTATTTATTAGCATTCTTTCTAGCTAGAACTCCCTTGCTAATAAATTGGGTGAAGTATCGTATAGCAGGGAGAAAAATAAGTCGAATCTTACCACCTTCACTTACCAATCCTCTACCTTTGGTGACTTCCGAGTAGAGTTCCACTAGATGATCTGGTTGCCTCTCAATCCTTGCATGTGATCCACACTACGGCACCTTAATGTCTGTCCAAAATTCATAGAAGGGAAGATCTATGGGGACATTATAAATTTTATAGTGAACCATGGAAGGTTTCATATGCCAACCAAATCTGAAATCATGCACAACAGACATAGTCAAGTTTTCATATTGACGTGGCTCGTCTGAAACAAATTCCTCCAACCCTGCATTAGTAGTGTGGTGAAGTATTAAACGATTCCTGCATAAGTCATGAATTCATGGCATGGATAAACTACTCCCCTATAGGTTTTTACCTCTAGTCCCGAGTGGCTCACCAACCGGGACCAGAGGGGGACGGGGCAACCGTTCGCGTCGCCTCGAACCCTTTTAGTCCCGCGTCGTAACACGACCCGAGACTAAAAGTCTTCTAGCAACCGTCCGCTTCGCCTCGCACACTTTTAGTCCCAGGTCGTAACACGGTCTAGGACTAAAAGTCGTCGTGGCAACCGTTCGCCTGGCCTGAGAGCATTTAGTCTCGGGTCGTAATACGGCCCGGGACTAAATGCCCAAACCTTTTGTCTCCCTCGCTTCGGAAGTTGTTCCACGTCGAGAGAGAAGCTTAAAAAAAGAGAACGATCTAATTGCTATAGTAAACGCGGCCACTCTCTTCTTCCCCTTCTCTCCTCTCTTCATCCTTCCACATTCTCCACCATGGGACTAGAGATTTTGAATGTGACCACACATGGTCGGATTCTTGAAGTCTCCTACGCGAACGAGAGCAGGAGGATTCCGGGTTTTCTTAACCTCTTGAAGCAATGACTTCGCGAGGAAGGCGGATATTTTCTTGGCCTTGATCTCGATTACACGGCCGATCAAAATGATATGGCCGTCATCCAAATTGCTCACAAGAGGCGTGTCCTTGTCTTCCAATGGGCACGGTAAACACAAACTTTCTCCAGTCGATCTCCTCCTCTCTTTATTTTCCCATGTTTCTCCTCTATCTTATTTTGATTCTATATATACATATGATCGGAAATTGCATAGGATAGCAACATGTACGTGTATACATGTGTATTCATATAGCAATGTGTATTGGAAATTCCATTTGTATTCATATAGCAAATGTATTAGAAATTGCATAGGATAGCAACATGTACGTGTATATATATACATGCATGTATTCATATAGCAATATATTATGTATTTGCAATTCCGATCCATTTATAACTTGTTCACATTTGAATCCGACCTATATGTGCATTGGAAATAATAAATTTGTTGCAGCGGTGTTTAACATATGTTCCATTTATTGTTGCATGAAACAAATACTTGTTGCATAACATTTTTTTTCATTTGTTGTTGCATTACTTGCTGCAGCGGTATTAAGATTATTTGTTCCATTTGTTGGTTGTACGTGAAACAATATAATTGTTGCAGCGGTATTAACATTTGTTCCATTTTTTTGCAGTAGTGACAAAAATTATCGAAAACTCCTGGATTTCCTTGTCAACAGCGGCATACGTTTTGCTAGCGTTGATATAAGGAATGACAGGTCGAAGATGAGGAACACCTTGGGAATTGAGATACCATCTCAGTGCCATATTGATCTACAGGACCAGTTCCAGTTTAAGTATGAAAGGACTTGAATGGTTGATATGGTAGCCGCATTGATTGAAGAGAAGTACAGTAGCATGAAGAAAGATTTCCCCAGTTGGCAGCATAATTTTTGGGAGAAGAGACCACTTGACCGGATCAACATTGATTATGCAGCCATCGATTAGTATCTTCGGCTATGGGCAGCGTTATCTTGCCCCCGGTCTCCTACTGTTTGGGATTCGGAAGGCGAGCAGTTCGTGTGGATGGGAGTCTCTCGTGACGTTGTGTCACACACCTAGTTCCGCATGTGTGTCATCTATATATTATGTACTGCTTCGTGTCGAGGCTCTCGTGACATGATGTTTATATTCCCTAGAAGACTTATATATGTATAGTACTATATATTATATCTATATTAAATGTCCTTGTTTAATTATATATATATGATCGATCCGAGCAAGCTTAATGAAGCAATTGATGTATATGTGATAAAATTTCAAAATTTTAATTTGACACCCAAGCTATGTTGAAATATGGAATAAGAGAAAAAAAAATCTATCTGAAGATATATGTTAAAATGACTAACAAATGTGGAGTAGATTTTGTACATATCGATATATATATATATAATTAATGATGAAAATGTGATATAGAAGGTCGATCATATATATTTGAATTTCTCTACTTTTTCTAATCTACTTAGACAATACCATTCTGCCAATTTTTCGATTTTACGGAAATTCAATATTAATAAAGCAACAAAATTAATTATTATTTAAATTAATTAACGATTATTTGAATTCAAGATTATTATTACTTATTTATTTTTGTTTAACTAAATAATTTTTAATTCACAAAATAAACTCGTGCGACATCATAGTTTAAAGATTAACATGTTTGACATCATACTATTGTTAGTAAAACAGGATTTGTTTTTTGGAAGGTCAGAGTGAAGTAACCCAAAAGTTAAGCATGCTGAGAGTGGAGTAGTCTGAGGATGGGTAACCTACTGAGAAGTATCAGTTCAGAGTGAAAAAAGAGTGATTAGAGTTAAAAAATAATTGAGACTAAGTGAGATGATTAGAGATGGAAATAATAGAGACTAAATGAAAAGGAAAATCGGAAAGAAATAAAGAAAAAAAATCAAAAATTATTTAGTCACAGGTTGTATTACCACTCGGGACTCCTGAGAGCAACCCCGTGGGTTGCCCTCTAGTCGCCGTTCGTGGGCCGGCGTGACAAAAGGGGGGCCTCTAGTCCCGGTTTAGTAGTCCCGGATTGAAATCCGGGACTATAGCCCCTTACGGTCCGGGATTAGAGCCCCGTTCTTTAGTAGTGACTGCAAAGGATACAAAGTATTCACGGTTAAACCCCATAACTTCAGGCACATCTAAATCCTCAGCAAATTTTACATGTATGCAAAACAATTGTATAAGTTTGTTCCTGTTTATTCAGAATGTTTTAAAGTGCTTTCTATTTTCCCGAATTTCGTACTCTAACCGGAGCATATGAGCTTTGCTGGCAAGACGTCCCTCTTTTTTTTTTCGGGTGACTGATTAGGTAACTTAACGCGCCTAATCAAGGCCATGCAATTACAGAAACACCCAGCTTTTTCACGTCAAAGCTTCAGGTGTTTTTTTCCGATATAATGTGGTACAGATTATACAGCACCGCGTATACACACACATATACATATTGATACGTACACACAACCAACTCATATGAACTTCCCTCTCCCCCAAAAATGATTCAGATATACTGTACTACTTAAAAAAAAATGTTTCAGACAGGAAAATTTTGTGTCTGGCACGTTCTACTGTGGCCAGCTACTTACCGTAATCCGTACGCCGACGGCCTTGTTGTCAAGGCGTCGCGCCGGTCAGCCCTACCACAGTGATGAGCAAGCTGGATTCCTCGTCGCGGTGCGGCGCCGCAACCTTGACGCGCTCGCCCGCGTCGACCTTCAAACCGTCTACGTTCACATAGCCGCCGCCGCGCTCGACGTCCTCGACCACCCCGGCAAGCACTTGCGCGAGCTCGGCCTGTCTGTCCCAGTCCGTGCGCCCGATCACCAGGAACATCACCGCGACGCACGCTGCCTGCGCAGCGAGGAGCCCGAGCCAGAGGCCCCTGAAGTCCATTCCGGCCCAGAATGCGAGCCCAAGAGCTACGGGCATCCCGACGCCGTAGAACGCGCCGAGGTTGACGCGCGCGCCGTCCTTAGGCCGCGCGCTCCCCCGGAGCACCCCGCAGCCGGTGGTCTGCGGGCAATTGCCAAGCTCGCAAAGTCCGAGGATTGGCAATACGGACGCCGTGAGCGTGAGGATGGCCTCGTCCGACGTGAACATGCGCGCCCACACGCTGCGCACGGACACGGCGAACAAGAATGATACGACGCCCTGGAGCAAGCTCAGCGAGATCCCCGCGGTGGCTGCGGCACGAGCGGCGGCCGGACGGTTAGCGCCGAGCTCGTTGCTGACCCGCGTCGACACGCCGAAGCTGAGCGACGACGGGAAGATGTAGAGCAGCGAGGTGGTCTGTATGAGCACTCCCATGGACGCGACGGTGGCCTCGGGGTTCGCCAGGAGGCCGCAGAGCAGGATCATGATCTCGTACCACCACCACTCGAGGCACACGCTGGCACAGCTCTCGCTGGCGAGCCGGCCCAACCGCACCCACCCGGCAACGTCGTCCTTGAAGAGGTTGTAAGACAGCGAGAAGCCACCGGTGTCACGGTGTACACCGGAGACGTAGACGTAGGCGAAAAGGAAGAGCACGAGGTTGAGGTTGGTCCAGGCGGAGGCGAGCGCTACGCCTTCGACGCCGAGCCCGAGGACCGACACAAGGAAGTAGTTGATGGGAAGGTGGACGGCGACGGCGAGCATGGCACAGGTGGTGAGAGGGAGGTTGATGGACTGTGTGCGGAGGTAGATGCGGAGTGGGTGGAGGAAGGACTGGAATAGGAGGTCGGGGAGGCAGAAGAGAATGTAGCGCTGCGCGGCGGCGGAGACAGCGGCGTCCTGACCGCACAGCAGGAGGAGCGGCTCCATCTGAGTCCAGAGGAAGGCGACGGGCACGGAGACGGCGAGGAGTAAGAGCACCATCCGCTGCATAGTGGTGCCGACGAGGGTCAGGTTCTTGGCACCGACGGCCTGGCCGCAGACGGGCTCCATGCCCGAGGCGAGGCCGGACAGGACGGAGTACCCCGTAATGTTTGCGAAGCCCATGGCGAGGGACCCGCCGGCGAGGGCCAGCTCGCCGAGCCGGCCGAGGAAAAGCATCGAGATCATCGGACGGACGTAGAGGATGAGCCCCGTCATGATCATCGGCAATGACAGCCCCAGGATCGACGCGGCCTCCTTCACCGCATCCTCAGTCAACGACGACGGCCTGTCGGACAAGACCGGCGCCGGCTTGGGCATAAGAGCGACTGCGAGGTCGTCCGGAAGCACGACCACGCAGTCGCCGTGCTGGGCATCGCACCGGCCACACGACAGCAAAGGCCGGTCAATGAGCCCTTCACACATGACGGCTAGCTTTTGGAGGGAAACCAGAATAGGGTGGGCTCAAACCCTAACGAAGCGGTACTAAATTTATAGGAGGAATGGATATGATCAATGGATCGATGCAAATGAGGAAGGAGATCAAAGAAACGGAGCGGAGCACTCGTCGTCTTGTTGCGAAGTCCACGGGCCGACTCGGCCGGCGGCAATATCAGCGACGGCTTCGCGGGCGCGCGCACGGGGCGTTGTTGTATCGCTTGGCGCCTAGCCTAATTCGGCCGGAGGCTCGGCGAGCGTCCGTACGTACGAGCGGCTACCAGCTGCTTTGCTGCTTAACTGGAATTGATGATGTGCGTATGGAAGGCACCAAAAATGGAGAGGAGGGATGAGAAGAAAATGATCTGCGCGAGATGAGTATTTATACACCTTTGAGACCGTACCGTGCATGCCTCTAGATTACTTGATCAAATTATTATTTACTTATGAAATGGGTAGGCTAATTATGTGACTTTTTTGTAGTTAAAAAGTCTCTGCTTGGAGGTTTAGAATTGGCTGTCGGATTTTTCTAGACATGAAGGGTGCCGATATCCCTAATCCAATGGAGTCAATGCCTATAATTTCTCTTGGCGTTGAGGATTTTCGTTTCATTTAATCATTCCATCTTTAGAGACTATATCAGCAGAAAAGTACAACTTGTTTTCAGGTATCGATATACTAGTTATTTGTTGATTGACTTTTGGGAGTAGAAGGGTTTTGTTGTACTTTCTAGAGTTATTCTAATGTTTACCTCATTACTCATTGTGTAAACCGGAAACTATATCAACGTATAGTTCTCAATCTATGGGCGAAGACATCTTGAATCAAATTAAATCGGAAAATCTATCAAATGTAAAGGTTTCTTCATAGAATAGTCAAATATTAGACTGTTTTGACTTTTGAGAAGAAAAAAACACGCCTTACTTTCGAAAACAGGGAGATTACTACTATGATTTTTTGGGGAGGGGGGGAGGAGGACTTTCGGTCTATTCATCAAATGTCAAGGCAGTACAAATAAAAGTAATAGAAATTACATCGAGGTCTGTAGACCACCTGGTGACAACTACAAACACTTGAGCGAGCCAAAGGTGCTCTAGCATTGCCCCTCCCTGACTGAAGTCGGGCAAACCTTGTTGTAGTAGACAAGCGGGAATTCTTCGTGCTAAGCCCGCGCAGGACCTGCGTAGTAGAACACCAACCGTCGACGGTGAAGAGAATCATAGATCCAGAGGATCCAAACTGCGGACACATGAACATAGACGAAGGAACACATGTTCCAGGCGGATGCACCAAAGAAAAACGGCGACCAAATCCAGCAAGATCCGCCGGAGACACACCTCCTAGACACCCTCCTTCTACACTACACGCACCGCCAGGATGGGAGCTAGACGGGGAGAATATTATTTCCTCTTCTGGGAGTCGCCACCTCACATTCCTCGGTGAGACAAAAACCCGAATGAAACACATGAAAACACCTAAAAACCGAGACCTCCCGCTGGCAAGGACCGCGATCCACCGCCTGCATGGCCCTAAGGCTAGAGAAGACGAGGAAGATCGGCAAGGCCACGGTGGAAGGAAAAAAATCGCATGTTTCTAGAGATCCGCGTACGATGTGGTTCCCAAGTGGCATAATTTACTATTACCATGCTGCCAATAACTAAATATGCGAGGAGATTAATGTGTGTTTGTGTGTGTGTGTGTGTGTGTGTGTGTGAGAGGGAGGTAAGGGGTGCACCGATTTGGTGGACAACCCTCCATGTGAGGATGAAATCTAGACCATGAGTTAGAGCATTTGGATTTGCTGCAAATATTTGGGGGACATGATTCTATGGTTGTGTCCTCTTCTGCTTCGGGTGGAGGTCACTATGGGGCTAGCGGTGGTCTACGCTAGTGGCAGCGGGTGCCATCCAGTCCACCATCTGTTTCTTCGGCACCGGTGCATGGAGCCAAGGTGGAGCAAGGCGTGATTGTTGTTGGCCTCATGGGTCAGGGAGCTGCTGCGACAGTTCCGGCTGGCCGGATCCAAGAGCTTCTAGCGTGGGAGAAACCGCATCGCTTGAGGAAATATCTCTAGCATCTCAGTAAGAGTTACGAGGAGTCCGGACCATCCGTCACAGAACTGGTGGCACCGGAGATGGCAGACAACGGCTTCAACTGTTTGCATGTTGGTCCCTAAGGACTTCATATTCGAAACCGTCTGCATTTGTTGTAGTGCAGAGGGCCATTGTTCCAAATACTGAAGGGCCCCACAGTCCCTCGTCGAAGGATGAGCTTTGCCGAGACGTGCTTGTTGAGCTGGCTACGTGTAAGGCTCTAGTTCCGCCTCTCTTCACGCCTGCTCGTCCGGCTCCTAGGCATCAGCATTATTCACCTTGCATGCGCATAGAGAACCCGTTTTTCCCGCCACCACCTCTGATGAGGATTCCTCCGGTGGTGTCAAAATGGCCGGAGTTGGTGGATGCCCGCCTGATTGATTCTTTGGAGGTGTTATTGTGCATTGTTTGACGCACCCCTTCAATGGCGGGCTTGGAGGATTGGCTTCGTCGTTCCTTGGTGACCTGCATCGGAGGGGCACAACCAGTGGTGTCCTACAGTCAGATTTTTATCATGTTGGACAAATGGCTTGGCATTCTGCTAGGCTCACTCTTTGTGCAGAAGTACCTTCTGGAGGATTTTTCTGGTCATGTTTGTGACGGCATAGCTCATGATAGATTGGTTATGTTTCCATTCCTTGATGGTGTGGATTCTCTATGTTTTCCCAGACATGGAACCAACAAGGGCCAGCATCTTGGGTGGCCATGCGATCAAATGACATGTAACCATTGTTCATTAATTATACGCATTTCAAATTCTCCATGAGTTCCCAAACCGTTTAGCTTTGTTGCGGAATCGTGTTGATCCTCTTTATTTCTCGAGTAATTGCATCAACAAAATAAAAACGCCTTAGATACACTAGTACAGAACAACGCTAAGGACACCCCTCTATCAAAACGATACAGAGAGAGGCAATGATAGAAATTTGTTTGCGTGTGGAAAATGAGGCCATCCTGGCTAGGTGACCAGCGAATAGACATTCATTGGAAATGGAGATTTATTAATAGTTCTTGCCTAAATATGGGAAACGGACAAGCGCCAATAACTATATGCGATTTTTGTCTCAATGGCATTAAACATCAATGGAAGAACACTGGCACTAATTATGTACGGTTGAGAGGGGATTTTTTTTATGCATGTGTCGGCTCGCCCTTCTTTCTCTACGCCAATTTGTTTTGTCCTCACGCATGTTCATCGTGGAAAAGAGCATGACCTTGTAGATGAGATCGATGGGATCCTCCTCCTGCCCTTCTAGTGCTCTGCCGTTTGTCAAATGTAGAAACGTGATTTGTCAAGTATCGGATTCGGATCATAGTCCCGGTTGGATCTACTTCAAGTGTCCAAATCATAGGGTAACCTCGACACCTCGAGAAGTTTTCAATTGCAGCATGTTCTCTATGATGCTAATATGTTTCTGGATTAGAATTTCTATTTGAAAGTGGAGGGGTTAAAAGGCATCTGAGAGCTGTGATATTTTTTTGGATCAAAGGTTATGTTGAGATGTTACATGCAAATGGTGTTAGAGTGGAAGGTGCAGAGCTGAACAATATATACATGATTGCCAAGGAGGATAAGAAGGAGATGCAGACACTCACTAAAGCTACTGTGATTTGGCATGGAGTAGTTGAAATGTAAAAAAATTCAGGACTATTGCTGAACATGTTTCTGTACTCAACGAGCGGCAGAATGAACAGAGATAGCACAGTTAGATGTTGTTGATGTGCCTAACGGGCGGCATAAAGGAGCAGAAATATCTCAGTTAGATATTCTTGTGAGTGCTACTATAATAATTTTGTGTTTATGTGCTGCCATTAGATGTGGACATGTATGCAGCTATGAAAAGTAGTACAACGTAGTTCATATGTATTTCTGCGTTGTTGTTAGCTATGAACATGTATGCAGCTATCAAAATTAGTAGAATGTAGTTGAGATGTGTTTGAGTGTGCTGATGTTAGATATGAACATGTATGCAGCTATCAAAATCAATAGTAGCTTGAACTATCGCAGAACCTACAATGAAGATTTGACACAAATAACCAAGGAAAATGTATCAAAAAACTGTAAACGGCATATAATGTACCTCAAAGGCACGGTTATGTCCACTTAACAATTTTTGATAATTTACGGAGATATAAAAAGTTGTGTAACCCATATAAAACCATTTCCCTCTCATTCTCCCCTACTCTCCGGATGTGGCACCTAGTGGCAACCTAACCCTTACACTCTCACTCTCTCCCTACACTCCGGATCTGGAACCCGGTGTGGCGGTGGTTATGCCCTAATCCTAGTGTTAGTTCGCTGAGATGCGGCGACAGAGACCTCACCGAAGGGATCCGCCCATTGGGAAGATCTGTTGGTGCTAGAGGAGGTGCTCTGAGAGTCGAGGCCGACGTCAGCGAAGAAGAGAATATGAGGTACAAAGCTCTCAGCCCATTAAGTAGTATTCCGCATGTGTATTCTATTAAAATTCCGCTAAGTCCTCAGTTGTACTATATTCACGCGTTCTACTCGGGTTTGTCTCCTCATGTTTGTGTGTCTAGTTTTATATTTGTGCTCTCATTAATGTATGTGTGCCTACCTTAGTTATTGATTTGTGCTCCGATTAATGTATTTATGTATATATAGTTAATCTAGTTATTTATTTGTGCTCTGGTTAATGTATGTATGTCTACCTTAGTTATTGATTTGTGCTCGATTAATGTATGTGTGCCTACCTAGTTTATATAGTTTTTTATTTGTGCTCTGACTAATGTATGTTTATGTACCTAGTTTATCTAGTATTCTTGCCATTCAATGTTAAGAACTCATGAAATTGTGTGTATTGATTTTGTATTACAACATGAACTATTTCGGTTATACCGTCCAAAGAGAAGAAAGCCTAAAAATGAGGAACTTGGCGAAGTTAACATGCCATGGAGACTTGCGAGCTCGTTGTGGTTTTGTAATTCCTGCAGCATATCCTTTAGAATTGCTATGGATAAACATACATTTATTTCTCTCTCATGATTTGTATTTTTTTGCATATGTTACATTTTTTGAATTTTGACTATAGTTTGTATCTTCCCTTAATTTCAAATAAATAGAGGAATAGATGCAAATCAATCAACGGGTCTCTTGCTAATCCGGAGAATGTTGAGTGTGTCCCATCGGGTAGACATTCACCTTCTTGACAAGGAAGTATTGTTTGCTCAACGCAACGGTTGGCAACCTTTAGGCCATCAACATTCCTTTATTGCACTATATACAAAGATGACAAGGATAATTTTAGCTAGGCATGATTAGGAAATTTTACCGAGACATAAATATGATAGGTTTAGTGAGGCATGCCAATATAGTGGTGGTCGAAATGTAATGGTGACATTTGGTATATGTTATTCGGGAAATAGGGTACCATTTTTTCCATATGTCCCGGCCTTAATGCAACAGAGATACGACGTTAAATGTTTCCGATAACTCCCCTCGTCGGTCACCGTTATGCCCTCTGTTTGCATCGTGGGTCTCCACATCTGTGACGAGGTCATGGACATGGACCCTTTTTCCATATCCGACGAGGGTTTTCACCTGTGTCCATAGCATCGTTATTTACTGGTGATAACATTGTTCTCCGCTCAAACACAAAAACATCGTTCTAAAATGATAACATCATAGAAAGCGTGCAACTAAAATTCTATATATTAACTTGGCCACTAAAAAAAGTAAGAAGATATCCTAAGTTAGTGCCATTAATGTAGACCTTATGGAAATGTTAACGTACACAAATCAAGACACATTAATATAGTTTTTCGTATTGCCATTTGCCTTGCGAAGTGCAACAACTCCTATGTTATGAAAGGCGATAATATTGAAGGATCGATACTACAGGGGGTTGAATAGGCGTTTTAAAAACTATTACATGTTTGGCTTGAAATTGAAAGAACAACTACTCGTTTAGTTTTTTTTAGCACAAAGTCTAAATAAGCTAGACTTAGAACTTAAGCTAAACAAGATGAGCACAAGAGATATATGAAAAGTGGTAACAAGATATATAACTTCAAGCTAGAATGCTATCATGAGGTAATAAACTCATACATAGAGATAACTAAGTAATGTGAAGATGAAGATGTATCCCGGTGGTCACTTAAGATTCAACTCCACTAAGTTATGGTTACTTATTATGGTTAGCTTTTCGTCCACCTGGTGTAGGCAAGATCCACGTCTTTTCACTAATTCTACCAAGGGAAAAGCCCAAATCTCTTCACAATCTTCCGCGAAGAGGTGTAGAACCAACCGCCAAGACAACTAGGATGTAACCATCCAAGAATATCAAGCTCGCGGTCTTTGATACGTCAAAAATATATCTATAAACTTTGATTATCTCATGCTACCTTTGAACCGTTGCTATATGTTTATACTGTGATTTAATCATTTCATAGCATTTCCCTCGACGAATGTATTAACCCAGTGCCAGTTTCTGTTATTGTTGTCTTTGTATCGCAAAAAATGCCAAAAATAAAGTTGGTCCCAAAATTCCCGAAAAAATACCAAAATTGTAACTTTTCGAGATGGACCTGGAGAAGAAAAAACTATTAGCAGGAGGCCATCAGCAGGACAGGCAGGCCCCCACCACAAGTCATAGGGGGCCATGGCCCAGGCTCATGGGGCCACCTCCTTTGTCGCCTCGTGAAAATCCTTCACCTATATATTTTTCCTGGCCTAACTCGACGACCTATGGAGTTATTGTAACACCTGGGGTGTTACCTGTTTGTTTTCTTTTTGCTTGCATCATCTGCATCCCATAAGCATTGCATCATGTTTTCCAAACCAATCAAAACTTCAAAACAAGTTAAGTTGTTCAAAACCCTAATGGTAAATTTCCAATTCAACTTAAATTTCAACTCATTTCAATCATAAAGGGGCATGATCAAATGGTGGTTTAAAAAGCAATTCTTGCCAACTATTAAATTCACTGATGATTGCAAAATTGCTTGAGATTAATAAATAAAACTTGTTTATTTTCCAAAATTTCCAACCAAACCCTAATTGAAAAATCCAACTAACAACTTTAATTCAATTATAATTTCAACCTTGTGAAAGTAATGCCAACTTTTGCTTTCATTTTTGCTGTTTCCCTTTTGCATGCATCATACTAAACCCCTAGCACCTGTTGATTAGTTGGAAAACAAATAATTTAACCATAATTCATGGGCTTTTCCTATGCAACTCAAATTGCATATAGGTCCACTTAAAATTGTTTAACTTGTCAACTAGTTTATTTCTATGCATCAATTAAATTGTCATGCATCCATATCTTGATCATGCTGGATCTTTTGCCGTAGTAGTAATTGTTGCATCCGGTGTTTGTTCGAGGTTCGTTGCTTCTTCTCGGATAGGACGTTGAGATGATGTGAGCAACGACAAGTTCTGCTACCTTGCGGGATCTCAGGCAAGTATACTCACTTGCTGCCATATGGCTGCCTTTCATCACTTGTTACCGATTCTTTCCGTTGATTCTTTTCTGCTAGCCTTAGTGGTAGTTGTTTCTGTTACGAACCCATCACATGAATCCCTTAACCTTGATATTGCCTCCCCTCCCTACCTATAACCATTGTTTGTTGCCCGTGTCTTACTATCTTGCTTAGGGTTGTTTTGCTCGCGTCTGTTACCCGTTACTTTCTGTTATTACTTCCTTATGTTCCGGGGGCTCGATGTTTAATCAATCAATCAAACATGCTAATGTTACTATTGATAATAAACTTGATGATAAGGCACCGGCAGGAGGCCCTTTGTGGTTTTGAGGCCTGCTAGTGTCGACCCTAATAGGAAAAGGGTCTTGTCTACTGATCCATGATGAGCGCACTACCCGCATTTGGGGAGTATGGGATCCCCCTCAGTTTGACCCGATTCGCATCTCGTCCAAATCGCCTCATTTAGTTCGGGTTTTCCATTTGCTGCATGCATGATCTTGCGAGCCCTTGGTACCCGGGTGGAACTTTCGTAGTCGGCATATAGGGGGACACGGTCTTAGAGTGCTATGAGGGTCCATTTTCTTCTGGGCTCGAGTAGCCGTGCGCCCAAGGTGCTTTGGGCTTGATGCGAAGAAGGGTTGGATTGTGTTGAGTGCCCCGCTTGGTGGAGTGGCCACTCCATCTGGCGGGATATTCATGAGTGTACGGCTAAATTGGTGCAACCCTGCAGGGATAATCTTCTCGAGAAGCCGTGTTTTCCGCGGTTATGGATTACTTGGTGAAAGTACTGGCTAACAAGTACTCAGGACAACTTAAACCTAAGGAATAACAACCTTTCACCCAATGATTAACAACTTGACTAGTAATAGGCTTATTGACACAATAATCTGAACCATCATTAACTCAACTGTGTGAGTTATCCTCGGATTGCTTCTTCGGATAAGGGGCGAGATCCAGGATGGGTTTGTTTGAAGTTATCTTTCAGTTGGTTACTATTACTCGATCTTATCCCCTTTCTGATAGTTGGAAGTAACAGAATCTCTGTAGTTGGTTAGTGCAGCCTGCTGTCGCTTATTTGCAATAACCCCCTTCCTTTCCGTTGATCCTAAAGTATTTGTATCTTGTGATGATTGGCTACGCCGGTAAATTGTGAGTATGGGTTTTATCCCCCTTGCCAGTACTTAACCGTACTGACCCACGAATCTCTTTCGTGGCTGCATATTCAACATTGCAGTCAACAGGTTTGAAGTCTGACGACGTTAGCTTGGGAATCCCTCCGGCTTGGCCTGGGCAGGGATTGGACGACTTCGGTTATCTTCAGGACTCTTAGTCCAATTTGGATCTTGTCCGTAGACGGACGTTTGTTTCTTCCGCTGTTATTTGGATCTTTGTATTGTATCAGTTGTACCCCGGCTCGTGTGAGTCATCTTGTACCTATCTGTTTCTGTTGTAATTGTGGATTATTCGTGAACTGTTGTAATGTTATCATAAATGGCAACCTGGAATCGGTTATTATGCGGATTTGGCGGGAATGCTGAAATCTGCATAGTGCCCGATCTCGGGGCGTCACAAATGGTATCAGAGCCTTGGTTCCGATTCCCGAGATTGTTTCGATACGAATGGTTATCGAAGCAACGGGTCCACAAAGCCGGTAGGTTAACCTAGCTAACGGTCGTTGTTTCTAGAGTGTCAAAACTATTTCTGCTAAACTATTTTGGAAAAACATCTCAATAGGATTCTTGTTTTCTCCTTACCCCTATTCTATTTCCCCTCCCATCTTATTTGTTTTGGAGTTTTCCTCCCTTGTCTATCTTTCAAAGTGTCAGGATCCTACGTGGGTGGACGTTTTCTGAGCCCTTAACCTAATAGGTTCGATCATCGGAAGATTCCTGGTGGAAGAACATCGTCGTCACTCCGAGCAAGAATCCCTTGTTAGTGGTGTCGAGAAGCCCTTGTTAGTGGTGTCGAGGAGATCAACCGGAAGCACGAAGAATCGATAGTCGAACTTCCTTCCCCTCCCGGGTTAGCAGGTGGATTGCGAGGGCGCAATCCCTTGTTAGTGGTGTCGTCTGTAACACCTGGGGTGTTACCTGTTTGTTTTCTTTTTGCTTGCATCATCTGCATCCCATAAGCATTGCATCATGTTTTCCAAACCAATCAAAACTTCAAAACAAGTTAAGTTGTTCAAAACCCTAATGGTAAATTTCCAATTCAACTTAAATTTCAACTCATTTCAATCATAAAGGGGCATGATCAAATGGTGGTTTAAAAAGCAATTCTTGCCAACTATTAAATTCACTGATGATTGCAAAATTGCTTGAGATTAATAAATAAAACTTGTTTATTTTCCAAAATTTCCAACCAAACCCTAATTGAAAAATCCAACTAACAACTTTAATTCAATTATAATTTCAACCTTGTGAAAGTAATGCCAACTTTTGCTTTCATTTTTGCTGTTTTGAAAATATTGAATAATCTAAAACCCTCCTAGTTTTATTTTTCCTTCTCTCCTCTCATCTTTTACAAAAAAAAAATAATAACAGGGAAAAATAAATAAAAAGAAAGCAAAGCAGGGAGAGAGAGAAAAGGTGTCTAACCCTAAGCCCAGCCCACTCCCTTCTCTTCTTTCTCCCCCCAGGCTCACTCCCTTTTTCTTCTGGCCCAACCCTCCTCTCTGTTGTCTTCTTCTCCCACGGTACGAACACCTTCAGAACCACAGGATCATCCCCACCCTACCCGATGCCATGCCGTACTGGCATCACCTCTCCTTAAGTAACCCCCACCGCCCCTCTGCCCTCTGCCAAACCCTAGAACCCTAGCTAGTTCCTCCTCGCCGCCACCTCCCCTCTGTTCATCTGTTCTCTCTGAACCTCGACAAACTGAAACCATCGATCGCCACGTAGACCACCACCTTAGCCCGCAGCTCGCCGGTAGCCTGTCCATCTCGAGGTGCCTCTGAGGAGAAAAATGGAAGCGCGGCGCTCTCCCGGTCCTCCCTGTCTCCTCGTCGTTTGCCGGGAGCGCCCACGGCGGCCGCGCCGTCGCCGGAGAGCGGCCTCTGCCACTGTCGACAGGCAGTCGTCGTCGACAGAACCGCGAGGTGAGCGCGTGTCCCTGCCCTTCCCTCTCCTATTCTGCTCGCTAGCGTCCGCACCCACACATCCACATGATGCACACCGGCCGCAGCACCACAGCCCCCCCCCCCCCCCCCCGCGGCGCCCCTCCGGCGAGCCCTGCCGGCGACCATCGGCATGTTTCTCTGCAGATCGTGGTTCCGTAACGATTCAGTTACAGTTCTGAAAACTGTTCGAGTCTGAACCTTAAACCCAATCGAACCTGTACCCTGTCACGAAACGCAAGCGAGCCCAACCGGTTCTGTTCCATCCGCGCATGGGCGAGGTCCTGGGATCGAAACCCAGGGGCGCATCCTTTTTCTTTCTTTACCAGCACGCACGGGCCCACTGGTCATAGACCGTGGTTGCCGCGTGGAGCTCACCGCGCCCGTGTGGCTGCCAGCCTGGCCCTGGCCCACGCGTCATAGGGCCTGGGTAGCTCTGCGAGGTGCACTTTTTTTTCTGTCCTCTGTTTTCGCACACCAGCCCCTGGCAGCACTTTCCCTCACAAACAGGTCCCTGGCCTTTTGCAAATAAACCTAGAAATTCAAATGCTCACAACTTTCAAACCACAAATCCAAATACCATAAATTTTATATGTTTTCCAATCCAAATTTCCTGTACTTTTCAAATATGCCATTTGTTTTCTGTTTTGAATTTTCAAAATGCAATTTAAATTTGAATTCAAATAATTCAATTGTAATTTGCAATAATTCATAAATAATTCATACTAATTCCAAATAAGGCAAATAAAATATGTTTTCCATACCATTTTAAATAACCTATTCAAATATAAATTTTGTTCCATGGTTTGAATAATTTAAATTGCCTAAACAATTTAAATCTTGTTTAATTCAATTAAAAATTGTTTAATATTGTTTAATTCATAATTAAATAATCCTAAGTCCAATTTCAAAATGTGAAACATGTAATCCAACTAAAATTTGATAACCTTTTCAAATATCAACTTTGTTATTTGTTTTGAACAATTTAAATGGTTGACAACAACAAATACTTGTGTGTTCCCTTAAGGCACCCAAAAATTCCCTAAATTAATAATAAAATTCTAAATTGCTACACCCTATTCTAATTTGATTCTAATGTTGTTATTTTGCTGTTTCCCTTTTGCATGCATCATACTAAACCCCTAGCACCTGTTGATTAGTTGGAAAACAAATAATTTAACCATAATTCATGGGCTTTTCCTATGCAACTCAAATTGCATATAGGTCCACTTAAAATTGTTTAACTTGTCAACTAGTTTATTTCTATGCATCAATTAAATTGTCATGCATTCATATCTTGATCATGCTGGATCTTTTGCCGTAGTAGTAATTGTTGCATCCGGTGTTTGTTCGAGGTTCGTTGCTTCTTCTCGGATAGGACGTTGAGATGATGTGAGCAACGACAAGTTCTGCTACCTTGCGGGATCTCAGGCAAGTATACTCACTTGCTGCCATATGGCTGCCTTTCATCACTTGTTACCGATTCTTTCCGTTGATTCTTTTCTGCTAGCCTTAGTGGTAGTTGTTTCTGTTACGAACCCATCACATGAATCCCTTAACCTTGATATTGCCTCCCCTCCCTACCTATAACCATTGTTTGTTGCCCGTGTCTTACTATCTTGCTTAGGGTTGTTTTGCTCGCGTCTGTTACCCGTTACTTTCTGTTATTACTTCCTTATGTTCCGGGGGCTCGATGTTTAATCAATCAATCAAACATGCTAATGTTACTATTGATAATAAACTTGATGATAAGGCACCGGAAGGAGGCCCTTTGTGGTTTTGAGGCCTGCTAGTGTCGACCCTAATAGGAAAAGGGTCTTGTCTACTGATCCATGATGAGCGCACTACCCGCATTTGGGGAGTATGGGCTCCCCCTCAGTTTGACCCGATTCGCATCTCGTCCAAATCGCCTCATTTAGTTCGGGTTTTCCATTTGCTGCATGCATGATCTTGCGAGCCCTTGGTACCCGGGTGGAACTTTCGTAGTCGGCATATAGGGGGACACGGTCTTAGAGTGCTATGAGGGTCCATTTTCTTCTGGGCTCGAGTAGCCGTGCGCCCAAGGTGCTTTGGGCTTGATGCGAAGAAGGGTTGGATTGTGTTGAGTGCCCCGCTTGGTGGAGTGGCCACTCCATCTGGCGGGATATTCATGAGTGTACGGCTAAATTGGTGCAACCCTGCAGGGATAATCTTCTCGAGAAGCCGTGTTTTCCGCGGTTATGGATTACTTGGTGAAAGTACTGGCTAACAAGTACTCAGGACAACTTAAACCTAAGGAATAACAACCTTTCACCCAATGATTAACAACTTGACTAGTAATAGGCTTATTGACACAATAATCTGAACCATCATTAACTCAACTGTGTGAGTTATCCTCGGATTGCTTCTTCGGATAAGGGGCGAGATCCAGGATGGGTTTGTTTGAAGTTATCTTTCAGTTGGTTACTATTACTCGATCTTATCCCCTTTCTGATAGTTGGAAGTAACAGAATCTCTGTAGTTGGTTAGTGCAGCCTGCTGTCGCTTATTTGCAATAACCCCCTTCCTTTCCGTTGATCCTAAAGTATTTGTATCTTGTGATGATTGGCTACGCCGGTAAATTGTGAGTATGGGTTTTATCCCCCTTGCCAGTACTTAACCGTACTGACCCACGAATCTCTTTCGTGGCTGCATATTCAACATTGCAGTCAACAGGTTTGAAGTCTGACGACGTTAGCTTGGGAATCCCTCCGGCTTGGCCTGGGCAGGGATTGGACGACTTCGGTTATCTTCAGGACTCTTAGTCCAATTTGGATCTTGTCCGTAGACGGACGTTTGTTTCTTCCGCTGTTATTTGGATCTTTGTATTGTATCAGTTGTACCCCGGCTCGTGTGAGTCATCTTGTACCTATCTGTTTCTGTTGTAATTGTGGATTATTCGTGAACTGTTGTAATGTTATCATAAATGGCAACCTGGAATCGGTTATTATGCGGATTTGGCGGGAATGCTGAAATCTGCATAGTGCCCGATCTCGGGGCGTCACAGTTATTTTTTTGGAGTTTTGGTATAGAGATTTTCCACCATCTGAAACCCTCGTTCGGGGTTCTAAAGGTCATGTTCTAGCACCCCGTCGGGACGGAGAATCCGCCTCCGGAGTCATCTTTCATCGATTGTCTTGCCTACATGATGGTGTGGGAGTAGTCCTTCTTCGGGGCTGAGGGCTTGTACCAGTATCTATGTGATTACGTCTCTATCTCCCATGATGTGATCTTGATTGTTATCATGAGCTTTGTTAATATAGTTGAATCAGATGGTTTTTCCTTCTGTATTCATTTATGTATGGGATATGATTATGCTCACTTTATTGATGTCTAGTATAATTTCCGGATACCTATTGGGGACTCTATGGATTATAGATTAGAACGAAAATGATCCTGATTTTGTTCTTTGTTGGATTAAATAATGGAATCATGAGAATACTTGATGCATGTTTATTATAATTTACCTCTGTGACAGTGTGGGTTTGTTAGTATAATTTACCCCTGTGCACGCCCCATCCTGTTTTTTATCCAGAATAGGAGTGGAATTGGAGCGACCATTGCCATGCATGTGTTTTAGGAATTTCATGTGTTTAATTATGTGAATTTTGTTGAAAATTTTCATTAGTGAAAGAATGAACCATAAGTCTTGTAGCCAAGCATTGAAACACCGTTTAATTTCATTTTTTTCACTTGTTACCTTGCTGCCATCTTTTTTCAAATTACAAAAATCTTGTTTACCATCCATATAACCCGCCTTATATCATCTCTTCGCCGAACTAGCGCACATATACAATTGAAAATTGTATTAAGTGTTTTGGGAACACAAGAGACTTTTTATATCTTATTGCAGGGTTGTTCGAGATGGCTATTTTCAACTTACATCTCCCGTAGTTCGGTAAACCTTGAGTCATCCACTTAAGGGAAATTTGTTGCTAGCGTGCATACCTCTGCGCTTGGAGGGCCAACAGAGTCTCCAAGAATATAAGTGTGTAGTAGACATCAAACTCTCACTCGAACAAATCAACGTGGATAGTCAATCAATGCAACAAATGTAAAGCAAGAACACTAAAAATGCCCAAGTCCTTCTCTCTCAAATTTTACCAAAGCAACAAATGTCAGGGAGAAACAAAAGAGAAGTAACGGAAGAGGAGGACCAATGAATGTTGGAGTATCGGGAACATGGATATGGAGTGGGGTGCCATCTCCCGACGGTAGAACGTGGGGGGCTAACATGGGTAGCTCCGTTGACACGTTTGCACAAAGGTTTTACCCAGGTCCACCCACCACAACCGCGGCGGTACCCAGCGGTTAGGGCAAAAGCTAGTACAAATTACAATGTGATTGTATGATGTGTCAGCTCTTAGGCTCCTAGCGATCCGACTTATATAGCCGACCAGGCCTAGGGTTTACAAGATTAATCCTAACCGTAAAGGAAACGGATTGTTCTCTAGGCCGGATGCTCCATCTTCGTCCTTCTTTAGGCGGTATATCAATGGTCTTATGCTTCGGTCTGCTGGGCCGCATTATGAAACCTCATACCTCATAGCTTATGGGTTATCCTGCTGGGTTTATCATATGCCGGAAAGATACTCATTCGGCATAATATCCCCGGCAGCCCCCGACGGTAGTGGTTCATATTCATCGGTGGTGGGTCAGTCCGTGGGTGACTTGCATATGTACTCCCTCGGTTTTTATATACAAGGCCACTACCATATTATTTTCTAAGAGTAGCTTGCACATATACAATTTTGCTTCTTTACAAGGCCACTAACACTAATCGAGATAAAATTAATGAAGTTTTCCTCGTAAATTCATGACATTAACTACCCAACCCAATCACTATTGCATGCGTGCCCAAGGGAGTCAATAGAAAAAAAAAGGAGTTGGATGCACCCATTTATTAACCCGGAAAACGAGACTAATCAAGCTAAATTTGCTAGGCATTAATCACTTTAATTTTTTACCTTAGTACATGTAATGTGAGTTTGTGGCCTTGTATACAAAAACGGAGGGAGTACTTCTTTTCTAACAACTGATTAGCTCGGTAGATGCCTAGATGGTAGTCAATTAATATTTTTTGAGGCTGAACGGCAGGCTCCCTATTTTATATTTTTAAATAAAGAGTACAAATAAATATAGGATTAGCCTAAAGGAAGGTCATAAGCCTCTAAGCTACAAGTCATATTAGATGCTAGTCAACTAATATTTTGCTGGATATGCGGCTGCAGCTTGAAGTTCTCTGTTATCGATTAAGTACCAGTTTGCATGCTGTCCCTGCCAAAATTAAAGAATATATGTATGCTCCTATCTTATTCTGAAATAAAATTCCATGCAAGAAATTGAACGATGAATACTTGATAGACAGAACTAACGGTTTAATCGAAAATAATGTCAACTATTTCTTTGCTCAGACATAAGAAGAAAGAATTCAGCCATATTATTTTCTAATAGTAGCTGTCGGGGCTTCCCCATTTTTGTAAAAAAAAAGTAGCAGTCACCCTGCTAAGCACAAGCGTGCGCACTCTCGCATATACTATTAACCATACTCCTCTCAAAGTGGTGTGTGTTGTGAAAACTTTCGCCTACTAATTTGGATCATCGCAATATATATGGACACACGAATATATAAATATGTATCTGTGGCTGAAGTGTGGTATGCATGAGCAGTATCTTGCGAATTAAATGTATTTCCACAACCACTGTGCAGGAGAAAATCAGGTTACCAATAATGTATACACGGTAATATAAACATGTGGCCACGGTTTAATTCCACATGTAAATTAACATTGCAGTTGTTTTATCCCTTGTGAGCTATACCATCATATAATTATCTAATCATGCTTTAGAAGTTACTAAGGGCATCTCTAGCAGAACCTGTATACCCCACGGAACTGAGAAATAACCGATGCATACAGTTGTCCGAACAGAACACACAAACGAACCTTGGCCTCTAATTTTTTTAAGGGCTGCGGAAAATCTCCCTCTTTGAACCGAGAAAACACTGTTTTCGTGCCTGGCCCGACAGTGCCCTGAAGCGCGAGGAATCAGTTGGTGGGAGGGACATTTCACCCGCGCGAGTTCCCGCCCACCACCGCTCCGGATCTCCTTTCCCCCTCTCCGGCCAACCTCGTCGTGGCCCTTGAGTGCCGCCATGGACGCCTCCCAACCGTCGCTACTGACTACCCCCGTCGCGGAGGCGCAATCGACCGAGCCACTTCCTCGGGTAGAATTCGGGCCAGCCTCCGCTATGTCGGAGGTAGCCTCCGCTGGCATGAAGCGCAAGAGGCTGGGCAACGTCATCCACCAATGAGGCGCAGCGACAGCCCCGATGGCTTCTCGACTCGCCAACTGCGTCAGCGCCTCCCAAGCGTTCGACGGAATGCATGTACCGTCCACCAACACCGTCGGCGCCGCGAGGTATGAATTCTTAATCCCCCTCGGTGACTTGGAGGAGATTGAGGGGGATGTTTGGTGTAGTTGATGGGGTGGTGAGGAGCAAGAAGTTGACTTGGAGGATAATGAGGAGGGAGTGTTTGCTGGCATTGATGGTGGTGGTGAGGAAGAACCGAAGAAGAAGCTGACTTGGAGGAGATTGAGGGGGTGGTGTTTGGTGGCGTTAATGGTGGTGACGAGGAAGAAGAAGAGAACTTGGAGGATATTGAGGGGAGAGTGTTTGATGCCAACCACTCGAGGAGTCGAGGGCGATGAACTACACCCAATTGGAAGATGAGACCTTGATCAAACCTTGAGAGAGTGTTTATCTCCATTCCGTTCACGATATTGACCAAATCAACAAGCGGTATTGGCAAAGGGTAGAGTACAAGTTCTTTCCATTGATGCCTAGCAATGGTACGACAATCGCACGCACCTTTCAATCATCCAAGGTCGTTGGGATGTGATCAAACCTGCTTGTAAACGTGTGAGTGGATGCTTGGAGCAAGTACGCAATGCACCTCCAAGTGATACCAATGAGGCTGATTGGGTGAGTTTATTTTCACATACTTGTGCATTGTTTGACATTGTTGCATATTGACAAAGTTGTTTTTTCGCAGGACCGAATTTCAAAAGAAAGGTACGAAGACATGTCATATTTCAAGGGCAGGGCATTTGCACTAGATCATTGTTGGAAATTGCTTCAACATAGCAAGAAATGTTAGTTGATGTTGATGATGTTTAATTGATTTGGAGGTGGAGGTGGAGATGGTGATCTGCAATGGATGTGATTTCTTTTAGGTCGATTTGGGCACGGGGTGTAAAACTATTCTGCTTTAACGCTCGACTTTGCGGGTTCAGCCGCAGCTGAATTCAACATACACGTTTGCCACAAACTGTAGGCCACGTTTGCAGTTCCACGAGATACGGGTTCGGTAAGAGATGCTCTAAGCTTTTAGCAGACAAGGTGTGAGTTGTATGTGGTGGTGGTGGAGGGGCAGCTATCTTATCTTATACTCGGTGTTTTTCGTAAAAAAAAAAAACTTTGAAGCAAATGAATATCTAGTATAATAATAACTTAATTCGAATCTTATGTCCTTATGTTTCCGTTATTCTATCGTTTTAGGGGAAGTGGTCCTGGGTGGTAAGCTGTCCACTTTCTGTATCAGGGCAGCAGACGCTAAAATGGCCCAAACAATGTGAGCTCATACTATTGGTTTGACATTGCTCGAGGCCAAAAAAAAATCCATTTGACTTCTGCGACCAGAATGGAATGAAACGGCAAGGAGAAAATAAGCCCACCCCACTTCTCTAGATTTGTTCCGTGATGATCAATCTCACAGACGTATTTGAAATTGTTGTTTTTATATGCTAATAACAAAAAAAAAATCACAGACGTATTTGAAATTGTTGTTTTTATATGCTAATAACAAAAAAAAAGGTTTGCTACTTTCCTGTACGGCAGTTTCTGGTGGATTGTCAAATGTGTCTACTTACTATTCCCCCTGTTTTATCCTGTTCAATTTCAAACTGAATCTGACCTGTGCATGGTGTTCATCTCTGAAGCACTTTTCGTGTTAACGCTGAGCCCCCCGCGTCGTCTCCCTGAGCGAGGCGACCGGGGCGGCGCTCCCACCCCTCGTCCGCAGCTCCTCCCTCCCCTCCGCTCCCTCTCGCCGCCGCCGGCGGGTGTAGCTCGCGCGGTGCCGTTGGGGGCCGGTGGCGGCGGGACCTCCTCTACCCGGCGCGGGCCCCGGCACGGGAGGGGCGCCCAGGCGGCGGTGCGCCTTGGCCAACGGTGTTCCGTAGGTGCGTGGATGGCGGCGGGGACTTGCTGGCGCAGAGCCTGGCCGGCGGTGGATCATAGGCCCAGGGCCCGATCTAGGTTCGGGCGGGCCGGTCTAGGCTCCGCGTGCTCGTCTCTGGCCGGATTGAGAACCCTCTCGGGCTGGGGATGGCGGATTGTCGGCGCTACGCCTGCTGCAGCGCGGCGGCAGGAGCTTCATGGGCCCGATGGTCTGGTATGCTCCCGCTGATGTGCCCGGTCTGCTACTGCCAATGGCGGTAGAGGTTGTTCCCACCCACGTAGCGACGACTTTTCCGTCTCGTATGTTCGGAGGTGGGGTCTCGATCCGGCCGACCTCCCGGTGTCGGCCATGGTGAGACGACGATGGTGGCCTCAAGACTGTGTTGGCGTCTGTTGGTGGGCGGGGAGCTTGGTGGTGTCGACGGTGTGCATGGGTGGTGGTGTGTCGGGGGTCGAGAGAAGTCTCGTCGGTTCTGCCGGCACAGGAGCGGTGCACCTGTGGGCGCCGCCATCCTTCTTGAAGAGCGTCGGGTGTACCCCTACCACACTCACCTTCGTGTACCGGGAGAAACCCTAGGAGAGCTCCGGGCAGCAGCGGCGTTGTCGTCGCAGTCCTTCTTGAAGGTGCTTCTTGGTACACGGCATATCGAAGGCATAGGAGCGTAGTGAAAACTCTCCGGTGGGCGCAGCAGTTGCGAGACACCTTCGCTTTCGTCGAGCCGGTGCCGTTGGCGTTCTTTTCTCTCTCTTTTTTGGGTAAAAGCGTTCTTTTCTCTTTCCTTTCTCTTGTTTTTCTTTTGGGCTTGTTTGTGCTGCCCAGCAATGGCCTCATGGATGTTTGGTGTGTTTGCTATATTAATATAGCGGGATGTAAGGCTATTTCGGTGGTGTTCATCTCTCATGCAATGCCATTTGGTGGTTGGGTAACAACTGCTTGTGCAACACATTTTAACAAAAATAGCTCAACACCTGCCATTGACCTTTCATTTGTCTGATCGTTGGGCTGAGACTTTGTTTTGCTTTGAAAATCCTTGATGGGTGTCATGCACGCACTTTTGACCTGTAATCTCAACCAGACAATTCAACTGATCCGGTCAATTCGACGAAGTTCAAGTTTTCCCAGCTTCGCTTGTATCGGTAGCAAATCAGTGGGCGCCCACTCAACCGCGAGCTGAAGCTCTCGCAGCTTCAGTTCTGACCGTCCTCAAGAACCGACGGAGTAGTTGCTAGCTAGTTTCTGGACGAATCTGTCTGTTTCAGACTTGAAACTTGAAAGTGATGACGTCCATCAATACGCACACCTGTGACTGCGAGTCTTTCGTATGCAAAACGGATTCGAGGTAGTATTAGTCAGTCTAACAAGCGCTGGTTGTTCTGCCGAAATAGGCTTTCGCCCCGCTTTATAAATAAAGCAACGACCAACATACATGGAACGGATACAAACGCAACACCACTCATGCTGGGGCCGCAACACCCAACAAGCCCAAACGAAAGAAGAGAAGAACACAGAAAAGAAAAAACAGAAGCCATTGCCGGCAACGAGGCACGACGAAGGACAGAGATGCCTCGCAATCGCTGCGCCCACCGAAGACCTTCCACCACGCTCCCAGCCCACGGAAGCGGCTCATACCAAGCAGCACCTCCAAGAAGGGGACGACGCCGACGCCGCTACTGCCCGGACAGCTCCAACCGGAGAGTGTCCTAGGGTTTCCCCTGGTACGCTGGAGGGGGTGAAAAGGAGGTACTCCGACGCCCTTCAGGAAGGAAGGCGGCACCCGGAGGCGTCACCGCGTCAGTGTCTCAACGACAGGGATTTCTCCCGACCTCCAAACCATCACACTCCCCCGTTCCGTGAGCCCCACCAATCTTGCCACCCCTAGCGCGCCACCACGATCTTGAAGACCTCTCCGTCGTCTCACCGTGGCCCAAGACACGAGATCGAAAGATCCGAGCAGAGGAGTCCAACCGAGGATCCACGGTGCGGTAACACGCGGGAGGGATCTACCTCCACCACCTTTCGGCGGTAGCCGACCGGATGCAGCCACAGAGCACACCAAGCCCTCTGGCCCGGCCGAGCCCCAAGAGGCCCGTAAAGCTCCGTAGCCGCACTGCAGCAGGAGCGTCACCACCACCGCTAACCCTAGCTCGGGACTCCGATCTACCGGGAATCAACCTCACGTCTCGGCGCCCCCCGCACCAGTACTGGCAGAACCCGTCCACGAAGCCAAGATCGAAGCCCTCCTGGCCCAGATCGGCCCCATGCTCGGGCGCGGCACGCCGGCCACAACACGCCGCAAGCACGCAGCCGGCCGACAGCCACGGCCGTGACGAGAGCTGCGCCGCACGCAGCACCTGCAGGAGACGACCGCGGCCCTCACGGCCCGTCACCGGCCCAGATCGGGCCAGGGCGAATCCGCTGCGAACTCCGTCACACCGCCGCCCCGCCCGCACGTCGCGCCACCTTGCGACGCCGCTCCATCGCGCCGTGGCCACCAGCAACGACCGCGGCCCGCACGGCCCGGCGCTGGCCCAGATCGAGCCCGGACCGCCGCATCTCCCTCCAAGCTCCGACCTCCGCCTGCTGCTGTCTGCTATTGTCGACCTCCGCGCGGCGACCTCCGTGCCACCAGACCCCGACCGCGCCGCCAGCTTGCCCCGACCTCGAGCCCACGCCGCGCCTCCATGGTTGACTCCCGAGTGGAACAGAGAAGAACCGACGCCCCGCCGCCACCTTCCTTGGATGCGCGCGGCTTCGCCGGCGCTCCCTCCGGCGACGGCGGCGCGGTTGGTAGAGAGGGGAGAAGCTAGGGCGGCCGCCGGCGGGAATCCCCCCGTGTCGCCAGGCGCGGGCGACGCGGGGGTGGTGGGGTTTTTTTCTCGGTGTCTTCTGAGCGCTGGTTGTTCTAGGTGGCAGCTATTGTTGCCTACTGTCTCTGACGATGCATGTCGACTTTCTAGATAGGTATATCGGCCGTGTTCATCAGGTATGAACAAATGAATACCAGCAGTCTCTTTTCATCAAGAAAGAGATGGGTGAACTCTTGCCTCCCAGACATGAACAAGGCAGAAGATTTTTAGGAGGCCATCGAGTCAACTGCTCATCCAAACGGCACATGCTAAACATTTCTACGGCTCTCCATCGATGACATTTGGCATGTCCAGTCCTTGGTTGCCAGAGTACATGTGTAGATCCAGTTCACATGTAGACTTGCTGCTTCATTTTGTGATTTTTGTTGAAAAGAATGGGTTCGGCGTCTAAAAGAGATAATCAAGCCACTCGCCAGGGAGGAGGGCTTGCGCAGCCGTTACAACTGTAATAAGATGTAACTATATTTACAGTCATAACCATTACATCACATTTTTTTTTTTTGAAAGGATTACATTACAGCTGTATAGAAAATACAAATCCTGACATCTATGCATATGTTTAAATGTCTAGCCACGCAATTGCCTAGAGAATCCCACTAGTTAATTGTATGTGGCCCTTAACCGTTCTTTCAAATAGTCGCCCGCCGTGATAGGAGGAAACCTGAAAAATGCACTTCAAATTGGTTAAAATCAACCTTAAAGATAAATATTCTGCTCAGAGAAGAGAGGACCTTGGAGGATATGCCTCGCAGCAACAGCTTTCCAAGCACTGAACCACTAAATCGGGGCTTGGATCGAGAAAGTAAGCCACCTGATATACACAAAAACATGCGTAAAAGATATGCCCCCAAACAGGTTCTAACATAAAAGCGTGAAATGTATCAGCTGCGGTACTACTTCTAGATTAATGCCGATGGGCTTTTCACAGAAAAAAAGCGCCATCGACTTCTTCAAGAGAAATATTGTAAACAATAATGGGAGCTGATAACCCTATAACAAAATTCTGAATTCGGTAGTTAGGGTACTCACAGAATATCGTTCTTTCCCAACTGTGACAACACGGTGAAGTGTAGATCTGCAGGTTATAGCAAAAGTGCATATAACAATCAAAGTTCATATTCAAGTTCCAATTATAACAGAAGAAGTGCTTACGGCATCATAATAATCCAAGATAAAATTCTGAGTAAAATTTGAGAAAACCCGCCGTATTTTAACATGATCCATATTTTACCTAAAAACTGTGTCCATGATGATGAAAATCTGAATCCAACTATTTAGCAACATGTAGTTGCAAAAGGAAAATTTCTTGATTGCAAGTACACACAACTGTTGCTAATTTTTCTTGGGAACAACTGCTACTGCAGACATGATGGCTTTGATACAACCACATAATTGACCAATTAAGGTAAGAAAAGATAGTACCTGAAATCACAATTCGTCCACCTTTCTAACAAATCACCAATATTAACAATAAAAGTCCTGCAAGTTCACAAGGTTTGTCAAGATCATTTGTTATACCTGCAAGATATTGTCCAAAAATCAAGCAAAACAGAAGCTTGGCAAGTTCACAGAACCAACAAGCAAATATAGTAGAAGGCATTGCAAGCTTCTAAATGTAATCACTATAAAGGGCACTATATTGCTGTTTATGAAGAAGTATTTACCCCTCAATGTGATGAACATCTTCCCAGAGCTGGGGATGCTTATCCTTCTCCCTGCATATCTGCGCACTCACAACAGTACAAGAATCCAGCATATAAAATTATTAACGCAAAAATAATGGTGTTACTATTTCTAATTTCGTAAAACAATATTTATTGTTTTCCAGAGAGAACAAAACTGAAGTTGATTAATCGAAAGAAAGCGTACCTGCAAGCCAGGAGTGCCATCCGTTGCCAGAAGAGTTATCATTCCATAATCTGAATGAGCTGATGCACCATAATTTCCATTATCAGACTCGTTTACTTCACCTACAGTGACTTGATATTATTTTCCATTTTTTTTTATTTACAAAAACTCGTTTAGATATTACTCAATAAAATAGTCAGTACAGAATTACTCAACTGGCTCCACTACAGTAAGTACGTAATTACTGAATTAGATCCACAATAGTAAGGAGACATAGTTATCTCACAAACAAAATCAATGTTTTTTTTTTTTTGAGATTTTTATCTGACTTTCTGATACAAATTCAGTCAAGCAAAGCAGCTACCCAAACAAAAGGAGTCACTATCGGTCATTCATATCACTACAAAGTCACTAATTTTCAACATCCTCAATCCACACAAGCCACATCACATATGAGGAACTCCAAGTTTCCATTCATTATAATGGCACGTATTACGTCCATGTTCAAGAAAAGCAGAAATTTACTGACCATTTTAGAAATATACATATACATGGGATTATTTTATTAATCGGAGTATAACTACATACAAATATGTGAAAAAAGCCACCCAAGCAACTATCACCAATTATGAAAATGACAAGGAGCAAACAGGAAGCGATATGAAGCATGTATAGAGCTCTCCACAGGATATAAATAGAATAAAAACTTCTGATTCTTTCCAATGATATAAAGGAAATACAATGATGTAACCTGGGTAGTGCAGTAATCGAATAGCTGCTGAAGGGTGGTCAAACGCCCCAATTTTCTGAAAGAATTCAGAATCTAGGTTCAAACTCAGAGCAATAAGAGAGAGTATCCTTTTGCCAGCAGCCCTGGTTGGGAATAAGAAATAATATGGACTACTGATTTAGACAGCTCAATAAAAAAAGATCATACAAATGCAATACTGAAAATCTGAAGCAATGGTGGTTGTAACACAATTGTTCAAATTCTTTTCGCCGAGTCACGAAAAACTCACAGTGCCATTTCATGGTACAACTTCATTGTATCCTGCCAAGATGGAAAACGCTCTGCAGATAATTTAACCAGATAAAGTTTTATTTTTCTGTTTGAATAACATGATCGGTGTCTAGCATATATAGTGCAGGATGACAGTTGACAAACTTGTCATTTCTTAAGAGATGATACAGCAGACCAAGTACCTTTTGGAGGCCATTGGTTAGGATCATTTGGCATATCTACGTCCCCGACCGGCCCAATGTAAAAACTCTCCTTGAGGTCCCCTGCTCAGATATCACACATCACAAAATTCACAATCAGGGATCTCAACTATATCACTAGAAACAGTAGAAATGCAGAAGGTAGAATCTACAATGTGTGATGGTGGTTTGAAGGGGTAGGATGTGAGGAACCGAGGATACTGTCAATGGGTTCTTCAACCCCTATTCTGCTTTGCTAAGCTTGTAATTGACTAACTCTCCTCCACCACTACATCAGAGTGTATGGGTCGCACATAACCTTGCCAAGGTAACTGAAGCACGACGACAGATACTTCTAGCTATCCTGGCTCCAAAAGCATGCTGTGAATGTTCTACTGTGTGCCATAAGAAGGCCAGAGTGAACTAGACGCTCAGCTTCTTGTTCAATTTTAAATATCACAAATCATAAATAATGTTCCATCAAAGATACAAGTTGTAAATAAAAAATAATGGTGTCTAACCCTGCCAACGCCAGCACCAAATCGTCCCAAATCCTTTATATCCTTGCTCACTAAACAATACTATAGTACTACTTACCAACTCAATACATGTTTTAATTCGTAACCTGACACGTGCTCTGACTCATATTTTATACTTAAGATTCACCGCAACAGGAAGAGCAATCTGCAGTGGAAGAATCAGCTAGATCAGGAAGTGGAATCAACCTTGAAATTTGGATGATGCGTCGAGCTTCTCGGCGTAGGGTGGGGTGTAGCCCCGGTGGCTGCTGTTCCTCTGCAGTGACATCTTCTCCTCCAGCGGTAGCTCGAAAAACTTCTTGCTCTCTGCGAACACTGTCTCCAGCAGTTCTTCCTGGATCCCGTGGTTGGTGACGTAGAAGAACCCGCTCTCCACGCATGCCTGTACACACCAAATCAAATCGCATGTCGTGTTAGGCTTCTTGCTGAGTCCAATAGAGAATCATGCGAAGAAACCTTTCGGACGGCGTGTGCGGCGGATTGGAGGTCGGGGGACGCGAGGTCTACCACGGGGAGGTCCAGGCTCCCGGCGGCCATGTCTGACACGCCGCTCCTCTGCTTTTTTTTCGAGGGTAACGTCTGCGTCTGCGTCTGCTTGTCTGAATCTCTTGCTATCTTCCGTAGTCTATCTTCGTGGGCTTGGGCGGAAGGATGGGCTGGGCCAGATACATCACCGGGTGGACAGGGGTCCACCGTGAATCAAATACGCTTAGAAAAAGGGTTCCCTGTTCTAAAAAAAAACAAATCTTCCCTCTCGTTAGCCTGCGACAGGTTAACGCGAGCGACTCATACGTGCCATGTTATTAAGGTAAGGATTCTAAGGAGAGGCCACACGCCCGAGGGTGCGTACACATTTATTTTGAGAATCGTTTTTTTTAATAAAATATCGAGAGAACCGTATTTCGGAAATATGAACCGTTTTCATATTTGAAATCGTTCAAAACTAAATCCCATATTGATAGGTTTCGAGAAAAAAAATCGTACTTTACATTTCTTGTTCTATACACTTTGTACTTTCAGTAGCAGTTTATACAACATGTAGCAATGTACACCGTATCTAAAAGTATACACACGTTGTTTCTGAAAGTATACGCATGGTGTATCTGAAAATACATCCAGCTGGGTGTACATCGGGCCTGCACCTGGATGTACAACCGCCTGAGCGTACACCCGTAGTGCACGTGGAAGTACGTCAGCACTGCACTTGAGACGTACTTCGGTCACTGCACCTGAGCGTACATCTGTGTGTAACTGGGCGTACATCCGTGTCGATTATGGGTGTAAAAAGTTTCTCGAAACCTATCAACATGGGATCGAGTTTTGAAAATCTCGACGCGGGGTTCTCGAATATGAAAACGGTTCGTAATTCGGAAAACGGTTATCAAGATATTTTATTTTTTAAGAAACGAATCCAAAATATAAATGCATGTTCACCCTTCCACCGTCTGTGGGTGGAAAGGGAAAAATCCCACCAAAACTCTCTCGTGATGCCACTTGTCATGCATGCAAGCACTCGTGAGGGGCCGCGAGGAAGGAGAAGGCGGCACTTGGCACGTGGAGAGTGTACGAGAAGGGAAAACGCGACACTTGTCGCAAGCACAGTGCACGAGTGTGACATTTCGGAAGAGTTCCCTTTTTCTAGTGATTTCGTATAAATAAGGGTGTGTCTGTATACACACATATTCTCACCCCGCCCCACATTTTGTTGTTTGGTAGGCCGCATCGGCTTTATTGGGCTATACCCACCTGATACAAAAAGAGGCTCTCACCTCTGTCCGGTTGCGAAGCTGAAATCGAGTTTCGCAACTCAGTCTTGCCGAGTCCATCCCCAAAAAAAATCCACGCATGAGCTTTGCGCTAGCGTAACCGCCCCAGACGCTCATTTCCCCCACAGCCCTCTTCTCATCATCGCTCCGTCCCGAGGTCGTAATGGAATGGCAATGGAAGAATCCCCATGCCCCCCCCCCCCCCCCGAGCTCTTGGTGACAGCGTGGCATGACAACGGCTTGGCCTCCTGTCGGCGCACATCAAGGAGGAACATCTCGGCCTCCTGGCAGTGCGCATCAAGTAGGAGCGGATCGGACTCGTGGTGGCACGCATGGAGGAGAGCTCGATGTCCTGGTGGCAGTGTGGCCTCTCGGCGGCATCGCCTCCATTCGCCGGGGCCTCTCGGCCTCCTGCTGGCGTTCATCAAGGAGGAGCAGCTCGACCTCCTAGCGGCGCGCATCGAGGAGGATCAGCTCGGCCTCATGGTGGCACGCATGGAGGAGAGGCCGTCACTCACCGGCGGCAGCGCCTCCTCTCGTCGGCGACAGTGCCGAATCGGGAGCCCAACGTTCACAGCTTCATAGGGACCTGATTGCTTTTTGTTTTCCTATGCAGTGACATGATTGTTTCTTATTTTTGTATGACATGGATAATACAACATACCAAACAAGGTCTCAACTGAGCTCAACTCAGCCCATACAATCTACCAAACACAACAAATAAAACACACTTGTATGAGGTTGGCATAGCTAGGCTCAGCGTGTATGTGCTCATATGGACCATCCGGGATACCAAACACACCCTAATTGTTTATGCTAACCCCGCTAAAAACATTGTTTCTATCGACATCCTCGGTCGTTAGTATGTACTCAGTCTGTTCCAAAAAGAGTTTACTTTCAAGTAAGTATATTTAGACAGGTCTTTTTTCTAGGTACACTTATTTGGGAGTCAAGAATTTTGGAACGGATGGTTATGAGTTAGAGGTGGATCATATATGAGTGCAGATGTGGAGATGTAGGCCGTGTTTGGTTGGCCGTAGGCCCTTCAAATAGGTCGGATGGATGCAAAAATAATCTGTTTGGTTGGTCGTGCGAGGTGTCGGTCCATGCTCTCACGAAACACAAAGCACCGAAAATTTTAGCCTCGGGGAAACGCTCGACGGGACAAAAAATTCCATCATAATTTTTTGGCACCCACAACAGGCAGCAGCCGCGACATTGGTGGTGGTACGGACCAAGATCTCTGGCATCAGGAACACGTCCTCCCCACCGTCAGCTGCTTGATCAAGATCTCCGGCACTCGGAACACCTCCTCCCCATCGATAGCTCATAGATCAAGATCTCCGGCACCGGTAGCGACGTGGATAAAGTTCTTCGTCTCGTCCGCCTCATGTCTGGCACCGGAAGGTCGTGGCCCACATCTCACATGGCTGTAAAAAATCATTGAAGCAAACTTATATTGCCACTCTACTGTTAGGTCGTTATGCAATGTGTAGAGTAGCACTCATAGCTAGATTTCACTCTTACATATGCAACCTCGATTTTCACTACGACATATGGATGCCGCTTATCATTTAGACATCAACACTCATAGTTGTGAGTCAAGTTTGGCTCCCGTTACTCCACCAGAGAGCAATCTGTCGCAATTATAGGGGTGTAATTAGATACAGTCCACCGTTTCTCTAAGTTCGTGAGAGGATGGTGAATCTGAACTACATCTACAACTGCAACATATAATGGGTAGACCCCCTTTGTCACAGCTTGAGAATACGTTTAGAGAAAGGGTGTTGTTGTTATAAGACATCATCCACGTCTCTATGGAAGAACAAGTACAATGTTCTTTCATGTTGTAGGTCATAACCAGAAGTTCAGAATGATTCACAACACATTCATGAGATCAAGTGAGACATATCCCGGTATTTCAAGCAAGCGTATACGGTTCGAGAGCTCACAAGAGAGATGATCAAGACACCATCTGGTCAAACTCCACAAAAGAAACGAAATAACTATGGGTGGTAGCCATATTTGAAGGTGAGAAATTCAAAATTGTTAGTTCATGCCATGAAATCATTGTAGTGTTGTGAAAAATAGCATTTAGCTCATGTCATCACATGATTGTATTGGTGCAATTGATGGTACTCATGTGAGGATGGAGGGAGTATCTGTGTGGGTACATTGTTTCTGTATTTTTTATCCTCGTCGTTGCACTGCGAAACTGAATGGAGGGAGTACGGTACCATTTTCCTATTACTTCATCAAATTCAAAGCTCGGTTGAGCTCTATCTACTCCCGCATACACCGAAATATTTCCCGCCCCAAGTTTTCCATAACTTTTCTTCCTTCTGCCTAGAGCTTCGGGCTTAGTCCTCAGCTAGCGCGCATGTCGGCTCTACACTCTCCATTTTCGAAAAAGAGGCGTGCACGTTTTTCGATCAGGGTCAATGGATGCACGCGATACGTCTCGTCCAGTCCGGCGAACGATGGAATCTGCATGAGCTTTACTACCAGGAATACCTCGACTTCCTGGTGGAAGCACTAGTACAAAACCTAACATTAGAGTTGGTTTCCATACAGTGTCTAGAGTCGGTTCCCGTTGTTAGAAATATACCTGAGAGGCAATCATAGAAATGATGACATTTCAATGTTTCCATGGTTTATAATGATGTGCTTTGAATAATATCTTTGTATTGATTGGAAAATATGTGACTTGTTCGTGAAACTATTTACTTACATAGTTATTCTAAATATATCCCCAGTCCAAGTTCAAGTGAGGATACACCTGAATATTAGACTGACACGTGTATTGTTTGATGGCTATGTTTCGTGATTCATAAACATGGTGATGTCAAACTACTAATGTGAAGTCGTGTTATGAACATGAGGTTGTACTAGGCCACCTTGAGACATTGCAACAATGTTTATAGTTCTCTCTCTGCATGATGTGTATATTTTGTCCTTAGACCTGAGATTGTCGTATGTACTTGAGATGTGGATCGACGTACTTCAGAGCTATCAAACACTACACCATCACAGGATGGTTATAAAGGTAGCTTTCGGATTTGTCATGAAGCATGTTGCAATGCACGGTCAGTCAGGATAGGATATTCCCCTCTCTACATGATCGTATCCAAAAATGCATGACCGTGCTACATAAGGTTAGTAGTTAACCTAGTAAGGGATACCAAATCACAGGATCGAGAAAGACTAGTCAGAGAGCTTGATCAAATATCATGAGGCGAAATAAATGGCATAAGCATTGTGATGGTGTCTGATGCAATATATATGTGTGTTTGAGAGTTGTCACATTTTTCTAGGAGCCTCTACCAAATATTGATCCATTAGGTGTACTCATGTCATGTCTAAACGTGCGTGAACTTATAGGGTCATACACTTAAGGAAGTGAAAGGAGAGAAGGTCTATATAAAGGAGAGGAGACTAGGTGTTTAAGGGTTGCTCATTTTCTGCACCACATTCCACTGCAGCCATTGTAACTCCATGCCCCTGCCACACGCACAGACCTAGCAGACCGGCGAGCGGTGCTTCCATGCCCCACGTGTGGATACCAGTAGAGGTGTTGCGTCTGTAACACTTGGAAGAGCCGCCCAAAGAAATTTTCCCTAGGATCAACGGGATCTGGAGGACTGCACGTCTACCATGCCCAGACCTGCTTCACCGAGATCGGCACAATGCGTCTAGTGGTAATCCTATGATCTGATCTATGACAGTGGCAGTTTCCTAGTTGATATGGTAGAAATTTTGATTTGCACTAGTGTAGCTTACGTGTTTTCCTATAGTGGTATCAGAGCCGATGTTTACTTGTTATAGGTTCGGATAATTTGCATATGTGATATGTAAATGGAGTATAGTCGATGTGATCGATTGTATGGAGTAGATATCTTGATTTGTGATGTGGATTCCGTGATCATGATGTGAAATGGCCTGGTATCTTACACGTCAGTGCCATAGGGGATGGAAATCTAGGAGCGAGAGCACAAGGCGAGATAGAGGGAGTCCGTAGACGGGATTGAGCATGTTCACGGAGACACAACGACTTACCTAGGTTTAGGGCCCTCGGTGAAGTAAAACCCTACTCCTGCAAGATCGATGATGATCTGGGAGTGGCATACATTATAGGGAGCTCTCGGGGAGAGTGCTAGGATTTCCTATCGAATGGAAGCCTAGCCCTTTGATGGGCTCCCAGACTGCCTTGAGGTTGGAAGTCTAGCTTACAGGTAGGTCTGGTTGCGTAAGGTAGCCAACTGGGCCCGCCGAATATTGCTTCAGAGGGTATTTCATCAAGGGAGGTCTTCCATAGTGCACGACGCACTAGAAGAAAAGTTCGATCCTACCACAGCCGAAAATCATGGTCGAAGGCCGTTTTTTGTGGTTAAATACTTTCCTCCATGATGGGGGCACTATGGCGCAAATTGTGTGGTTGATTCTCCTACCATGGACATGACATATCTTAGAAGATGGTTGCGCATCAACCACGTACAACCCGCTGTGATAGATGGGTATAACGGAGACCCCGAACGGATTAACGGTGACTAATTAAACCTCATGACGGTAGCTGTTACGGACATGGCATGCCAAAATAGAATAGGTGACATTGTTGGCTCGTGGTAGATGTTCTAGCCCATCAAGAGCCATTTATCGAGTTAGCAGGCCGACCCATTAGCTGGTGGCAGGCTGGCCCATTTACGATGAACGAACGACCCATCGGGGGTAGCGGGTCAGCCCAATAAGGTAACAAGCCAATTCATTTTAGAATTAGCGGGCCGACCCATTTCGGATGAGCAGGCCAGCCCATTTTATTTAGTAGGCTGGCCTAATTTTTTTAGCAGGCCACTGGTTTTGTTTAGCACATCGACCTTTTTTTCAGACTGGCACATTAGGTAGTACATGGGACAGGCATCGTTTTGGGACCGCCGCGACTATTTTTGATAGCCATATATTTTGGTCAATTTTGGAGGCCCGTTGATGGTCCATTAATTAGCGGAACTACTTCCTAAATTAATGTTGGGAACCAAAATTAACTATTAGGTAAGAACGATAAAATTAATATTACATCAAATAGCCGGAAAGTTCCAGCCAGAACGTTACGAGAGTAACTAGTAAATGCGAATCTTAAGAGCTCGGACAATTTCACGTCGGTATTTTTCAATGGATTTGATGGAATTGTATGTGCTCTTTTTGAACTTTCTTGCTACATATCAAAGGATGGATATATTATTTTTCTCTACTCGTAGTAGAGAATTAAGGAAAGTGTCAACTACAAGGACTGAGCTGGGAGCACCGGTAGATAGGGAGACGGGCTCAACATTATCATCGAAAGGTGTACCCTGATAGGATGGCATCGTAGTTTTTGTCGCAGTCTGAAACTAGTGTGAATAAGTAACAACAATGAAAGACAAAACTGATCATTACATGCAAACAAAATAAGTGAATAAGCTAATTTATTGAACATTTTAAATTTGGATGAATAGAACTACGATATAAAGATATGGGATGTCAAGATATAACGTGACATCGTTATAAATCATGTGATGAGAAATATGTGAGAGTTTCAACAACAACAACAACACTACAATACATATCAATATAGCAAGTATGCGGTATGTACAAATCATATGTTATCCACCCTATAACAATTAGATATCACTCCATGAGTTGCCACTATTCTATTTATTGCAAAACAGTTGACAGAAGCACATCCGAAATAAAATCATAACCAAGGCAATTAGGTAAAGGAAAAGATGCAAAATATGCCAGTAGCTCGCCGTACTAGCTTAGGGTGTTGCCTATCCTTGTGGGCACATTTACGTAAAGCACCAAAATCTAGTGTATGCAGTTCACTATATTGTGATACATTGTCAATCTTCTGCATTTAGGTATCATGTGTACAACTAAGTCAGCTAAAACTAATAGGATCATAGTTATACAATCAGAAGGTAATTGATAGCGACTAGATAAAATGCACAAGAACAAAGCTATACAATCAGGTAGAAGTAGTAGGGAGTAAAATGCAGATGATCCTAGCTATACACTCAGGAAGGAGTTGATAGCAAGAAGCTAAAATGCACAGGAATATAGCTATACAATCAGGCAGGAAATGACAAATATAGCTAATATAGCAAGCATTAGAGTGCCAATGATACTAGTTATACACTAAGGAAGGAGCTGATGGCAAGAAACTAAAATGCACATGAACATAGCTATACAACCGGCAAGAAATGATAGAGACCAGGTAATATAGAAACAATAACGAAAAGCCGTAAATGATGGGGAACGCATACTACTGAGCGTTAGGAGACTCAAGGGGCGCGGCTAGGCATTCTGGGTGTGGTGGTTGTTGGCGTCGGTGGAGTAGATCTGGCGTGGTGTGCGAGCAAGTCCATGAAATAGATCCGATGAGGTGGACGTGGGCGTCGGTGTAGTAGATCTGGTGCGGCGGGCGCGGGCGGCAGTGGAGTGGATCATGTGCGTCGACCACACAGTCGGTGAAGCACCAATGGGGTGGATGATGACGCCGATGACAAATCCAATGTAGTGCGGTGGATAGGGGAGGGTTCTGGTGTGAAACATAGAGGAGGGTTCTCTGCTAAGAGGGTGTAGTTAAGGGTGGTGGAATAGATATTACCTAAATAGTCGTATATTCTGAAATAGCCATTTGGTTGTTGCCTTCGTACCGGGGATAGAAGGGACATTCTTCATTTCGAATAACTCGGAGCGAGAATTTTAAGTGGGAAGCGCATGATGTTTCGACGCGCAGCAGAAATTGTAAGTCATTGGGAATTTTAAATGATTTTTGTGAAGCAAGTACCAAGAATATTTATCAGAATGGGGAAACCACAATTTTCACTCAAATTAGATCTCTAAGTACAGTCAAATAAGGGGTGTACAGATTTTCTCGCTTTATAGATATGTATGTTTTTTTTTAAGTTTCATCCAATAATTCCAACAACCTCAAATTTGAAGTACAAGTGTGTGATATGTTGGTCGTGATTTTGTTGCAAAAATTATCCGAAGGTACACTATTATGATTCTAGGCACCGTACATGAATTTTTTTTTCAAATATTCGACCTCTACATATAAATACTCAAGTGTGCATTTTTACTCTATTTTAAACAATTCAAATAAAATCTTTAAAAACAAAAATATGGAAAACTTGTGCAAATAGTCCCACTATGTGACATGGTTGTAGGGAATAACAACAAAACATGGAATTTGGAACTTTTGGGAAAAAATGTTCGCTGAAATGGGTGTCATGTGTGAATAATCATGGGTTTCACACCAAACGACCAAGGCGATGACCATGGAAAAGTTTGTTATAGTTCAGCCAAATTTGGTACATGTGTGGCCTTGTCGTTGCACATAAGCCATATCTGAATCTAAAAATTTATGTTAAAAACATGATTTTTTATTTTGTGGGTGCAAAATTGGTTCTTTTGTGAAGAAAGTACCAAGAACATTGGTCAAAATGGGGAATCTACAATTTTTACATAAGTTAGACCTGTTACGACGGCTAAATGACAAATATGAAAATTTTATCGCTTTGTAGATATGCATATCTTTTTTAAAATTTCATCCGATAATTAAAAACAATCTCAAATTTCCACTACAAGTGCGTGATATATTGGTCGCTGCAAAAATCATCAGAAGGTACCCTATTAAGATTATAGTCATTGTACATGAAAAAATTTACAATATTCGATCTCTACATATGAATGCTCAAGCGTGCAAGTTTTACCCTACTTTGAAAAAAAATCAAATAAAATCTTTAAAAAAAATTAAAAAGGAAAAGTTGCGCATATGGTCCTACTATGTGACATGGTTGTAGGGAATAAAAAAACATGGTATTTGGAACTTTTGGAAAAAAAAAAGTGTTCACTGAAATGGGTGTCATGTGTGAACAATCATGTCTTTCAAATCAAACGACTAAGGGGATAACTATATCCATTGCATAGTTTGTTATAGTTCTCCCAAATTCGGTACATGTGTGGCCTTGTCATTGCACACAAGACATATCCAAAATTTGAAAAATTGATGTTAAAAACATGATTTTCAATTTTATGGGTGCGGAAAAATAGTTTTTTTGTGAAGAAAGTACCAAGAACATTGGTCAAAATGGGGAAAGTACAATTTTCACACCAATTAGGCCTCTTAGGAGGGTTAAAATGATGGATATAAAAATTATCGCTTTGTAGATATGTATATCTTTTTTTAAGTTTCATCCGGTAATTCAAAACAATCTCTAATTTTCACTACAAGCGCGTGATATTTTGGTTGTGATTTTTCGCAAAAATCATCTGAAGATACCCTATTATGAGTCTAGATAGTGTACATGAAGAAATTATAAATATTTGACCTATCCATATGAATGCTCAAGCGTGCAAGCTTGACCAAATTTTGAAAATTTCAAATAAAATCATTAAAAATTAAAAATGAAATATTACACACATAGTCCTACTATGTTACAAGGTTGTAGGGAATAACAAAAAACCTACAATGTGAAACTTTTGAAAACAAAGTGTTCACCAAAATGGATGTCATGTGTAAACATTCATGTGTGTCGAACCAAACGACCAAGGCGATGACCATATCCATGACATAATTTGTTATAATTCGCCCAAATTTGGTACAAGTGTGGCCTTGTCATTGCAGATACAAGACACATACTAAATTTTAAAAAATTATGTTAAAAATAATTTTCCATCTTATGCGTGAAAAAATGGTTTTTGTGAAGCAAGTACGAGGAACATTGGTTAAAATGGGGAAACTGCAATGTTCACACAAATTAGACCTCTTAGGATGGTCAAATAAAAATATGAAAAAAAATCTCACTTTATATATATATATATCTTTTTTAAAAGTTTCATATGTTAATTCAAAACAATCTCAAATTTAAACTACAAGTGCGTGACATTTTGGTCGTTTTTTTTGCAAAAATCATCCAAAGGTACCCTATTATGATTCTAGGTAGTGTACATTAAGAAATTTCAAATATTCGACCTCTACATATGAATGCTGAAGCATGCAAGACTGACCCAATTTTGAAAATTTCAAATAAAATCTTTAAAAATGAAAAATGGAAAACTTGCGCACATAGGCCTACTATGTGGCATGGTTGCAGGGAATAAAAACATATAGTGTGGAACTTTTGGAAAAACAGTGTTCACCAAATTGCGTGTCATGTGTGAACATTTATGGTTTCCGAACAAATCGAACATGGAAATGACCATATCCATGGCATAGTTTGTTATAGTTCGCCCAAATTCGGTACATGTGTGGTCTTGTCATTGCATACACAAGACACATCTAAAATTTCAAAATTTTATGTTAAAAATGATTTCCATTTTATGAGTGCAAGAAATGGTTCTTATGTGAAGCAAGTACCAAGAACATTGGTGAAAATGGGGAAAACTACAATTTTCACACAATTTAGACCTCTTAGGATGGTTAAATAACATATATGAATTTTTTCCTCAATTTTGAGATATGTATACTTTTTATGTTTGATCCGATAATTCAAAGCAACCTCAAATTAAAACTACAAGTGCGTGATATGTTGGTTGTTATTTTTTGCAAAAGTCATCCAAAGGTACCTGTTATGATTCTAGGTAGTGTACATGAAGAAATTTTAAATATTTGTCCTTTATATATGAATGCTCAAGCGTGCAAGTTTAACCCAATTTTGAAAAAATTCAAATAAAATCGTTAAAAAATAATTTAAAAAATGGAAAAATTACGCACGTAGTCCTACTATGTGACATGGTTGTCGGGAATCACAAAAAACCTAGAATGTGAAACTTTTGGAAACAAAGTGTTCACCAAAATGGATCTAAAATGTGAACATTCATGGGTTTCAAACCAAACGACCGAGGCGATGGCCATATCCATGCCATAGTTTGTTATAACTCGCCCAAATTTCGTACATGTGTGTCCTAATCATTGAAGACACAAGAAACATCCTAAATTTCTAAATTTTATGTTAACAAATGATTTTTCATTTTATGGGTGAAAAATATGTTTTTATGAAGAAAGTAACAAAACTATTGGTCAAAATGGGGGAAATAAAAAAATTTACACAAGTTAGAACTCTTAGGACCGTGAAATAACAGATGTGAAGATTTTTCTCCATTTGTAGATATGTATATCTTTTTTAAGCTTAACCCAATAATTCAAAACAACCTCAAATTTCAACTACAACTCCGCCATTTTTTGCAAAAATCGTCCAAAGGTACCGTATTATGATTCTAGTTAGTGCACACGAACAAATTTCAAATATTCAACCTCTACATATCAATGCTCAAGCGTGCAAGTTTGGCCCTATTTTGAAAAAAAAGAAATAAAATCTTTTAAAAACTGGGATATATTTTGAAAAACTTGCACACATAGTCCTACTATGTGACATGTTTGTAGGGAATAATAAAACACCTAGAATGTGGGACTTTTGGAGAAAAAAGTGTTCACCAAAATGGATGTCATGTGTGAACATTCATGGGTTTCGAACCAATCGACCATGGCGATGACCATATCCATGGCATAGTTTTTTATAATTCGCCCAAATTCGGTACATGTGTGTTCTTGTCATTGCAAACACAAGACATATCCGAAATTTCAATAATTTTATGTTGAAAAATAATTTTATATTTTATAGGTGCAAAAAAAATGGTTCTTTTGTGAAGCAAGTAACAAGAACATCGGTGAAAATTGGGAAATTACAATTTTCACACAATTGGACCTCTTAGGATGGTTAAATAACATATATGAATATTTTTCTATATTTTTAGATATTATATATTTTTTTATGTTTGATCCGATAATTCAAAACAACCTCAAATTTCAACTACAAGTGTGTGATATTTTGGTCGTTATTTTTTTTGCAAAAGTCATCCAAAGGTACCTGTTATGATTCTAGGTAGTGTACATGAAGAAATTTTAAATATTTGTCCTTTATATATGAATGCTCAAGCGTGCAAGTTTGACCTAATTTTGAAAAAATTCAAATAAAATCGTTAAAAAATAAAAAAAATAAAGGAAAAATTACGCACGTAGTCCTACTATGTGACATGGTTGTCGGTAATAAAAAAACCCTAGAATGTGAAACTTTTGGAAACAAAGTGTTCACCAAAAATGGCTCTAAAATGTGAACATTCATGGATTTTAAACCAAACGACCGAGGCGGTGGCCATATCCATGCCATAGTTTGTTATAACTTGGCTAAATTCGCTACACGTGTGTCCTAGTCATTCAAGACACAAGAAACATCCTGAATTTCTAAAATTTATGTTAACAAATGATTTTTCATTTTATGGGTGACAAAATGTGTTTTCATGAAGAAAGTACCAAAAATATTGGTCAAAATGGGGGAAATAATTTTTTTGCACAAATTAGAACTCTTAGGACCGTGAAATAACATATGTGAAGATTTTTCTCCATTTGTAGATATGTATATCTTTTAAGTTTATCCCAATAATTCAAAACAACCTCAAATTTCAACTAAAACTCCGCCATTTTTTGCAAAAATCGTCCAAAGGTACAGTATTATGATTCTAGTTAGTGTACATGAAGAAATTTCAAATATTCGACCTCTACATATCAATGATCAAGCGTGCAAGTTTGGCCTTATTTTGAAAAAAAATGAAATAAAAACTTTTAAAAACTGGGATTGTTTTTGAAAAACTTACACACATAGTCCTACTATGTGACATGGTTGCAGGGAATAACAGAACACCTATAATGTGGGACTTTTGGAGAAAAAAGTGTTCACCAAAATGGATGTCATGTGTGAACATTCATGGGTTTCGAACCAATCGACCATGGCGATGACCATATCCATGGCATAGTTTTTTATAATTCGCCCAAATTCGGTACATATGTGTTCTTGTCATTGCAGACACAAGACATATCCGAAATTTCAAAATTTTATGTTTAAAAATAATTTTATATTTTATAGGTGCAAAAAAATGGTTGTTTTGTGAAGCAAGTAACAAGAACATCAGTGAAAATTGAGAAATTACAATTTTCACACAATTAGACCTCTTAGGACGGTTAAATAAGATATATGAAGATTTTTCTCACTTTGTAGATATGCATATTTTTTAAGTTTCATTCGATAATTGAAAACAAGCTCAAACTTCAACTATAAGTGTGTGATATATTTTTCATGATTTTTTGCAAAAATCATCTCATGATACCCTATTATAATTAGCTAGTAGCGCGGGTTAGAAATGGCCTTGGCCTTACTAAGACGTGTATTATATGGGTCGTCATGGGCCGATAATCAGGCTTACATGTCGGAGCAATACTGGGTTGTTAACAGCCATATCTGAAGATGGGACGAATGGATCTAATGACATTATTAAGTTTCTAATGGGACACAAACAAACCCGACTATTCTTACAAAAATTACTCTTGGATTTTGATGGGCCGAATTAGAAGTGGCCCATTTTTGCACCTATGTTTTCGGCGTGTTAACCACTTAATCTTAAAAGGTCGGTCCACTTAAGCTTAATGGGATAACCCAATTAACCTTAAATAGGTCAATCTACTTAACCTTAGCGGGCCAACCCACCTTAACCTTAACGGACCGTACCACTTAAGCTTAACAGGTCAGCCCACTTAATCTTATCAAGACGGCCCACATAACTAAAACATACCTTAGTTGGGCATGCCATCTGCAACAGTTGATAATCATGGTAGAAGAGATGACGGCCTAACACCAATCTTAACGGAGTTTTCCACGTGTCTGTTATCTGCATTTACCACGATGGCCTTTTTCGTGGTTGATGCGTGAACCATCTACCACGATTTATGGGAACCATGGTTGATTTTTTAGCCATGCCTCTTTTACCACGGTACCCCTATTATGGTAAAAGACGTTTTAGCCCGAAAAATGCCCTTCTAGCATGAAAATCGAGCGTGGTAAAAGCCAATTTTTTCTATTGATGGTTGCACATTTAATGTGGAGTGAAAGGAAATTAGCAGTAAACCCTTTCATACCGTTGGTCATATGGGGTGCCATGGGCTCCTTAACAAATTTAGGAAATATCATGAATAGGCGCCTGATGCCCTTTGATGGTGTGTTGGGAACCCCAAGAGGAAGGCGTGATGAGAAAGTGGCAAGAATTTCCCTCAGTTAAGAACCAAGGTTATCAATTCAGTAGGAGGAAGAGGATCTCAGGAAGGTTGATGCCACTGACGGTGGTGCTGGCGCTTCACCGGTGTCAGCAACAACATGGAACCTGCACACAACACAACCAAAATACTTTGTACCAATGGTACAATGAGGTTGTCAATCTCACCAGTCTTGCTGAAAACAAAGATTAAACGTATATTGTGGAAAATGATGTATGCTTGCAGTAAGTAAAGAAAGTAGGAAATAGTTGTGGTTTGTTTAAGAGTGTGGAAAAATGGACCGTGATTCATAGGTTCACTAGTGGTGATAGCATGCTGGGTGAACAAATTACAGCTGGGCAATTGACAAATTGTCGCACCCTGGCTTCTAAGGGATACTCATCGTACGAACTGGATAGCAGGTGCTTGGATTATGGGGCATAACTGATCCCACGTCCCAGCTTCCTGGTAGGCCTGCGCTTATGCGCGACAACACAAGCCCTGCTATTCCACCGTCGATGTAAACTATCCACTAGAAGTCATAGGAACTACTGTCGACGTACTTCATATCAATCACGCACTGTACGTCAACAGCTTTGAACGAATGATGAGCACAACATATCTCTAAGACACAAAAGATTGAAATAAGGTTGCAAATGGCCTTCACTAAGGCAGAGATAGCAAATACAATCATCCAGAGGACACATGTCCCAACATAGCATTCATTACATCAGCGGAAGCAATCAAAGGTGTCTGGGTACAGACAAATCCAACAGGCTTAAGAAGCCGCAGAAAAATAAAGAAGACGAAGCCCATCCACGTAGGTCCTGGATCCAGCCCTGGTCCAGCTAACTACTCGTCTGCGGTCTCGTCAAACTCCACGAAGTAGCCATCCTGGTGGTCATCGTAGCCGTAGTCGTAGTCTGCGTAAACCACAGCCCCAACGGGGTCAGTACATCCAAGTACTGGCAAGCAAGACTCACAATTCACCAAAGTATAGCCCGTCAACACAAGCACAGATGACTTGGGTTCAACGGAAAGAAGGGGTACCTAAGATGCTGCAACTGGCTGCGCTAACCAACTACAGAGATTCTATCACTTCCAACTATTAGAAAGGGGATAAGATCGAGGTTTGTAACCAACTGAAAGATAAGTGCAAACAAACCCATCCTGGATCTCGCCCCTTATCCCAAGAAGCAATCTGAGGATAACTCACACAGTTGGATTAATATGAATCAAGTTATTGTGACAATAATCCTATTACTAGTCAAGTTATTAACCATGGGGTGTAACATGTTTGATCATTATGTTTAAGTTGTCCTGAGTACTTGTTAGCCAGTACTTTCACCAAGTAATCCATAACCGCGGAAAACACGGCTTCTCGAGAAGATTATCCCTGCAGGGTTGCACCAATTTGGCCGTACACGTATGAATAACCCGCCAGATGGGATGCCTCCCACCAAGCGGGGCACTCAACACAACTCAACTCTTCTCCGCATCAAGCCCAAAGCACCTTGGGCGCACGGCTAATCGAGCCCAGAAGAAAATGGACCCTCATAGCACTCTAAGAACGTGTCCTCCTATATGCCGACTACAAAAGTTCCACCCTGCGCTGGGCTCGCAAAAACATGCATGCGGCAAATAGAAAGCACGAACTAAATGAGATGATTTGGACGAGATGCGAATCGAATCAAATTGAGGGGGGCGCCCATACTCGCTTCCCACATGCGGGTAGTGCGCTCATCATGGATCAGTAGACAAGACCCTTTTCCTATTAGGGTCGACACTAGCAGGCCTCAAAACCACACAGGGCCTCCTGCCGGTGCCTTATCATCAAAATATTATTAACAGTAATAACATTAGCACGATTGATTGGTTGATTAAACATCGAGCCCCCAGAACATAATAAAGATAGTAACTGAAAGTAACGGGTAACAGACTCGAGCAAAACAACCTAAGCATACTAGTAAGGCACTGGCTCAATCAACAGGGTTGTAGGAGGGGTGGTGAGGCAATATCAGGGTTCAGGGAATCATGTGATAGGTTCGTAACAGAAACAACTACCACTAAGGCTAGCAAGATATAGACAACGGAAAGTATCGGTAACCAGGGTTGAAAGGAACACAATGGTTCATGTGAGTGATAACTTGCCTGCAAACTCAACAGCTGGGTACTGAGCTAGATCCTCAGAAGGGGTGCTGTAAAGGTCGTCTGCCTCAACGTCGTCGTCTATTCGAGAAGAAGCAAACAAACACAACAGGAATGTAAACAATCATTGCCATGGCATTGTGCACAATCAATATGATGCATGACAAGTTAATGGTTGCATCAAAATAAACTGACTAACATGATAGCACAAATTAAATGGACCCATCTGCAAGGGTTGCATATGGAAAAGGATCCATTGGAATAAGTGGAACAAATGATTTACAATTATTTATTATGTGATAGTTGTTATCATGATGCATGCATGATGATGATGACAAGATAACAACAGATAACAATAAATAACAATGATAGATGCAAAGGAAAAGGAATAAAACAAGTTTAGAACTTATTTATTAAGTTTGGAAAATTTTGGTTACTTAAACATGTCACACAAACAAATATTGTTTTCACCAATTTAAAGTGTGCAAAACAATTAACAAAATTTATATTTGAAAAGAACATCAAATTTTAGTTGGATTACATGTTTCACATTTTGAAATTTGAATTAGGATGAATTTATTATGAATTAAACAATATTAAACAAGTTTTAATTGAATTTAAAACAAGTTTGAATATTATTTGAATTTTATTTGTTCAAATCAGAAATTCAAATTCACATTTGAAAAGTTCACACTTTGGTGGTTTGAAAACATAATTTGCATGTTAAAAAATATTTTATATTAAGCAAGTTATGATTTTATCAAATTTAATTGAATTAAACAAGTATTAAATTATCTAGGCAATTTAAATTATTCAAACAATGAAACAAATTTTATATTTAAATAGGATATTCAAAATGGTGTGAAAAACATATTTTATTTGGCTTATTTGGAAATAGTATGAATTACTTATGAATTATTACAAATTGCATTTGAATTATTCAAATTTGAAATTTAAATGCATTTTGAAAACTCAAAACAGAACACAAATAAGTTATTTGGAAATATTATTAAATTTTGAACAGAAAACATATATAACTTCTAATTATCAGAATTACAGATTAAAAGTTATTGAATTTTGAAGTTTATTGTTTATTCTGCTATTTAAAAGAATTAGAAATGAAAACAGAAATGTTTTAATACTTTTGTTACCGTGCAGGGAACATACCCACACGCTGCCAGGGGGGCCCGTGGCCAGCGTGGCGAGCGCGCGCTGGCGTGGCAGTGGGGGTCACTGTCGCGTGGGGCCAGGCGCGCGAGGAATTTCGCGAAAAAAGGATGCGGCCGCGGGGGATCGATCCCGCGAGCTTGCGGTGCAAACGTTCGCACTGAACCACTGCGCTAGACTGAATTCGTGTGACAGGTATAGGGACGCAGGGAGGTTGAGCTTCAGAACCAAAGTGTTCTCTGACGAAACTGTCGAGCAAACGTTTGATCGACTGAACAGAGGATCAACGCCGGCGGGGAAAACAGCACGGCGGCGCTCGATACGTGATAGGTGTGCGTGTGCTAGTGCAGAACGTGCACGGGATCATGCGCAAGCAGCAGAGGGAGAGGGGAAGGTGACGGTGGTGTGCTCACCGCGATTTGGTCGACGGTGACGTCCTGCTGACGACGGTGGCCGCGGCGAAAACGAAGACGACGCCGTTGATCCCGTGCTTCTCCGGAGTGGCTACGGTGTCCAGCGAGTAGAGGACGACGAGGCGACGCGTTTCCAGCAAACGAACGATGGGGAGAGGCTCGTGGTGTTCTATGGTGTCCAAGGGGGAGAGGAAGTGGCGGCGTTGCGATTCCCGTAGGTGGACAAGGAGGGGAGTGGCTAGGTGGGTGGCGCCATGGCGATCTTCAGAGGCTCGCCGGCGGGAAGAAACAGAGAGGGAAAAACGGCGGCAGAGAGGGAAATTGGCGGCGCGGCGCGGGGAGCGAGGAACCCTAGAAGCTAGGGCACCTGCCAGGGGCTAGGGGCTGGTTATATAGGCGAGGAGAGCGAGGTGGCGGCCGCCGGAGTCGCGCGGGGGTGCGGTGGCGCTCAGGATGGCCTGCCGTACTTCAGAAAGAAGGTCCCGCACGAATCGCGAAGCGGTAAGTGGCGCTAGGGCGGGCTGGGCTGCGCGCTGTTAGGTGTTAGGTGGGTTGGGCTGGGTTAGATAGGTTTAGCTGTCGCCCGCTTTTCTCTTTTTATTTTTCTGTTATATATTTTTTTTGTAGTTTTGCTTTTGGAAGAAAAAGCTAGGTTTTAGGTTATAGAAAAATTTGAGAAAATTTGGGGAGTTTTCTTAGGCCAAAAGCAAACACTTGGTGGATTCTGTTTTCAAAAATTCAAACATTTGCTTGCTGTTTAAAAATTGAACCAAAATGATTGAAATTTCCAATATTACTTAATATTAGAAAAACAAAGCAATTCAATAAGGTTTCCCCTAGGGTTTTAAAGTGATTTAAAGTTTATAATTGTTTGGTGGAAATCATGGATTCAAAAAGGTAATGATTTTTATCCTTGGTTTGAATTTGAAAATGTTTTAGAATTATTTGATTGGATTAATGGTTTGATTAAACCAACAATTTAATAAGTGAAAAACAAGGAATAAAATGGTTGTTTTTATTTGTTATTTTTATTCCAAAAGTTGTAACAGAGCAAGTATGAAAATAACCATTTGAAATTTGTTTGAGTTTGAATTATGAAAACAAGATAAATAGATGGAAAGCAAATAGTAACAATGCAAACAATAATAAAACAAATGCAATGAGATGATGACATGATGCATTGCTTGAAATAAAACAAGGAACAAAACATTCTAAGGGATATTTCATACTTGGGATGTTACAAAACGCCCCCCCTTGAAGGAATCGCGCCCCGAGATTCCTTACTGAGATGTGAAAAGGTCCGGATACTTCTTGCGAAGATCCTCTTCGGTCTCCCACGTTGCCTCTTTATCGGAATGATGCGACCATTGGACTTTCAAGAACTTGGTGCTCTTGTTGCGAGTCTTACGCTCGGTCTCATCGAGAATACGAATAGGGTGCTCCTCATAAGATAGATCATCTTGCAGTTCAATGGAATCATGATCAACTGCACGATCTGGATCTTTGAAACACTTCTTGAGTTGTGACACGTGGAACACATCGTGCACTTTGGATAGTTTTTCTGGAAGTTCAAGACGATAAGCATTCTCTGCACGTCTTGAGAGGATGTTGAAAGGACCAATGTATCTTGGTGCAAGCTTTCCTTTCACACCAAAACGATGAGTGCCTCTGAGGGGAGTTACACGGAGATATGCCTTATCACCAGGTGCATAGATCATATCCCTGTGCTTGCTATCATAATAGCTCTTCTGACGAGACTGAGCAATCCTGAGATTGTCACGAATGATACGAACTTTCTCCTCGGCTTCCTTAACAATCTCAGGGCCTAACAGTGAACGTTCACCAGCTCCGGACCAATTGATTGGACTCCTGCATCTGCGGCCATACAGTGCCTCAAATGGTGCCATGCCTAGGCTTGCCTGGTAGCTGTTGTTGTAGGAGAATTCAGCATATGGAAGGCAATCCTCCCATTTCATGCCAAATGAGAGACCACATGCTCTGAGCATATCCTCGAGAATCTGATTGACTCTTTCGACTTGCCCCTGAGACTGAGGGTGATAAGCTGTGCTGAACAGAAGTTTGGTGCCCAATGCTTCTTGAAAACTCTTCCAGAAATGAGAAGTGAAAATACTTCCACGGTCTGAGCTTATTTCCAATGGAACACCATGAAGAGGAACAACCTTTGCTGTGTAGAGCTCTGCTAACTGGCTAGCTGAGATAGTTTCCTTTACAGCAAAGAAGTGAGCAACCTTAGTGAGACGATCAATAACAACGAAGATTGCATCGTTGCCCTTTTTGGACTTTGGAAACCCAGTAACGAAGTCCATTTCAATCATGTCCCACTTCCACTCAGGAATTTTCAGAGGTTGGAGTAGACCTGCTGTTTTCTGATGGACTGCCTTAACACGTTGACAAACATCGCATTCAGAAACGTATTGAGCAATTTCACGTTTCATGCCAGGCCACCAATACAGAGTCTTGAGATCCTGGTACATGTTTGTACTTCCAGGGTGGATAGATAGACGAGTTTCATGACCTCCTTGAGAATGATATCCTTGAGACTTTGAATCTGAGGAACTGCAATGCGTCCTTCGAAGAACACAGTTCCCTTGTCATCAATTGAGAAAGACTTGAATTTATCATTGCCTTCCTTTATGTGCTCCACAATCTTCTTGATTTCAGTATCACGAAGTTGTTCAGAACGAATCTTGTCCTCGAGAGTTGGACTGGCTGTCAAGCTAGCAAGGTATCCTTCAGGGACAAGACCAAGGTTCAGCTTCTGGAATTCTTCATGAAGTGGAGGTTGGCTTTCCATGATCATGAGATTATTGCAATAGGATTTGCGACTGAGAGCGTCGGCCATAACATTAGCCTTGCCTGGAGTGTAAGAAATGGTGAGATCAAAGTCTTTAATCTTCTCAATCCATCTCCTTTGCCTGAGGTTCAGATCTGGCTGAGTGAAGATGTATTTTAGACTCTTATGATCGGAAAAGATTTCAGTTTTGTTACCCAACAAGTATTGTCTCCATTTCTTGAGGGCAAACACAACTGCTGCAAGTTCAAGATCATGAGTGGGATAGTTTTGCTCATGTGGGTTCAGCTGACGTGAAGCATAAGCCACAACTTGACGTTTTTGCATAAGAACTGCTCCTAGGCCTTGGAGAGATGCATCACAGAATATCTGGAAAGGTTTGGTAGTATCTGGGCCAACCAGAACTGGGGTGGAAGTGAGTTTAGTCTTCAGGAGGTTGAAACTCTCATCACATTGTGGAGTCCAAACGAACTTTTTGTCCTTCTTTGTGAGGTCAGTGAGAGGTTTAGCAATCTTAGAAAAGTTTTGGACGAAACGACGGCAATAGCTAGCCAAGCCAAGAAAACTTCTGACTTGCTTCACCGTCTTAGGGGGTTTCCAGTCAACAATTGCCTTAACCTTTTCCGGGTCAATGGCTATGCCTTTGGCGGAGATGATATGACCAAGATATGCAACTTCTGGAATCCAGAACTCACATTTGGAAAACTTGGCATACAGACGATGCTCGCGAAGTTTCATGAGAGTGAGACGAAGGTGTTCTCCATGCTCTTCCTCGGATTTTGAGTAGACTAGAATGTCATCAAGATATACCACAACGAACTTGTCGAGGTATTCATGGAAGACAGAATTCATGAGTCTTGAGAACGTTGCCGGTGCATTGGTGAGACCAAAGGACATGACGGTGTATTCATATAGACCGTAACGAGTGGTGAAAGCTGTCTTAGGAATATCTTCCTTTCTGATCTTTATATGATGGTACCCCATCCTCAAGTCCAACTTTGAGAATATTGAGGCTCCAGCAAGTTGATCAAAAAGATCATCGATACGAGGAAGTGGATACTTGTTCTTGATTGTTTTCTCGTTGAGAGGACGATAGTCAACCACGAGTCTTTTTGTTTGATCCTTCTTGGCAACAAACAGAGTTGGGCAACCCCAAGCGGAGGAACTAGGCTGAATGTAACCTTTGTCCATGTACATATCGATTTGCTCCTTCAACAATTTCAGTTCAGGAGGAGCTATCTTGTATGGATGCTTAGAGATTGGAGCAGTACCTGGCTCAAGCTCGATCACGAACTCAACTGCTCTGTCCGGAGGCATCCCTGGCAACTCTTCTGGAAAGACGTCAGGGAATTCACAAACCACCGGAACATTTTCAATTGCAGGAAAGGGTTTGGCATCGAGGTTGAACAGCTGAACAGAACTTGATCCATAAGGAGAATAGACTATCTGGCCTGAAGTGTGGGAGAGAGTTATTGACTTTTGAGCACAGTCAATTTTAGCTTTGTGGGTCTTCAACCAATCCATACCCAGAATGACATCAATGTCAGAATTTCCCAGCAACATGAGTGAAGCAAGGAATATGCGACCTCCAATTAGGATCTGATTATCCTTACTTATCTTGGAAGTCAACATTTGCGGTCCCGGAGAGTGAACAGTCATTTGATTGCTTAGCGGAACCAGTACTAGGTTGTATGCTTTTGCAAAAATCTTTGACATAAACGAATGCGATGCTCCAGTATCAAACAACACTTTAGCTGGAATAGAGTTTACGGGTAATATACCGAGAACGACGTCAGCAGCTTCCTCAGCTTTGTCGGCCTTGATATGGTTCACCCTCGCGGTCCTCCCGACAGGCCTGTTGTTGGAGTTGAAGGCTTTAGCCGGGGGAGCACGAACCATTGCCTGGTTGGTGTTGGGGCGAGGAGGTAGGGGTAGCTGCTTCTGAGTGCACTTATCAGCATAGTGTCCAGTATCCTTGCACTTGTAGCAAGTGACGACACGAGAAGGACCTGGCCTTGGCTGCCCCATTGGAATCCTCTGACCCTGCATCTGAGATGGGTTGGGTGGGCGGGGTCCAAAGCCTGGAGAAGCTTGGGCATTTGGAGCCCGAGTGACAGCACCATTTGGCACCCAGATGCGGCGCTTCTGCGGAGGGGTGGTCATGTTGGAGGAGGAACCACCCTCACGCGAGTGCTTGCGCGACTCTTCGAACGCTTTGCGCCCATTCTCCTCATTGAGCGCGGTGTTCACGAGCTCCACGAAGTCCTTGCACTTGATGTTGGTGAGAGCGTACTTCAGTTCCGGGTTAAAACCTCGGCGGAACCTTGCCATCTTCTTGGCTTCAGTGGACACTTCGTCACCAGCGTACCGAGCGAGACGATTGAACTCGTTCTGGTAGCCGAGGACGTCCAGCTTGCCCTGTCGGAGAGAGCAGAATTCCTCACGCATCCTTTCCATGAGACCATCCGGGATGTGGTGCTTCAGGAAGGCATCCTTGAAACATCCCCAGGTGATAGGATAGCCAGCTCTCATGGTCTGGTAGTTCTCCCACCAAGTAGCTGCCTGACCCTTCAGTAGGTAGGTGGCATACTTGACCTTATCTTCCTCAGCAACATGAGCTATCTCCAGAGCCCTGTTGATCTCCCTGATCCAGTCATCAGCATCCAGAGGCTCACGTGTTGCCACGAAAGCTCTCGGCCCCACGCTCAGAAACTCCTTAATGCTGACTCGTGGAGCATTCTGATTGTGGTGCTGGTTAGCCTGGATCTGGGCCATCTGTGTCACCACTTGGGTCATCTGAGCTAACAGTTCCCCCATTGGTGGTGGCGGAGGCGGGTTGTTCCTGGTTGGAGGCATCCTGAACAGAAATTCATTTTAGCACAACAACAGAAAAGGATAGACTTGGTAACCGAAAGATAGATTATTCCGACGCATGAATAGATAACCAACAGGTACATCATCACATGTCCAAATACATCAGAATATCCAACAGACCAATACATGGTTCGAAAGACAAGGATAACTAAACATAGCTAGGAATGGATACATCGGTACTCCCATGCTCATCACGCAGGACGGCGGTGAGTAGTACGACGAGAGATACGGTGAGGAGGAATCCCACGGAAGTAGGTATGACGACGATCCACGTAGAGCGGGACTGCCCTGAGAGCAACTCTCGGTGTGGTGAAGTAGAAAGCATCGTCTCCCTGTGCTCCATAGCGGGGAATCCCTGTGTAACCAGCTCCGAGGTCGAGAAGTGGGCCTCTGATCGGCTCATAACCTCCAGCATCTGGCAGCGGTAACCCAGCTGTCTGAACGATACGTGCAAAGCGCTCGTCTCCAACAAAGTCTGTGGTGTACGTCGCCAGACGGGTGAGAGCAAGGTGGAGCTGCTCCCTGACTGAGGCTAACTCCTGAGAAAGTGCGGAAGCAACTGCATCACTGTGCCTCACGAACTGGGCAGTGGTGTGCAGCCTGGAGCTATCAGACTCGTAGGTATCCAGGTCGCGGTGGACAGTGAAGTGAACTCCCGCTGCCGTGATGTAACCACGGGGGATGTGACGATAGATGGAATCATCAAACCCCCAGTAGTCAGCACGGAGAACGGTGAGACTCACGTACGCGGCCTGCTGCACGGCCATATCCACTGTGGAACCTACTGCCTCGTAGCGGTGGGCAATGCTCCTGCCATCATCCGACAGAATGTAGACGATAGCCCGGTAGCAGGTCTGGTCAAACTCTCGCTGCTGCTCGTAGACCTGGTACTCTGGTGCCCAACGGAACCCCAGATAGGTAACCATGTCTCTCAGCATCTCCGGATAACCGGCGGTGCTCTCACAGCGAGTCATCCGAACCACATGCGGGTAGAACCTGAGATCCATCTGCAGATGATTTGGGAGGTTTTGATTAGACTCCGGTAGAAGAACAAGGATGTGGAAAACAACAACAAGGTTCAACGGACGATAAGGATGTTGAAAAGAACATGATATTGAAGCAACATCGGGAAACTCGAGACCAAAAACTCCTGAGGTACTACAGAGAACCCAAAACACGTGAAATCCTAACTTGAAAGTTTAGGTGAGAACAGAAAACAATGTTGCACTTCCTTACCAGAAAAGGGTGGGTGGGTGGGGAAAGAAGAAAAATGGCAGAATTCCTACTCTCACGTTTCATTTTCCCTATATAGCTACAAAATAGTTTCTAGACTCAACTGCGACCAGTAAAAAGGGATCCTACAGGCAGACAGGCTCTGATACCATTTGTCGCACCCTGGCTTCTAAGGGATACTCATCGTACGAACTGGATAGCAGGTGCTTGGATTATGGGGCATAACTGCTCCCACGTCCCAGCTTCCTGGTAGGCCTGCGCTTATGCGCGACAACACAAGCCCTGCTATTCCACCGTCGATGTAAACTATCCACTAGAAGTCATAGGCACTACTGTCGACGTACTTCATATCAATCACGCACTGTACGTCAACAGCTTTGAACGAATGATGAGCACAACATATCTCTAAGACACAAAAGATTGAAATAAGGTTGCAAATGGCCTTCACTGAGGCAGAGATAGCAAATACAATCATCCAGAGGACACATGTCCCAACATAGCATTCATTACATCAGCGGAAGCAATCAAAGGTGTCTGGGTACAGACAAATCCAACAGGCTTAAGAAGCCGGAGAAAAATAAAGAAGACGAAGCCCATCCACGTAGGTCCTGGATCCAGCCCTGGTCCAGCTAACTACTCGTCTGCAGTCTCGTCAAACTCCACGAAGTAGCCATCCTGGTGGTCATCGTAGCCGTAGTCGTAGTCTGCATAAACCACAGCCCCAACGGGGTCAGTACATCCAAGTACTGGCAAGCAAGACTCACAGTTCACCAAAGTATAGCCCGTCAACACAAGCACAGATGACTTGGGTTCAACGGAAAGAAGGGGTACCTAAGATGCTGCAACTGGCTGCGCTAACCAACTACAGAGATTCTATCACTTCCAACTATTAGAAAGGGGATAAGATCGAGGTTTGTAACCAACTGAAAGATAAGTGCAAACAAACCCATCCTGGATCTCGCCCCTTATCCCAAGAAGCAATCCGAGGATAACTCACACAGTTGGATTAATATGAATCAAGTTATTGTGACAATAATCCTATTACTAGTCAAGTTATTAACCATGGGGTGTAACATGTTTGATCATTATGTTTAAGTTGTCCTGAGTACTTGTTAGCCAGTACTTTCACCAAGTAATCCATAACCGCGGAAAACACGGCTTCTCGAGAAGATTATCCCTGCAGGGTTGCACCAATTTGGCCATACACGTATGAATAACCCGCCAGATGGGATGCCTCCCACCAAGCGGGGAACTCAACACAACTCAACTCTTCTCCGCATCAAGCCCAAAGCACCTTGGGCGCACGGCTAATCGAGCCCAGAAGAAAATGGACCCTCATAGCACTCTAAGAACGTGTCCCCCTATATGCCGACTACAAAAGTTCCACCCTGCGCTGGGCTCGCAAAAACATGCATGCGGCAAATAGAAAGCACGAACTAAATGAGATGATTTGGACGAGATGCGAATCGAATCAAATTGAGGGGGGCGCCCATACTCGCTTCCCACATGCGGGTAGTGCGCTCATCATGGATCAGTAGACAAGACCCTTTTCCTATTAGGGTCGACACTAGCAGGCCTCAAAACCACACAGGGCCTCCTGCCGGTGCCTTATCATCAAATTATTATTAACAGTAATAACATTAGCATGATTGATTGGTTGATTAAACATCGAGCCCCCAGAACATAATAAAGATAGTAACTGAAAGTAACGGGTAACAGACTCGAGCAAAACAACCTAAGCATACTAGTAAGGCACTGGCTCAATCAACAGGGTTGTAGGAGGGGTGGTGAGGCAATATCAGGGTTCAGGGAATCATGTGATAGGTTCGTAACAGAAACAACTACCACTAAGGCTAGCAAGATATAGACAACGGAAAGTATCGGTAACCAGGGTTGAAAGGAACACAATGGTTCATGTGAGTGATAACTTGCCTGCAAACTCAACAGCTGGGTACTGAGCTAGATCCTCAGAAGGGGTGCTGTAAAGGTCGTCTGCCTCAACGTCGTCGTCTATTCGAGAAGAAGCAAACAAACACAACAGGAATGTAAACAATCATTGCCATGGCATTGTGCACAATCAATATGATGCATGACAAGTTAATGGTTGCATCAAAATAAACTGACTAACATGATAGCACAAATTAAATGGACCCATCTGCAAGGGTTGCATATGGAAAAGGATCCATTGGAATAAGTGGAACAAATGATTTACAATTATTTATTATGTGATAGTTGTTATCATGATGCATGCATGATGATGATGACAAGATAACAACAGATAACAATAAATAACAATGATAGATGCAAAGGAAAAGGAATAAAACAAGTTTAGAACTTATTTATTAAGTTTGGAAAATTTTGGTTACTTAAACATGTCACACAAACAAATATTGTTTTCACCAATTTAAAGTGTGCAAAACAATTAACAAAATTTATATTTGAAAAGAACATCAAATTTTAGTTGGATTACATGTTTCACATTTTGAAATTTGAATTAGGATGAATTTATTATGAATTAAACAATATTAAACAAGTTTTAATTGAATTTAAAACAAGTTTGAATATTATTTGAATTTTATTTGTTCAAATCAGCAATTCAAATTCACATTTGAAAAGTTCACACTTTGGTGGTTTGAAAACATAATTTGCATGTTCAAAAATATTTTATATTAAGCAAGTTATGATTTTATCAAATTTAATTTAATTAAACAAGTATTAAATTATTTAGGCAATTTAAATTATTCAAACAATGAAACAAATTTTATATTTAAATAGGACATTCAAAATGGTGTGAAAAACATATTTTATTTGGCTTATTTGGAAATAGTATGAATTACTTATGAATTATTACAAATTGCATTTGAATTATTCAAATTTGAAATTTAAATGCATTTTGAAAACTCAAAACAGAACACAAATAAGTTATTTGGAAATATTATTAAATTTTGAACAGAAAACATATATAACTTCTAATTATCAGAATTACAGATTAAAAGTTATTGAATTTTGAAGTTTATTGTTTATTCTGCTATTTAAAAGAATTAGAAATGAAAACAGAAATGTTTTAATACTTTTGTTACCGTGCAGGGAACATACCCACACGCTGCCAGGGGGGCCCGTGGCCAGCGTGGCGAGCGCGCGCTGGCGTGGCAGTGGGGGTCACTATCGCGTGGGGCCAGGCGCGCGAGGAATTTCGCGAAAAAAGGATGCGGCCGCGGGGGATCGATCCCGCGAGCTCGCGGTGCAAACGTTCGCACTGAACCACTGCGCTAGACTGAATTCGTGTGACAGGTATAGGGACGCAGGGAGGTTGAGCTTCAGAACCAAAGTGTTCTCTGACGAAACTGTCGAGCAAACGTTTGATCGACTGAACAGAGGATCAACGCCGGCGGGGAAAACAGCACGGCGGCGCTCGATACGTGATAGGTGTGCGTGTGCTAGTGCAGAACGTGCACGGGATCATGCGCAAGCAGCAGAGGGAGAGGGGAAGGTGACGGTGGTGTGCTCACCGCGATTTGGTCGACGGTGACGTCCTGCTGACGACGGTGGCCGCGGCGAAAACGAAGACGACGCCGTTGATCCCGTGCTTCTCCGGAGTGGCTACGGTGTCCAGCGAGTAGAGGACGACGAGGCGACGCGTTTCCAGCAAACGAACGGTGGGGAGAGGCTCGTGGTGTTCTATGGTGTCCAAGGGGGAGAGGAAGTGGCGGCGTTGCGATTCCCGTAGGTGGACAAGGAGGGGAGTGGCTAGGTGGGTGGCGCCATGGCGATCTTCAGAGGCTCGCCGGCGGGAAGAAACAGAGAGGGAAAAACGGCGGCAGAGAGGGAAATTGGCGGCGCGGCGCGGGGAGCGAGGAACCCTAGAAGCTAGGGCACCTGCCAGGGGCTAGGGGCTGGTTATATAGGCGAGGAGAGCGAGGTGGCGGCCGCCGGAGTCGCGCGGGGGTGAGGTGGCGCTCGGGATGGCCTGCCGTACTTCAGAAAGAAGGTCCCGCACGAATCGCGAAGCGGTAAGTGGCGCTAGGGCGGGCTGGGCTGCGCGCTGTTAGGTGTTAGGTGGGTTGGGCTGGGTTAGATAGGTTTAGCTGTCGCCCGCTTTTCTCTTTTTATTTTTCTGTTTTATATTTTTTTTGTAGTTTTGCTTTTGGAAGAAAAAGCTAGGTTTTAGGTTATAGAAAAATTTGAAAAAATTTGGGGAGTTTTCTTAGGCCAAAAGCAAACACTTGGTGGATTCTGTTTTCAAAAATTCAAACATTTGCTTGCTGTTTAAAAATTGAACCAAAATGATTGAAATTTCCAATATTACTTAATATTAGAAAAACAAAGCAATTCAATAAGGTTTCCCCTAGGGTTTTAAATTGATTTAAAGTTTATAATTGTTTGGTGGAAATCATGGATTCAAAAAGGTACTGATTTTTATCCTTGGTTTGAATTTGAAAATGTTTTAGAATTATTTGATTGGATTAATGGTTTGATTAAACCAACAATTTAATAAGTGAAAAACAAGGAATAAAATGGTTGTTTTTATTTGTTATTTTTATTCCAAAAGTTGTAACAGAGCAAGTATGAAAATAACCATTTGAAATTTGTTTGAGTTTGAATTATGAAAACAAGATAAATAGATGGAAAGCAAATAGTAACAATGCAAACAATAATAAAACAAATGCAATGAGATGATGACATGATGCATTGCTTGAAATAAAACAAGGAACAAAACATTCTAAGGGATATTTCATACTTGGGATGTTACACAAATAGAGGTTGCACCGCAGTGCACAATATGACATGAAGATTACTATGTTATTTAGTGTGGGCATTACAATAAGATACATAGACCGACATCCATCTGCATCTATGACTAATAATCCACCCTCAGGTTATCATCCAAACACCCTTAGGTATTAAATTGCAAGCAACAGATAACTGCATTAAACAAAGTGTGTAATGTAAGCAATGATAATGCACGCGGGCACTCTCACCGCTATTTTCTCCCTAATGGCAACATCACATCCCCCCTTCACGTTTCTGTCACTCGATCAAGGTGGTGAGAAGGCATGAACCCACTATCGAGCATAAATACTCCCTCTTAGAGTCACTAGCAACTACTTGGCCAGAGCAACCACTAGGAACGGAAAGCATGCAAGATCACAAATAGCAAATTCAATTAAAGACTATAATCAACTTGGCATAAGTTCAATATTCATCGGATCCAGCAAACACAACACAAAGAGTTACATAAGATCAATCTCGATCATGATAGGCAGCTCACGAGATCTAAACATGGAGGCATATGAGGAGAAGACAACCATCTAGCTACAGCTACGAACCCGTAGTCCAAGGATGAACTACTCACGCATCACTCCGGAGGCAGACATGGTGATGTAGAAGCCTCTGATGATGATCTCCTCTCCGTCAGGGTGCCGAAAACAGCTTCAGAACCCCCCTGGTCTAGGGTTGACGGTGACGGCGGCTGTGGAACTTTTCGGGGATTTTTTATCAGGTGCTTAGGGTTTTCCATACGGGGGATTAAATAGGCGAAAGGGCAAAGGTGGTGGATCTCCAGGGGCCCCACACCCATAGGTGGCGCAGCTAGGGGACCCGCGCCACCCTATGGTGTGGCCCCCCTGTTGCCCGTCTTCGACTCCTCTTAGGTGTTCTGGATAAAATAGGAACTTCAGGCTTTGTGGGGGTCCAATTCCGAGAATGTTTGCGGAACAACTTTTCTGAATCCAAAAAACAGCAGAAAATAGGGAACTGGCACTTGGCATCTTGTTAATAGGTTAGTCTCGGAAAACGTATAAAAATGTCATAAATAAGGGCGAAAACAAGTAGCAATTGGCAAAATATGATCATGGAGCATCGGAAATTATAGATACGTTGGAGACGTATCAAGCATCCCCAAGCTTAGTTCCTACTCGTCCTCGAGTAGGTAAACGATAAAACACAATAATTTCTAAGGTGACATGCTACTAACATAAACTTGATCAATCTAATGTAAAAGCATATACACGCTGAGATGATAAAGCTTTTAAACACATGCATGATAAATAAAACTTTAATAATAAAGCATAGCAATTACTTTGCATCACGAAGAGTAACTCAAATAAAGGATCATGAATAATAATGCAAAGAAATGTAAACGTTTGATTCAGGTATAGAGAAAGCATGACAAAGTGATATTTCAATAGTCCTTAAGAGTGGTGCAAAACATAAATGCCAGGACACCTTCAAAGTTCACGAGGAAGACTAGAATAAATAATTTAAGAACAAATAATATCACATCATGAAGTAATTATTGATGCTTATGGGACAAATGCACATAGAACTCAGAATGGCAAAAATGCTCTCTCAACTGCGCATAAAGTTAGAAGATGGAGACTCAACATAAAAGTAAAAGAAAGGCCCTTCGCAGAGGGAAGCAGGGATTAATCATGTGCTAGAGCTTTTATTTTATTAAACAGAGGTATTAAAAGTTTGACACTGAGTGTCTATATTTTTGGAGATGTATGCTAATGTCAACGAATGGTAAACAGAAAATACAGTACGTCACAAGCCAACTGGATTCACAAGTGCGGCTCCCATGGTGAAGGACGCAACTGGTGTAGAAGGTCATCCCTCTTTCTCTTTTGTTTACACAATTATGCTTTTACTGATAAATCAGGGGCAAAAATAGTGAAGAGAATTTGTTTGCATGAATTTGGGGCTGGGCACCCCGCTGCCAGCTCTTCTATCATTTGGATAAGCGGATGAAGCCACTAGTCCAGGGTGTGAAATCCAATCAACAAGTGAGATAAAGGTTCTCTATTTACGTCCTCATGAGCAAAAACAGGAACATAAAGCAGGAGTAATTTTGAAGGTTTTAAAGGTAACACATGAGCAATTTACTTTGGAATGGCAGTTAAATACCACATGAAGGTAGGTATTGTGTACACAATGGGAAAAACTTTGGTTTAAGGGAGTTTGGATGCACAAGTAGAGCTCATACTCAGTACAGGTGGAGGCTAGCAAAAGACTAGGAGCGATAAATCAAGAGAGCATAAGAGCCATAATCATGTATAGCGACATAAGCATCATTAATTAAAACATAAGGAATATCACAAGTTAAAAAACTAAGTGGTCATGGAGGCTATTCGTGACTGGTTTGTATTCATCAACATGGTGTGAGCATGCGCCAAGTCAACCAAATAAAACATTCGAAAGAGAATACCATATATTGATGCTTTACTATGACAAGAACAACTCATGAATATTTCAATACATATGAAACACTCTCAGCTATTTGAGGCTAATCATGCTACTCAATAAACACAAGGCTTTAAAACTAAAATAACATTTAGCATGGCATGAAAAAGTCCTAGCCACAATCTATACAGGCTTCTACTAGTACTGTTATAAATTCTACTTCAAGCAGCAGTTTTCTTTCTCCCAACAAGCACCAAACAAAACATGCTTTAACCAAAATACTCTTTATGCTACAGCAATCAAACATTAGAATACTCGCATAACACTACTAAAACTAACAACTCTAATAAGAGATGCATGCAAAACAGGAGCTAAATAAATGCAGCAGCTAGACAGAGATTAAGAATACAAAGTATTCTCATGAAAAAGCGGAGCGTGTCACTCTCCAGTAAAAGAATGTTGGGGTCCAACCAAGCTTATTGAAAAAGTAAAAAACAAAATGAAAGAAAAAAAACAAAAACAAGCTGAAAAGAAAAATAAAAGCCGCTCCAAGCAAAGCGCATAATATGCGACCGAATAAAAATATAGTTTCACTAGAAGTGACCTGATAATTTGTTGATGAAGAAGGGGATGCCTTGGGCATCCCCAAGCTTAGAAGCTTGAGTCTTCTTGGAATTTTCTTGTATGTACCACCGGGGCATCCCCAAGCTTAGTATTTTCACTCTTCTTGATCACATCATATCATCCTCTTCTCTTGACCCTTGAAAACTCCCTTCACACCAAAATTCTCACAATCTTCATTAGCAACGTTAGTGCAATGGAAATAATAAATTCACATGGTTTAGTTTCAACACAAGTATAACACTCAAAAACACATTATCTACTGTCACAACTTCTTTTAAAACTCTTTTTCTTAAAAGAACACCAAAAGAAAGAGATTAAGATGCAAATGCGATAAATGGCAGAAATCTTTCAAAACAGAACATCAGGTAAAGATCGATTTTTAAAAACTCTTCTGTTGCTCAAATCAAAAAGTGGTATTCTAAGAAAAGATGCGTATATAACTCAGGATGAAGCAAAAAAAACTCAGGTCATTTTGAATTTTCTGTGATTTTTAACGGAATTAACAGTGGACAGCAGAAATTTGTTTCCTGCGCAGAATTCCGAAATATAGGCTCAACTTTCCATTAGAGGCTTTACTTGGCTCAACAAAAACTCAAAAGAAAAGATACAGCGGGGTTGCTAAGGAAATAGACAACATCCAGGTGCAAAGAACACCAAATAAAACGAAAGAAAATGGGTTGAAAACAACGAAATAAAACGGGTTGTCTCCCTGTAGTTCTTTTCTTTAAAGTCTTTCAGCTAAGCATAAAAGAGCAACTCAAGTATTTTCAAGTGAAGAATTCAAATCAAGATTTGGCAATTCTTTAATAATGCACTGTATTTTATCTAAGTGAGTTTCAGAGGCTCCTCTCTTAGTACTTTTAGGCTTACTATCTTCATCAAATAAATTCTCAGGAACAATCCAATCAAAATTCTTTTCTTGGGCTTCGTGCAGTGCTACTAATTTAAAGGGGATTGGTATTTTATCCTCGTTTTCATTAGTAGATTCAATTTTTTCTAGAGCACCAACAATGTTTACACATAAGCCAAGCATTTTAAAACGATCAAAGACTTTTCTAGCTTCTATAGCAACATCCCCAAATTCTTTAAGCATAGTTTCTAAGATGAAGTTTCTTTTCTCAACATCTTCAATGTTATTCAAGTTGAGGAACATATGTTGCATTATGGGATGGAGGGTAACAAACCTAGCTTCTAGCATGTGAACTAAATAAGTTGTAGCAGTCTCGTAATTGGGAGCAAATTCTACTATGGATTTTTCCTCAAAGTTATCATGCTTACTAACATGATCAAAGAATTCTTTGATAGTGTCCTCTCCAAGTATAGAACCACTTCCTGCCGGAAAATCTTTCAAGGTAAACTTAGGGATCAACATGATGAGAAATATAAACGTAGAGACAAAAATAACAACTAGAATGAGAACTAATTTTTTTGTGTTTTTGATATAGAGAATAAAAACAAGACAATAAATAAAATAAAGAGGTTGAGAGTGAGAGACTCCCCTTGCCAGAAGACTTCTTCCTCCCCGGCAATGGCGCCAGAAATTCTTGATGCCCTTTGATGGTGTGTTGGAAACCCCAAGAGGAAGGTGTGATGAGAAAGTGGCAAGAATTTACCTCCGTTAAGAACCAAGGTTATCAATCAAGTAGGAGGAATAGGATCTCAGGAAGGTTGATGCCACTGACGATGGTGTTGGCGCTTCACCGGTGTCAGCGACAACGTGGAACCTGTACACAACACAACCAAAATACTTTGTCCCAACGGTACAGTGAGGTTGTCAATCTCACCGGTCTTGCTGAAAACAAAGATTAGATGTATAGTGTGGAAAATGATGTTTGCTTGCAGTAAGTAAAGAAAGCAAGAAATAGTTGTCGTTTGTTTAACTGTGTGGAAAAATGGACCGGGTTCATAGGTTCACTAGTGGTGTCTCTCCATAAAAGATAACATGCTGGGTGAACAAATTAAAGCTGGGCAATTGACAAATAGAGGTTGCACCGTAGTGCACAATATGGCATGAAGATTACTATGTTATTTAGTGCGAGCATTACAACAAGATACATAGACCGACATCCATCTGCATCTATGAGTAATAATCCACCCTCAGTTTATCATCGGAACCCCCTTAGGTATTAAGTGGCAAGCAACAAATAACGACATTAAACAAAGTGTGTAATGTAAGCAATGATTATGCACGCAGGCACTCTCACCGCTGTTTTCTCCCTAATGGCAACATCACATCCCCCCTTCACGTTTATGTCACTCGAGCAAGGTGGTGAGGAGGCATGAACCCACTATCGAGCATAAATACTCCCTCTTGGAGTCACTAGCAACTACTTGGCCAGAGCAACCACTAGCAACGGAAAGCATGCAAGATCACAAATAGCATATGCATTAAAGACTATAATCAACTTTGCATAAGTTCAATATTCATCGGATCCCAACAAACACAGCACAAAGAGTTACATAAGATCAATCTCAATCATGATAGGCAGCTCACGAGATCTAAACATGGAGGCATATGAGGAGAAGACAACCATCTAGCTACAGCTACGGACCCGTAGTCCAAGGAATAACTTATAACGCATCACTCCGGAGACATGCATGGTGATGTAGAAGCCTCCGGTGATGATCTCCTCTCCGGCAGGGTGACGGAAACAGCTTCAGAACCCCCCTGATCTAGGGTTAATGGTGACGGTGGTTGCGGAACTTTTCGGGGATTTTTATCAGGTGGTTAGGGTTTTCCATCCGGGGGGATTAAATAGGCGAAGGGCAAAGGCGGTGGAGCTCCAGGGGCCCCACACCCATAGGTGGCGCGGCCAGGGGGACCCGCGCCACCCTATGGTGTGGCCCCCTGTTGCCCGTCTTTGACTCCTCTTCGGTGTTCTGGATGCTTCCGGGGAAAATAGGAACTTCGGGCTTTGTGGGGTCCAATTCCGAGAATGTTTGCAGAACAACTTTTCTGAAACCAAAAACAGCAGAAAACAGGGAACTGGAACTTGGCATCTTATTAATAGGTTAGTCCTGGAAAACATATAAAAATGTTATAAATAAGGGAGAAAACAAGTAGCAATTGGCAAAATATGATCATGGAGCATCAGAAATTATAAATACGTTGGAGACGTATCAGCGCCCGACCTACAATAGTAGCAAACACAACCACTCCTAGAAGATCTATTCTATGGAGCATATCACCTAAACCAGTGTTACCTCCATTGTCAATTTCTATAGTCGCTACAATCATAACCACCATAGTCCATCTTGGAAGCCTATACTCATTCACTGAATCTCCATTGGCGAGCTAGCAAGACGGTTTTGAATCATTCTCGTTGAAGAAAACAATCATATGATTATTGTGTTTGTGATGTCTTCAATGGATTGTGGGTAGTCTTTACGGTCTCAGAGTGGAGGCATATCCAATCAACACATGTATGAAACGGTGGAAGGATGCAGGATTTTAGCAACTATTACTCACATAAATTATGAAGTAACATGCAGTCGATGTTCTTTTTTCTAGGGACATCCTATGCTTTGTTTATCAATCATCACAAGGTTACAATCAGCACCTAGGCTGTGAATTAGAAACGTCGGTGGCTCAGCATACCAAGTAGATGACACCTCCTGAACGGATGCATACTTTGCACAACAGTGTGCTACCTGGTTGGCCTCGCGACGAGCGAAAACAACAGAAAAGGAAACAAGAGCACTTCCTAACTCACTGATCTCATCTAGGATAGGTTTCAGAATTGACCGGTCCTTAGCTCTATCAAACCAATGACGAACTAGAACTTCGCAGTCAACCTCAAAGATAACCTTGCCAAAATTCCTCTCAGTAGAAAAAATAAAGCATCTCTTAAGGCTAGAGCTTCAATAATCAGGGGATCTTCAATACCCCTATAAACCTTGCCATCTGCACCACAAAAGGCTTTTGAATCTCTTGAAACAACTCATGTGGCTGCCAGCCCTCTCTCAATACCGATAGCTCCATTGGAGTTAGGCTTGTTACATCCATCGGGAGGTTTTGACCATTTACAGCCTGGTCTCAGATTTTTATTCCGCACCTTCTCTCTCGACAGTTCAAGAGAATGAAGGATTTCCTTTATGTCCTCCGTGGATCTTGTCGGATCATACCCAACCTCACCATGAGTAACCTTATTTCTTGATGTCCAAATTGAGTACATCACAATTGTGATGATAGCTCTCTCCTTCTCTGTAAACCTTGGGTCACACAAAATGTCTCTAGCCCACGTAGAAGGATGAAGTCTGGGTAATCTGATAAGCAAAAATTCTTTTACTTTCGCCCAAAATAGTGAGCATGACTACAATCAATAAGTGCATGCATCAACGTTTCAGATTTAGTTCTACAAATTCCACAAGTGCTATTTTCCATGACATGTCGTCCTGAAAGAGTTCCATAGTCGGGCAATATTCCACGAAGAACTCTCCACCAATAGACTTGCACTTTAGGAACTACTGAAAGCTTCCACACACGTTTCCACACTTCAGTGTCATTATCCGAAGATGATGCTTGAGAATTTCTTCTAACTGTTCAGATTATTGCCCCTTCAACACTAAGCATCTATAGGCAGATCAGACTGAATAGATACCATTTTTCTCCTTTGCCAAAGCAAGCCGGTCATTGCCATCACTTGCAAACAAAGGAATTTTCAGAATTTCTTGTGCGCCAGGTGCCAAAAACAGGCTTTCCACACGAGGAAAATTCCAATAAAAGTCACTAGTAATAAGCTCATTCACCATTGTGAGTTCAGTGTCTATCAATCGACCCATGGGTCGCATTGTCCTCGACGTTTGGATCCAGTTGTCATTCCGAATGGATATAGAGTGACCCGACCCCAGCCTCTTGATTAAACCAAGTTTCAACGCTTCTCTTCCTGCCAAGATTGCTCTCCAGGTTCATGAAGCTTCTCTCGGAGCATTGGCATCCATGAAATTTTGGTTGTGACAATACCTACTGAGCAACACTTGTGAACAAAGTGAGTTTGGATTCATCGGTAAGCGCTAAGATTGCTTCCCAAGGAGAGCAATATTGAAATAATGCATGTCCCGAAAACCCATACCACCGTGGCATTTTGGTATAGCAAATTTGTCCCATGCAATCCAAGGCATAGACCTCTTGTCCAAATTTGCAGTCCCACAATTGTTTTGCATTGATTGAGTTTAGCTTCTTACAGGAGCCTTTGGACAATAATAAACAACTCATACTATAAGTTGATTTTGCTTGTATTACTGACTTAGTCAAATTCTCTTTCCCCCAATAGGCTAGATTTTTTCCAGCCCATCCATTGATTCTGCTTTTGGAAATATCTGTTATGTATTCAAAAGCTTCATCAGTCAATCTTCCAGCAGCTGTTGGGAGACCCAAATACTTCTCATTGAATGCTTCCACTTGGATATTCAAATTTGATTTAACTTCTTCCTCGTGAGCATTCGGAGTACACAGACTAAAAAAGATATAGCTTTTCTCTTTATTCACTCTTTGGCCCGTAGCCGCATCATAAATCTGCAAGATATCATCCAATCTTCTTGCACTTGCAGCATTTGCATTAATGAAAATCAGACTATCATCTGCAAAAAGAAGGTGGGAAATCCACGGTGACCTATTACGGACTCTCACCACTCTATCCATAAAACCCACATTGTGGTGGTGTAATAAAGCCGTCAAACCTTCTCCGCGAAATAAGAAGAGGTAGGGCGATATTGGCTCTCCCTGTCTGATACCACGGGAGGGAGAAAAAGGTTCCAACAAACTTCCATTCACTTTCACTGAAAAAAGTAACAATAGAAACACATCACATGATGAGTTGAACCAATCTCACGGGAAAACCCAGTTTCAGCATCATTGCTTCCACAAACCGCCATTCGACACAAACATGTGCTTTCATCATATCCAATTTAACAGCGCATTGACCCTTCTTGCCTTTCTTTTTCCTTTTCATCGAATGACTGCACTCAAACGCTGCTAAAGCGTTATCTGTCGTTCGGGAACAAACACACTTTTGCTCCTGGCTGATAGTTTCTTCTAGCACGCGCCTCATTCTATTCACTAGTAGAAAACTAAGTATTAGAGACTGTTACTAGAGGCGGTTTTGCCCAAGAAAAAAGAACAAGCTCGGAAACGCTACCCCTCAGACGGTTTATGCAGATAAGCCGCCTGTAAAGAAAAACCTGGCTCTAAGAAGACGACATCCATAGAGGTCCAAATAAACCCCGCTTCCTAAAACTTCCGAGGCTGCTGCGAAATACATCTGTCTCGGCACAACGCATCATTGGAGCTGGCCTGTACCATGGACGGCCTCAGAAATGTTGTGCTTCAACCCAGATAAACACCCGACACATGGCGGCACAACTTGAACGGTCCGAATAACCTTGGACTTGCAGGTTCCTGGAAGCAAACAGTAACTTGAAAAATTAGTCCATTACAAACCACGGACATGAAAGAGTAGAGTGACATATATACACAGAAAACACACACATTAAGTTCATTACAAACCAAGCATAAATATCCACACATAAAAGGGCCCGTCCGGCACATGGTCGCTCCCACCCGATGGAAGTAATGGTCTCCTGGTTTTCATCATCATCGTCTTTGTCGTCCGGCCAACCCCGCTTCTTCGACGCAGCCGGTGGATCCGCAACTTCAACAGCCATAGCTGCCATAGCGTCCTCCTCCGCTGCTTGAGCCGCCTCTGTTTGAGCCACCGCTGCTGCATCCGCCGCTGGTTGAGCGTTCATTTCAGCCTTCTGAATCCCGCGTTCTATCCCGCCCTTGATGGCAAGGATGATACGGTACATCTCAAAGCTGTAAAACACGTCTCTTGCTGCATACTCGATGTGCAACGGGGTCATAGGATTCTGCGCCCAGTACTCATGGCTGTCGGACGGGATATTATACTTCAAATCGAAGCAAGACCTATCAATGATCGAGTATGCTAGATCTGCCATTCCGTCCCTGTCAAACGGTGGAGACTCCTGGAGATTTTCTTCGGACTTGAACAGATCTTGTATGTCGATGTGAAACTCCTCTGGAATGATGATATTCTCACGTCCAAGCATGACTCTATCCTAACTGATGTCCATGCTAGCAAAAGTGATTCCTTTATGCTAAAGGAACTCAGCCTGTTCTGGACAAGGCTCCTTGGCACTACAACGGATGAAAATTAACACATGACAATATAATTTGGATGATGTACAATTTGATGATGTAGATCAACAACATTGGATTGTAAAATACTAATTTGATTAACGCCAAATATTAAGTAGTTGGGACTGAAGTATGCCCATTCGCCAGTAATTGGGACAAATTTTTGTGGAATGCATTGTCCCACCATAATTTGAAATTATAGTGTAGAGTATAGACAACATCGCCTATGTGGTTCACATGGCTTAATTATGTGTGACATAAATTTCTTATAGGGGATGAAATTCTGTGTGTACGAAAGTTAATAGTTTTCACCATTAAAATTGCTGCATTGATGAATTTTTGAAGATTCATATTAGTTCATCACATCCCTCTTATACTTTCATTTACTTTGAGAAGCGCTAGCCCACATGGATATATTTTGTGCATATAACACGAAAAATGACTTTTTTGTATATAGTATGTTCCTTTCTATGTCAGGGAACTGTTAAACGACATGACTATTGGGGTGGTGAAAATTGTGACTCAAGATGAAATATGATTATCCATGAGGCATGTTGTATAGCCTATCTGCAAAATGAATTATCCGTTGACATTTATATGGTGATATATACTACTCTTTGGATTGCAGGATTGTGAACCTGAAAAACATAGGAATTTGACACGTTTGTGTATGCAAAACAGAGGATTGTAAAACACAGAAAAATCACAGGAATAGTCATTTGGATGAAATGCAGGAAAAACAGAGGAAAGGGGGTTGGAGTGGATTTTCAAATTCCTATGGAATTTGAGGCGTGGGAATTTGATTGACACCATTACTTTGATCCAAAGGCAAACCATAGTAAAAAATCCTAAGGTTTTGAATCCTACAAAATTCTTATGAAATTCCTACAATCCAAAGATGCCAACATGAACGATGCAGAGGTGTCGATAATGTCACGGAGAAAAACATTGGGGTGTACTACACTAGTACGTAATAGACTAAACAAACTTCAACTGTCATTTCGCATTAACCCTACGCGAGGAACACATACAAACCGAACAGCTATGCAGACATCAGACACATACCGAACACGATGAGGGGGTGCATGGTGGACCGCGATTATATAACTACAATCCCGAAAGTATACATACCTGCAGTAGTGGAACACTAGGACCTCCAGGCCCACGGTGATTTGGATGACGGCAACTTCGGGCCCGGCCTTTTGTTGCTTCTCCACCTTGTGTACTTGAGGTCGAGTCCCACCATCTTGTACTTCATACGGCTGAGCCATTGTTCATACTTCCCCAGCGTGTGCTTCACAGTCACCGCCTCGTTGGTGTACACCACGTTCAAATATGTAGTACCATAGGCACGGACGTGCTTGGGTTCCGTCGTCTGTAACCCATCATCGGTGATGGGTCCGTAGAAATCCATGGATGGTGTGTTCCCCGTGGATGGATGAGAAGATGAGGAAGTGGATACGGTTGAAGAAGGGGTGAGAAAGAGAGAGTAATGGTGTTTGGGAGGTGAATGATTTTTTTTTGGAGGAAGATGAAGAAGAAGAGGCGAGGATGCAGTTTCAACCTGCACGTACTAGCGAACTGTCAGAGTAAATTGCAAGGTGTGGCCCACTTTTTGTTCACACAACCACGCTACCGTGCACATGCACCTCTCCATGCGTCGTGGCAACTGCACACGTCTCCACGGCATGTCACCGCAACTGCACGGACACGGTTTGACAGTAAAAACACTCAAAAAATATAACAAATAAATATTCGGACCGTCTAAACAATGACATATCATTTTCAGCTGAACTTTTATAAGCATCACGTAAGTGAGTACGATTCACGACAATTGTATTGGGTTGTACAATTGACCTCCACCTTATATACGGTAAAAATGATACCGTATGCGACAATGTGCTATTGATTCTTGGCGAGTATATATCACATTTCTTTATTTTTCATTATTAAAAAAATATAGAAAAGATATGTATCGGTAATATTATTCGTAATGAGGATAAAAATATTTTGAAGCACATTGTTCAGTCTTAATGATAACACAATGCATGTCAACAAGATTCATTCAAGAATACGAAATTTTGTCGTGAACAATGGCTTCAATCATTATCCCAGAGTGAGGTTTCCACTAGTCTTTATGCTACATAGCCCCTTTTTTGCGAATGACCTACCATTTTGAACTTTAATTAGGCTGCAATATTTAACTTAATTTTATACACCCAAATTAGAATGTCATGCCAATAAAAATTGAGTTTTCGACAAGTTTTACATTTTTTTATTTATCGGTAGTACTTACATATAATTTGGATATTCCCAACAATTTTCGGACCTTATACATATATGTAGTAAAGATTTGTATCATGCATTAATCTTATTTGTAATGAAGAGAAAAACATTTTAAAGCACACTATTTAGTCTTAATGATAATTCAATGCACCTTAACAAGATGAATTCAAAAATACGAACATTCGTCAAGAAAATTTATTTTGATTATTACCCCGAAGTAAGGTTTCCACTCTAAGTCGAGAGACTTCGATTATAGATAACTCCTATTATCGAAAGACCTATCATTTTGAACTTTAATTGGCTTGTGGAATTTATCTTAAGTTTATATACACAAATTAGGATGTCATGCCAATGTAAATTGAGTTTTCGACAAGTTCTTATATTTTCTTTATTTATCGGTAGTACTTACATACAGTTTGGATATTCCCAACAATATCCGGACCTTCCATATTGCCCGACCAAAATAATCCTGGGCTTGGCTCGGCCCGACCACTTATATGACCGGTGGGGCTAGAGTACTCCAGACCCCACATGTCATCGGACATGTGTTGACTCATTTCGTGTATTAAAAACGATAAAAGTTATCTATTCTTTGTTAAAAAGTTTAAAAAACTAAAATTTCTGAATCTCTTACAGATTCTTTCGATTTAATTATTTTCAAACGATTTTTGTACGATTTTTCTGTGGTTGATCCAGATGACCGTTTTCATACATAGTATATATATCATATTTATTTATCCTTGGCAAGCACATATATATGTACTAAAGATATGTATCATTAATCCTATTTGTAATGAAGATAAAAATATTTTAAAGCACACTGTTTACTCTTATGGATAATCTAATGCACCTTAACAAGATGAATTCAAAAATACGAACATTCGTCACGAAAATTCGTTTTGATCATTACCCCAGAGTGAGAATTCCACTCTAAGTCCAGATATTTCGATTCTAGACAACTCCTATTATCGAATGACATACTATTTTAAACTTTAATTTGCTTGTGCAATTTATCTTAAGTTTATACACACAAATTAGAATCTCATGCCAATGAAAATTGAGTTTTCGACTAGTTTTTATATTTTATTTATTTACCGTTAATACTTACATATAGTTCGTACATTACCAATATTTGCGAACCTTCCATGATGCCCGACCGAAACAATCCTGGACTTGGCTGAGGCCGACCGCGTATATGACCGGTGGGGCAAGCGCACTCCCGACCCCATATGTCATCGGACATGTGTCAACATAATACTCTAAATCCTAGAAATTTTAACACAAATGTGCATGCTTCAATTATAATAATTGTAATCAGTGCCCCTTCAGCTGCATCTATGTTTCGACTGAGCACGATGTAGTTGTATGTTAGGAAAACGCCCAGCGAGGCTTGATTGAAGGCTACATGACTCCTCAACACCGACTTTAAACTTCTCTTCCTTATAATTGGTCCGAGCCAAACAGGACTCCTACCACTTTGACCTTAGAACTCCCTGGATGAATCTCGGTGATCTAATTGTTGGAACGCGTAGAGATAAACAAAAACTTTTCCTAAGCGATGCTTCCAAGATCTAGCCGAGGTAGAAGACCACGAGTATTACCACTAGACGCGCAGGTGCGGATTATCGATGCAGCGCGTCGGGGCAGTGCAGTCCCACGATCCGGTCCGGTCGATCCAATCCCTCGAACGTCGAAGTGCTGAACGTACAACACCTCTGCCGGTATCCACACGTACGAGGAGGAGCTCCAACGGCGGACCGCTAGGTCCGGTGCGGCGGCTGGACTGAGTGGGGCTAGGGTTCCCAACGCATGGGAGAGTGGACATACGTGTCCGCTGGGCAACCTGCGCCCCTCTTTATATAGCGTATGGTAATGGGCTTCACAACACTTGTGGTTCATTCCCTCTGTGAGTCCGACTCACAAATCAGTCCATTTCCGGTTCGGGTCCAACCCGACCAATACTTGCTCTCGCTCTTAAGTGTGCGACCCTGCATGCTCATGGCGACTTGGACACGATTGGAGTCCAACTCCCAATCGATCAATCGGTAGCGGCTCCTAGCAGAACGTGCCGACTCCCAAGTACCATTGAGTCATGACGACATACCTTTCAATGTGATATTCATCTTGGTCCCTTTTGCCTCACGATATGCCTTGTCGAGCTATAGGCGATTTATCGTCATCCCTTAAATAGCTCAACTCTCTTCTCGATCTGTGACATGTGATTCATCTGACTAACTCTTAGTCAACCGACACAGTTAACACTTAACTGAGTCGCGCATGTCCATGCTTCCTGAATCATATCACTCGAGAGGGCCCAGAGAATATCTCTCCATTCGGAGGGGCAAAATCCCATCTTGATTATCCACATCACGCAGCTTGCTTCTCATTCGACCCGAACTCTGCCTTTATAGTTGCCTTGTCACAGAATAACGTTTGACAAAACCTAAGTCGGTAATCCACAACTCGGATTGTGCGACAACCTCAGGTCTAGGGATTACATTGATTGAGACATGCAAATGACGACTTGATCGTTGCATCTCAATGTGGGTCAGTCCGACTTGCTAAACTCTTTAGCCAAGTCCGTGACCGTTGGAATGGCATCACCATGCCCATGACAAGTGGAACCGTGTCATCAGCCAACACTCACATTAGTCTAGGGTGTGTGTCCAACACAACCTAGATGACCAAGGACAATCTAGTATGAACAACATGAATATATAGTTCCACAATTGAATCACATATTCAATGACATATATCAGATGTTCAAAACAAGGACAACTTAATAACTTTATGAATACAGTGGGAATTACATCATACATGATTGCCTCTAGGGAATATTCCCAACACTAATTCCCATGCCTTGCTTTGCTTCGAGTAAGAACTGATTCGAGTATATTTTCATGCACACATTTTCCTCTAGCATTTATCCCTCTTATTGCAAACGTACATAACAATTTAGTCACGGCTTAAATGGTGGCTTCACTACCAAAATGTTGACCAAAGGGGGACGGATCCCTCCCTTAGTTTCCCGTTGTTAGGTAGAAGATGAAACCTCTCTAGCAGCGGATTATAGGCGCGGGATAGCACGCCGTTTTAATTCGGTCCTCGCTGCAACTCAAACCCTGGTGGGCTGGATGCACACTGGCTGCCTCTCCACTGAGTTGGCACTCAGAGCATCTCCAACACGTCGACGTATTTGGTCCATGCACGTACGTATTTAGCTCGAGGCAGCAAAATCGTATTCCAACGCGCCGACCCATTTGGGAAACGGACGCGTCTCACGCTCGTTTGGCTCCGCGCGCACCCATTTCTGTCCCAAATTTGAGACAGGAATGTGTCGCCACAGAAACGTGCGGATGGCGCTTCTGCGTCAAGTCCATCCCGCCCTCTTGCCTCCCGGGCCCGCTAGGAAGCGACAGAGTGCCACCTCGTCTCCCTCCAAAGTAATTATAAAAATGGTTCCGGGCGGTTCTCGTCCCAAATGCCTCACATCCCACTACGGTAGATCATGGCGAGAGCTCCCCAGGGTAGTCGTGGTGGAGGCGTAGTTTGTGGCAGTGGCCGTGGTCGCGGTACTTTCGGTGTCCGTAGAGCTCGTGGGGGTTGTGGTGCCCGAGGAGGGCGTGGTGGCCGTGGAACGCGCGGAGGGCGCGGTGGCGGTGGTGATGCAGAGCCATCGTTGTCTTCGTACTCCTCAGGGTACACCGATGACCATCCCGTCGCGGGGTGGCAGAGACTTTTTGGTGCCGAGTTTGTCTTCATCATCTATGAAGGCATTCAGCTGTGGAAGAGGACCCCGAAGGCGTTCGCGCGCCATCTCCATAGTGTAGTTCCCGGCGAGCTCGAACTGCAGATGGAGAACTGCTTCGACGGCATCGTGGTCGTAGAGGTACACTTCGTCCACCATGGCTAGATGTTATTTCTGGACCAGTGCATGAAGTTCGCCACCGTGTACAAGTTGGAGGCTGTATATATCCTGCATTTTAGGTACAATGGGACCAATAAGTTTGTAGTGAAGGTGTTTGACGGCACTTGGTGCCGCATGTTGTATTCTGAGGACAACGACTCGGACTAGAGGTCCATGTGGCGCCCTCAACCACCTCCGGCCACCGTAGATCCGCATTCCTAAAGTCGTGTTTTATTGTTATTGTAAACAAGCCACTTATGGATTAAACCTTTAATCTATGTACAAGATTCGGCCTTGTAGTATCTTTGAAACCTACCAGATGTGAAAAAAAATCCAAAATGGGTCAGGTGCATTGGGTTCACGTTGCTCCGCGCCGGACATGGACTGATTTTTCGTGTCCGTTCCGGACACAAATGGATAAAATCCGGAGCGCAATGGGTAGGAATGTTGAGATGGTCTCACTTCTCAACGGTGCCTTCACTACCACTTTGCTAGTTTAGCTAAAAAGAATTCTCAATTCAGATTTCTGTGCCCCCGCTAGCCACCAGTCACTGTCCATCGGTCAGTCTAATACGTACAGTGATTAGGCATGTGCGTGATGCACCGGTCACCCGTTCCCCTCCACTAGTCGCCGAGCCATGGTTGACACGGAATTCGAGTCGCGGATGGGTACTGATATTCTGAACAAGAACAAAACCACTGAGAAAAGAAGCACCCCAAAAATCTCTGGGGATGGCCATCAAAAACCAACTCAAGTCACTACCTTGTGGTATTCCTGAGATTCTGCAGATTATGGTTGAAGACCCCCCCCCCCCGCCCTTTTGCCCGAGGTGAAGATGCTCCTCCAACTCCATTAAATGCAGGGATGTTTCTCCCCACATGCTCTACTCCTGCTAGTGCTCAAGATGATGGCCATGTATTCCCAGCTGCTGAAACTCCCTACCTCTCTTCTATGGACATCAATAGTCTTTCTCTCTCTCTCCTGATGGTGAACTTGTGTCTGCAGACAAAACCTACTGCTCCACCTTGCTGCGGGAATTGGATGCTGCCTTGGATGACTCATCAAGTGAATATGATGCAGAAAATGAAACTCTGGAGCCGGTTATTTCCCTGCAAATTGGCTTGACAAGACGCGATTTCTTCAACTCTCCTGTTAGCAACTCTGCGTCGAAGACTACATCTCAAATTCATGTCCCTACTCCTGTCAATAGCGCTCAAGATGCGACAAAAAATATCTGAAATGGAGTCCTGTCATGGCCTCGAGGCAATCCAAACGTGCTGGTGCTAAGGAGAATATCTTGGAGAAAGATAAAAAAAAAATGCGGGAACATCTGGAGTACCACATAAAAAGGTAATTGTCATGAAATACTTGACCCCTCTATTCTTAGTGGTATTGCTACAAAAGTTGGATTGACTATTGGGTCAAATGAACAAGAACAATCTACTACTATTTCTGAAACGATAAGATCTGAAATGCTTGCTTGCCTTGAATTTGCTAATAATAACCCCGAAACCTCTCTGCCTGATAACATAGACAGTAATTTCTCTCCTGAACATTCTATGAATGTAAGAAATGAGTGCTTGAAACATTCCATTGTTGACAATGACAATGGTGATTTTTCTCCTTCGATTTTGGTAAATAGAAAAAAGGTCATGCGACCTACCCAAACCTGATACATCTAATCATGATAGGAATCATCTTTAACATAAGAAGCCTAGGAGACCTAGGCAAATGGCAATTTATTCCTGATATACTTTCCAATAATCTAGTGGATTTTCTTGGTTTTCAGGAGACCAAAAAGGAAACCATCTATGCAAGTTTTTTCAACTCTATTTCCAATAACACCTTTTTTTTTGCATTATTTACCTAATGTTCATATTTGTGGTGGTATCCTTGTGGATTTTAAGGATAGTTTGTTTGAAATTATTGGCTTCATTAATAAGAAATATTGCATTATTGCAACAGTTAAGAACATATTTGACAATCTCGTATGGAAATTTGTAGTGGTGTACGACTCATCTTATGCTGAATTTAAGCTAGAGTTCATTGCTGAACTTCATGATGCTATGGAGATGTGTACCTATCCCATCATTGTTGGGGGAGACTTTAATCTAACGAGGTCTGTGTAACACCCCAAATTTTGTAACATTAGGGTGTGTGGTGTTGAGTTCATGTCATACATGCATGAAACAAAACTTTAATCACGTTTGAAACAATTTAAGTTGTGAATTTAATTGGTTTCAGAAAATTCCACAAAAAGTACTTAATTTGGGTTCCAAAATTTGGTATTGAAAAATAATTCAAATGCACCAGCCCAAGTTATGGTTTTGTTGGAAATTTCATGAGCTTTCCAAAAAGTATTTTTGCCAAAAATTTTCCTTTACAAAAAGGCCCTCAAATAAATGGTTTTTGTTCTGTTTTTATATGGAAAAGGACCTCTTCGCAAAAACCAGGAGCTTCTGGGGGTTTTCGTGAAGTGTGCCTTGTCTTCTTCCTCCCGTCAACAGACAAGCAGGCAGCTCGCCGGAGCTGCTGCCACGCACCCGCCGCCCCCTGCCTGCGTGGCCAGGTTCTGGAAGAAATCCCTCGGCGCCCTCTCTCCTCCAATCCCCCTCGCTCTTCCTCGCACGCCCTCCTCTCTCTGCTTCTCCCCGCACGTCCGAACCCTAGCCGGAAAAACCGCCGCCGCGCACCGTCGACTCCGGCAGACCCGCAGCCATTCGACCACACCGGGAGCTCCGCCTCTACTCCATCTTCCTCCTCGGCGACTCTAGTTTGCAGGAACGGCCGAGAGGAGGCGAATCGGGCCTTTTTCTTCCGGTCCGGCCGCCGGCTTCCGAGCTCGCCGCCGTCGATTCCGAGGGTCCCCGACCACTTCGTTGCTTCCACGAGACTCAGGGTGAGCTACTGGTTCCCCCGGATCCCTCAATTTAATTCCCCGCCCTCTGTAGCTCGCGGTCGCCGTGCATCTTTTCCGGCCGCCACGGTTTTGCACACCGGCGAGGTAACCGGCGACCTTTTGGTCCACCTGCGCCACCCCTAAGTTTCCCTCGAGCTCCTCTCCGTCTTGGGATAGCTTGATTCCTAAATAGCGCGCGAAATTGCCGGATTTCAATCACATCTGTGAAGAACAGAGTCGGGTGATGTCACCATTGCATCATGATGACGTCATAAGTCCTTTTTCCAGAAATTCCAGGAAATGGTTTAATTTGGTAATTTCAATAACTAATGTTATATTAACCAGAAAAATGAAATAAAAACATGGGAATGTTCAGAAAATTATTCTCTATCCAAATATGTCATTTTGATCCATGTTTTAGAAATTCCAAAAAATGGCTTTATTTAATGTTGTTTAATCATTTAAAATAGAAAAATAAGTTTTTATTCAATAAAATTAGAAAATTCAAAGTTATATACCAAATTGCTGAAAATGACAAATGCAACCTAGTTATGATGTTTTCAAACCCATTTGAGCAACTAAAATGGTACTCGCTTTCAGAATCGCCGAAACCCCCACCGGGGTCTATTTCGGGACTTAAACTGCATTTCTGATATATGAACCCTAGCAAACCAACGATCATGTTTAGGACTTTATTTCAGTGCATTAATCTGCTCATGCATACATATTGCGCATTGCATCGATGCCATGATTGATTGTTATTCTTCTTTTCGGTGTTTGTTCCCCCTCGGTAGAACGTGACTCCGAAGAGAAGGCCAGCAGATCCATGACGAATACTTGATCTTAACCGACAAGTCAAGCACTTATTCCAGAAGACATCTTTATCTGGTTTTCTTATAACCAAGGCAAGCATAACCTCTTATCTGCTCATATATGCTTTCGAACAACATTTGAATCTCGTATTTTGCATTCGATTCCAAAGTATTTGATGTTAGTAGTCATAGCTCACCTATATACTGCATTGCCTCAACATCCTGATCCACTGCTCCTAGCCGCCATAGATTTGCTTGTGCGCATCGCCAGAGCCTCATATCTGCTTCGCTTAGTCATACATGTTTGTTTACCTCTGCTCCATCCGGTTGATGAATCAGAGATACGATAACCTAGTATGATATGATGACGTGGTGAGATGAGTATTGTGTGATTAACTTGACTAAGGCGAGGACGGGAGGCCACTTGGGAAGTGGTTCTTGGTCCCGTACTTGCCAACCCTAGGAGTAAGGTCTCGCCGTGGAAACCAAGACTGAGCGTGCAACCACACGCGAGGCCTAACAGACCGCGCTCGACTAACTAACTTGTTTGGTTCTATCCGTGAGTCACGTAGTTTGGGATTTCCATCTGCGTGTGAGTCAAAAACCTTTTGGAGGTGTTTAGGGCGTGACCGGGACAAGTGATGGACGTACACGGATCTTGTTCCCGACTCACAGAACAGGTGCCGTCAGGAGGTGGCCAACTCCCTGTTGACGGGGTGGCCCTGTTTGGGTTGACTCATGGATAGGGCTCGACAAGGTAAAGGTCGTGGCCAACCACCCTCTGCCGCGCTCCATGGACGAGCGTACATGTGGCGTTAAGAGTCGGATGGTACGTGTGGGTAAAGTGTACCACCCTGCAGGGATAAATCTTTCGGAAAGCCGTGTCCACGGTTAAGGACGACTTGGTGAAAGCCACGAGGTCATAGATAACTTGAACGTGACGTAAAAGATGTTGACAAGGTATGGAGGCAATAGATGAAGGGTGCCTCCCCGGAGATGCCGGGAGGGGTGATCCTTGTAGCATGTGAGGTGCTGGGAAATGATGTTGGTGGATGAAAAGATGATGATACAATAGTTGAGTTTCTCATCTGTTTTGAAAACCCTCTACAAGACGTGCTATTCTTCCTCGATTTGGAAAACAAATATTGCTTTACGCAAAACAACCTTCATAAAACCCTTTCTGAAGTTAGCAGATATATAATAGGTTAATTAAGTCTTGTTGAGTACCTCCCGTACTCAGGTTTGCTTAATTTGGTTCAGGTGGAGTTCCTCACTTCAGTGGTGGTTCAACGTGGACATCGACGAGTAGTTTGGGGTTCCCAGGTAGCAGCCTGGAATCTATGGGCTGGGACGTCGCCTTATGTTGCGGCCTCTTAGGCCTTTTTGGTTCTTGTTGATTAGCAACATAATTTGCCTTCCGTTGTTTGATGTAATGTTGGGTCGTGTGACCTCTGATTGTAAGCTATACTCTAGTAACACCTGTTTAGCACAGCTTCCATGTTTAGAGTACTGCTTTGATCGGTTGTTGGATTCGAGCTCATTGTTATACAGTTTTGGCTATGCCTGCATAGTTGTCGCAGTCGAGGGGTTGTGGAGCCGATGATCCATGTCCGAGCCCGCCTGTCGATTTGATCGGCCTGGGGCGAGGTAACCCCAGTAACCCTCGATTGTTGTTGCACTTTCTGGACACATAGCAGCTCTGTATAGCTTTGGTCCCGTTTCTTTCAGTTTCATTCGATTCGTGGACGCTTTGATATGCATAGTTGGTTATGACTAGCATGGATACAAGGAGTAGTAGACTGGGGATCCGGACTACGTGCCGATGAATCCAGTCTGCCTGCCGTTGTTTGTTGCGGCCGGGGCTGGTAACCCTGAAGCCCTTGTGAGTTCATGTCTAGGAGCACATAACAGTATGTATATCTCTGGGTCCGGGGTCGTGACAAAAGTGGTATCAGAGCAGGACTGCCTGTAGGAAAACCTTACTGCTTGGTCGATGTTGAGTCTAGTGATTGTGAAAACTACTTTGAAACCTCAAATGAGTTGTGAAAAACCTTCTTAGGATTCTTTTTACTCCTTATCTGGTATCGTTCTAAACTCTAGGTCATCTTACCTGTTTTGGATTCGAAAAGTTTTTAGTCATTCAAAACCTAGGTGCCTTCTCTGGCAAGGACGTTTTTACCCAAGTTGACCTAGTGTTCAGTTTCTAGAGTCGTGCGTGTTCCATATCCGTTACCTTTTTAACTGGGAGATTTCCTTTCCATCGTAATCTCTCAAAGTTGTGTGGGTTCCACATACTCCTGTTCTAAGGTCTCAAAATCCTGAACCTCGAGATTTCCGTTTCATCTCGAATGTATCTGTTATCTTCTGCTCAAGTTCTTCCGGAGCTATGCTTGTCTTTTGAAAGATACTCCGTGATTGTTCTTCCTAGTGTTCCTCAAGACACTAAGAGAGTAGTTACTCCTTTGTTTTGGTTTTTAATCTTGGACTTGAACCGAAGGTCCCGGAATGTGCTGAATTGTGGTGAGTTGAGTCATGTGGTTTCATAACCATGTGATGCTCACTATATCAGTACAGGATGCTGACCTTTAACCCAAGTTCTGTTTCTTTGAATCCTGAGGAATCTGTTTTACCTCGGGGTGGCTAGGAAATTCCAACTCTAATAGCCGTAGGCTTTCCTTTGGAACCAAAAAGGGATCACAACAAGAGTGTTCTTTATGATTCCCATATCTTTGTTCTTGGTTCAGCTATACCAACTTTTTGGCATGGGTTCTACACATGAGTATTACCTGTGCATCCAACGTGATCTCAGGATTTTCCAGAGCATGTTCCTACTCTTTAGTTGATTTCCGAATTTCGTCCGTTGTTTGGAAACCAAGTTACATATGGTATTGGATTCTTCCAATGCATCTGCTCTTGTTTTCTGTCAAAACATTCCACCTTGGGATGTCAGGAGAAACAAACTCCAGAACCTCGTTCATCTCTAGGACCAGTTCAAAGTTTTGTAATCCACAGAATAAAGAAGTTTCGTTAGCTTCTGTTCTGTTCCATCTTCCAGTATCACACTCTTTATATCAAGAGGTTGTGTTAAGTATCATGGCCTTATTGATGAAGTGATGCTCTTACCGTCTTCACTCCCCCTTCCTCCAAGCTTGAATGCTTGAGAATGATGGGTCTGTTCATCGACATGTGTATCTGCTATTCCTAGCAATTCTTATTGCTTTGGAAACCTAAGAAACATCAGTAACCTTCTTAGTACCATTGGTCACCCGGTCTTTATTTGAAGTTGACTGTGTTACCAAATCCGTTCATTCCGGTGCACATTCTTGGTCAAAGAGTTAGGTTCACACTAAAGCTCTCAAGACCATATCAGTTGCTTTGGAAAGCAAACCTCCCTTCCGAACTCCAAGACATACCGGTGGTTCGTGATATTCTGGTTGTCTTTCTATAAGTATCACCAGGTTTTACCTGACCGTGCTGTCCAAACCAGGAGTAGTTTGAACTACTCTTTTCTCCAAGAAACAGCGCTGGATATCCTGGACTAGTTGATCGAGCTTAAACAACAACTTGGGGAGTTGAAAGGCAAAAGCTCCGCCAACTTGTTCCTTTGATAAGGGATATCTAGTTTTCCTCGTGTTGAAGCATGATAGTATCTCTTTAATGTACATGATGTCATTCTACCTTGATTTGATTTGGGCTATCGTCAGATCAAGTCCAGATTTAAGGACTATCCTGATGGTGTTTTCACTCATGGTGTTTGGCCCGAGTACACCTCATGTCCTTCGGTCTGACCAATATTCTGCCTTGTTCATATATCATATGAATCCCTCTTCTTGGAGTGTTTTGATAAGTGTGTTTTCGAGCCCATCGATGACATCCCTATTTTCTCCAAGTTGCAAGAGGTTCATTTTGAACAATTGGCATTAATGTTGGAAACTCTCGAGAACCATCTTTGTTTTATTACGAAGATTGTGTTCTGGATGTTTGAAGTGACTTTATCAGGTCCATGTGCTTATGGTGAAAGTTATCGCCATGGACTCGAGAAGAGTTTTCTTGTTCCTTCGGGAATAACTCCAAGTCGGTCATGTATGTGTGGACTGTTCTTGATATGGTAGGTTGTTACCTCCATTCACTTGAAGAAGTTTCCATCCACACCAAGCCACTGGCTGATCTTTCGTGAAAGAGAAGAAGTTTAAGAACTTCGTTATCTCTGTAACCTCCTTCTAACAAGGACTCTGATGTGTTCCTTTGCAAGTAAACCATGTAGGTGCAACCATCTTTCACAAGTTGCTAATACATGAGTTTCGTAATCTCGCTCATCTTCTTGAGCTTGACATCGTAGTCCATATCTTGAGAATCCAGTAAATTTATCTCGTTGGTAACCGGTGCAAACTCTTCGATCATATATATCGAGTCTGAGTTATTCAACCCACTAACCAGAGCTAAATCTCAAGCAGCCAAGACGGTTGGTGTTTCCTCAAGGGTATTGAATTAGGTCTATTTTAAAATCTGGCATGGTTGATGTTGTGGTTGACACAATTAGCCGGAAGGCCTAATGTCATATCCCCTTGAATCCGTAAGAACAGACACTCCCCGTGACAATTCTTGTGGCTCGTTCTCAACAAGTTTTCCTCCCCGATCTTCCAAACCGGAGTTCATCTTTCACTTGATGACCTATAGAAGGCTTGTCGTGAGCCTGTTGTCGGTATCTAGAACGTCCAAGATAACCTGAAAGTTGATCTTTCCAATATCTCTCCTATGAACCTCCAAAACCTTTGCTCTGGTGGAAACAAGTTCATCATGAAAACATCTCGTGGTGTTTCGTAACCACCATTCATCAGTTCCCTTCTGCAACTTGTTTGTATTTGAAATTCTGTTCATCTCACACATTGTGTGAATTTGTCAGTCACTTCAGCCGTGGGATCTTAACCATGTGGTAAACGTATTGCTACGTCCAAATCCACCATAGGAAATAGATTCCCTACCCCTTCTGGTGTTTCAATCCTCGTTGGTTAACCAGCTTATGATATGACCAAGAATTCCTTTTTAACTACGGTGTTCCAACATCCTGTGGTTACTCATCTTATGTCGTGAAGTAACATCCCGATCCTTGACAAAGTTTTTGACAAAGTTTTGACGGAGTGAAAGTTCCGTTATCTTTCGTGTCCACTCCGAAGAGTGAACATGATCTTGTATCAAATTCTCTCCGATGCACGATTACAGTGTTATCTCGTGTTTTCCCTCGTCTACGGATCTTATGTCGTGGTATCCAAGACCATCCTTTTCATCTTGGTCATCTGTTTGAAGAAACCTCGATATCATAAGTTGTCCAGCCTTTCTTTTCCAAACGGATTTAAAGTCTTGTGCAAAGTTCATATTCTAAATCCTTCTAAGAACCATCATCCGTAAACTTGAAACCATCTTTTATTCCCTCCGTTATCTTGATGTGTTTCATGCCTGATAACTCAACAGTTCTTTACGGACATTCTGGTCATGAGTTAGACATGAGATACTCGATCTTCGTGAAGATCATTTCCTAAGAGTTTCCCTCTTACCTAGGTGTATCCGTTCTATACTGCAAGATGCTACGGATCAACCTGTACAAGAAAAGAACCGTAAGGTTCAAGAAGATCGTTCAAAACCAGTGTTCCTCCTTTCTTCTCCTTCGGGAATCTCGGGACGAGATTCTCGTAAGGGGGGTAGATTTGTAACATCCCAAATTTTGTAACATTAGGGTGTGTGGTGTTGAGTTCATGTCATACATGCATGAAACAAAACTTTAATCACGTTTGAAACAATTTAAGTTGTGAATTTAATTGGTTTCAGAAAATTCCACAAAAAGTACTTAATTTGGGTTCCAAAATTTGGTATTGAAAAATAATTCAAATGCACCAGCCCAAGTTATGGTTTTGTTGGAAATTTCATGAGCTTTCCAAAAAGTATTTTTGCCAAAAAAATTCCTTTACAAAAAGGCCCTCAAATAAATGGTTTTTGTTCTGTTTTTATATGGAAAAGGACCTCTTCGCAAAAACCAGGAGCTTCTGGGGGTTTTCGCGAAGTGTGCCTTGTCTTCTTCCTCCCGTCAACAGACAAGCAGGCAGCTCGTCGGAGCTGCTGCCACGCACCCGCCGCCCCCTGCCTGCGTGGCCAGGTTCTGGAAGAAATCCCTCGGCGCCCTCTCTCCTCCAATCCCCCTCGCTCTTCCTCGCACGCCCTCCTCTCTCTGCTTCTCCCCGCACGTCCGAACCCTAGCCGGAAAAACCGCCGCCGCGCACCGTCGACTCCGGCAGACCCGCAGCCATTCGACCACACCGGGAGCTCCGCCTCTACTCCATCTTCCTCCTCGGCGACTCTAGTTTGCAGGAACGGTCGAGAGGAGGCGAATCGGGCCTTTTTCTTCCGGTCCGGCCGCCGGCTTCCGAGCTCGCCGCCGTCGATTCCGAGGGTCCCCGACCACTTCGTTGCTTCCACGAGACTCAGGGTGAGCTACTGGTTCCCTCGGATCCCTCAATTTAATTCCCCGCCCTCTGTAGCTCGCGGTCGCCGTGCATCTTTTCCGGCCGCCACGGTTTTGCACACCGGCGAGGTAACCGGCGACCTTTTGGTCCACCTGCGCCACCCCTAAGTTTCCCTCGAGCTCCTCTCCGTCTTGGGATAGCTTGATTCCTAAATAGCGCGCGAAATTGCCGGATTTCAATCACATCTGTGAAGAACAGAGTCGGGTGATGTCACCATTGCATCATGATGACGTCATAAGTCCTTTTTCCAGAAATTCCAGGAAATGGTTTAATTTGGTAATTTCAATAACTAATGTTATATTAACCAGAAAAATGAAATAAAAACATGGGAATGTTCAGAAAATTATTCTCTATCCAAATATGTTATTTTCATCCATGTTTGAGAAATTCCAAAAAATGGCTTTATTTAATGTTGTTTAATCATTTAAAATAGAAAAATAAGTTTTTATTCAATAAAATTAGAAAATTAAAAGTTATATACCAAATTGCTCAAAATGACAAATGCAACCTAGTTATGATGTTTTCAAACCCATTTGAGCAACTAAAATGGTACTCGCTTTCAGAATCGCCGAAACCCCCTCCGGGGTCTATTTCGGGACTTAAACTGCATTTCTGACATATGAACCCTAGCAAACCAACGATCATGTTTAGGACTTTATTTCAGTGCATTAATCTGCTCATGCATACATATTGCGCATTGCATCGATGCCATGATTGATTGTTATTCTTCTTTTCGGTGTTTGTTCCCCCTCGGTAGAACGTGACTCCGAAGAGAAGGCCAGTAGATCCATGACGAATACTTGATCTTAACCGACAAGTCAAGCACTTATTCCAGAAAACATCTTTATCTGGTTTTCTTATAACCAAGGCAAGCATAACCTCTTATCTGCTCATATATGCTTTCGAACAACATTTGAATCTCGTATTTTGCATTCGATTCCAAAGTATTTGATGTTAGTAGTCATAGCTCACCTATATACTGCATTGCCTCAACATCCTGATCCACTGCTCCTAGCCGCCATAGATTTGCTTGTGCGCATCGCCAGAGCCTCATATCTGCTTCGCTTAGTCATACATGTTTGTTTACCTCTGCTCCATCCGGTTGATGAATCAGAGATACGATAACCTAGTATGATATGATGACGTGGTGAGATGAGTATTGTGTGATTAACTTGACTAAGGCGACGACGGGAGGCCACTTGGGAAGTGGTTCTTGGTCCCGTACTTGCCAACCCTAGGAGTAAGGTCTCGCCGTGGAAACCAAGACTGAGCGTGCAACCACACGCGAGGCCTAACAGACCGCGCTCGACTAACTAACTTGTTTGGTTCTATCCGTGAGTCACGTAGTTTGGGATTTCCATCTGCGTGTGAGTCAAAAACCTTTTGGAGGTGTTTAGGGCGTGATCGGGACAAGTGATGGACGTACACGGATCTTGTTCCCGACTCACAGAACAGGTGCCGTCAGGAGGTGGCCAACTCCCTGTTGACGGGGTGGCCCTGTTTGGGTTGACTCATGGATAGGGCTCGACAAGGTAAAGGTCGTGGCCAACCACCCTCTGCCGCGCTCCATGGACGAGCGTACATGTGGCGTTAAGAGTCGGATGGTACGTGTGGGTAAAGTGTACCACCCTGCAGGGATAAATCTTTCGGAAAGCCGTGTCCACGGTTAAGGACGACTTGGTGAAAGCCACGAGGTCATAGATAACTTGAACGTGACGTAAAAGATGTTGACAAGGCATGGAGGCAATAGATGAAGGGTGCCTCCCCGGAGATGCCGGGAAGGTGATCCTTGTAGCATGTGAGGTGCTGGGAAATGATGTTGGTGGATGAAAAGATGATGATACAATAGTTGAGTTTCTCATCTGTTTTGAAAACCCTCTACAAGACGTGCTATTCTTCCTCGATTTGGAAAACAAATATTGCTTTACGCAAAACAACCTTCATAAAACCCTTTCTGAAGTTAGCAGATATATAATAGGTTAATTAAGTCTTGTTGAGTACCTCCCGTACTCAGGTTTGCTTAATTTGGTTCAGGTGGAGTTCCTCACTTCAGTGGTGGTTCAACGTGGACATCGACGAGTAGTTTGGGGTTCCCAGGTAGCAGCCTGGAATCTATGGGCTGGGACGTCGCCTTATGTTGCGGCCTCTTAGGACTTTTTGGTTCTTGTTGATTAGCAACATAATTTGCCTTCCGTTGTTTGATGTAATGTTGGGTCGTGTGACCTCTGATTGTAAGCTATACTCTAGTAACACCTGTTTAGCACAGCTTCCATGTTTAGAGTACTGCTTTGATCGGTTGTTGGATTCGAGCTCATTGTTATACAGTTTTGGCTATGCCTGCATAGTTGTCGCAGTCGAGGGGTTGTGGAGCCGATGATCCATGTCTGAGCCCGCCTGTCGATTTGATCGGCCTGGGGCGAGGTAACCCCAGTAACCCTCGATTGTTGTTGCACTTTCTGGACACATAGCAGCTCTGTATAGCTTTGGTCCCGTTTCTTTCAGTTTCATTCGATTCGTGGACGCTTTGATATGCATAGTTGGTTATGACTAGCATGGATACAAGGAGTAGTAGACTGGGGATCCGGACTACGTGCCGATGAATCCAGTCTGCCTGCCGTTGTTTGTTGCGGCCGGGGCTGGTAACCCTGAAGCCCTTGTGAGTCCATGTCTAGGAGCACATAACAGTATGTATATCTCTGGGTCCGGGGTCGTTACAGTCTGCTAGAGATAAAAGCAATGGTAACATTAATCACCATTGGGCATTCATGTTCAATGACTAGATAAACAAGTATGGGTTGATTGATCTTAAGATTTCGAATAGAAACTACACTTGGCCGAATAACCAAAAAAATCTCATGATGGATACTATTAACAGATTTCTAACCACCACTTCTTGGGACCATATTTATCCTTACTCCTTGGTTAGGACCCTTCCCCAGATTGGTAGTGATCATACACCTATCCTTTATGATCTCAGGTCCTTTAGATCCTCTGCTAAAAAACTCTTTCGTTTTGAAAAATGGTGGCTGAGAAAGGATGACTTTGCTCCACTAGTTCCAAAAATTTGGAATTACCCTTGCCCCAAGACTTCTTCTCATGAAATCTGGCAGTTTAAAGTGAAAGATTTTAGGAAAAACCTCTAGGGATGGAATTCCAATGTGGAAGCGACTGAAAAAATAGAGGGAAAATGACTTGCTTCAAGAATTTGACATTCTTGATGTCTTTTCTGAACATAATCTCTTATCTCCTCAAGAGGTTACTAGAATGACAGATATCTCTAAGGATCTTAAATTCATTTGGTCTACCAAAGAAACGAAAGCTTGTCAATGATCTAGAAATAGAGACATCCTTGAGGGTGAAAACAACATTTCGTATTTCTTATCGATTGCCAACCAAAGGCGAAGAAAGACTAGGATCTCTCAGCTACAAGGGTTTGATGGCATGGTTGAAAATACGAAGGATATTTTGAAAATACCTACGGACTACTACAAAGACCTATTTTGGTTTGAACCCAGGTCTAACCTCCATTTGTCTTCTTCCTTTTGGAATCCTACCGAGTTAGTTTTCCATACTGAAAACAAAGATTTGGAAAAAAAAACCTTCTCATAAGAGGAGATAAAAAATGGCATTTTCAAATCTTATGCAGCTGGGGCGTCTCGCCCGGATGGACTGTTTCTTTTTTATCAAAAATTCTGGGATTTGATAAAAAAAATGACTTTATGGCTTTGATTAGGGACTTCAAGCAGGGAAAATTTGGTGATAGGCTTAATTTCTCGTTGGTTACGTTGATCCCTAAAGAGGCAAGTGCCACTAACGTCAAAAAATTCAGACTCATTTCATTGATGAACTGCTGTATCAAGATAATTACTAAAGATTTGACTAATCGTCTCTCTCCCATCGCTGATAGACTTATTTGCTCGAACCAAACCTCCTTTCTGAAAGGGCGTTTCATTTTAGAAAGCATTGTCTCGGCTCACGAAATCCTTCATGAGAGATTCATAGAAGTGTTGAACCAGCTTTAGTCCTTAAGATCGGCTATGAGAAAACCTACGATAGAGTTAATTGGGATTTAATTTAGGAAATGCTAACTAATTCTAGGGGCTTTGGCAAGAATTTTATTGCTAGAATTAAAAGCCTTATATATAATAGCACCCTTAGCATAAGGATTAATGATGATACTGGCCCTTATATCATTGTTCGTAAAGGATTTAAACAAGGTGACCCCTCTCCCATCCTCTTCAACTTGGTTGGAGATGTTTTCTCTAAGATGGCGGAGAAGGCTGCTAGCGATGATATCATTTCTGACATCCTACCTAATGTGTTCCCTGGTGGTATCATTAGCTTACAATATGCTGATGATACCATCATCTTCCTTAAAGAAAATGAAGCTAGTTCTAGATATTTGAAGTGGATGCTTTCTTGCTTTGAAGCAATGTCTAGTTTAAGGATCAACTACCACAAAACTGACCTAATGACTTTAAACATTTTAGATGAGATGGCTAGAAAATATGTTGGTATCTTTTGTTGTAAAACTGGTAGAATCCCCTTTAAATATCTTGGTGTGCCTATGAATTATAAGAAACTTAAAAAGGAAGACATTCAACCAATTGTTGATAAAATCGTCTCTAAATTGTCGGGGTGGAGAGGCAAAACCTTGTCTTATGGCAAGAAACTTGCTTTATTAAAAGTCTGCATCTCTAGTATCACTACCTATTTTCTTTCGGTTATTAAATTCCCCAAGTGGGCTATCCATGCCATCGACACGCAGATGTCTCATTTCTTTTGGGGGAATGTGGAGGATAGTCACAAGTATCATCTAGCTAGATGGGGGCTTGTGTCCCAACAGAAAAACTTTAGTGACCTAGATATTCATAATTTGGGTAATTTTAACCTTTGCCTTATGTATTCTTGGATCAAACATTATTTCCTTTCTGAAAATCGGATTGTGGACTTAAAATATGAGAATCACTCTCCAAATGTTTTTTGGACTTCTAACCAAAATATATCTCCTTTTTGGAAATCTTTTTCCTAGGCTGCTAGAGCTACTAAGTTTGGTTATTTTTGGAAAGAAGGGGATGGTACCCATATTAAAATTTTGTTTCATCATTGGCATGGTAGTTGTTGTCTGGTTGTTTCCTTCTATGACATTTTCAAAATTATTAACAGAACAGATGCTATCATCTCACGGGATTGGGATGGGGTGAACCTTAAGTTCACTTTGAAGTGTTGTGTTAACCAGGATACTATGAATAGATGGCTTGAACTAATTGGAATTATGCAGGGGATCTTTCTTGAGGGCGGCTCTCCGGATATTCCTGTTTGGAAACATGCAGCAAGTGGGGTCTACTCGTCTGCCTCCTTTTACTCCATTGTAATTTTTGCTGGGATTGCTCCCAAATATTCTCACAAAATTTGAGAGATTTCGATCCCAGCTCGAATTCATATATTTCTTTGATTTCTAATCAATAATAAGATCCTTACTTGGGATAACCTTTCGAAGCGTCGTTTTGTCTCGGATATTTCTTGCCTTTCCTGTGCGCAAAATGAAACTACTTCTCACCTGTTTTTTTATTGCGTAGTGGTTCGGAATTGTTGGCGAGTTATTTCGGAAATATGTCACCTGGAAATTGGGGGGGGGGGGGGGGGCGGGGGGCGCCTAAAATCTATATGCAACTTGTGATTTTTGGACAAAGATGAGTTTGTGAACATACTATCATCTGATGTACTTTGGAGCTTATGGAATCTGTGTAATTCTCTGTGCTTTCAGGGTGGAGTCTGGCTCAACATCAAGCAGGTCTAGACGCTTGTTCTCAGATACCTGGAGCGTTGGCTGCCTCTATGCAAGAACTCCGCCTTGCTGGACGGATGCACAAGACTGCTGGAGCGAACCCGTAGGGAGGTCCTGTGCCTGGACCCAACCCCTCTCTCCCCCTCCCTGACTGATGAAGAGAGGCTTCGTAACCTTTAGATGCACGCTGCCTGGCACTTTCGCCTTAAAGTTTAATTTTAGTGCTGGTTAGCTCAGCTGGTCATTGCGGTGTCCTCTCCTGTACTGAACTTCAGGGCTTCTTTGGATTGAAGTATTTTCAAAGAAAGTTTGGAGGATTCCAATCCATAGGATTCTTTCCTAAGAAATGCCTTTGGATCAAAGGAATGACACCTACAAAATTCCTATGGATTGTATTTCTACACCCCAATTTCATAGGAATTTCAACATCCACTCTAACCTCTTTTTTACACTCATTTGCGTAGGATCGAGGCAACTTTCTTGTGGTTCCATCCAAATGACTGTTTGCACAATTTTCCTCTGTTTTGTAATCCTACGTTTTGCACCTACAATCTTATCAAATTCCTACGTTTTCTCAGTTCCTCTGTTTTGTACTCCTATGATCCAAAGAAGCCCTCAAAGTTTCTTTTCTCGTAAACTCACCTGAAATTTCCCTCTGAAACCTGAGCACTGTAAAAAGAACATTGCGCCTTGCGCTGTTTGATTTCAATGAAATGGAATGGGGGGCAACCCCTATTTTCTGAAAAGACATGGCTGACACCACCTAACATGTCCATATCCATTTCGAAGAAAACGTCGAGTCACAACACAGTATCGCTGAGGAGATGAATCTACCATGATTTGGCCTTTGCATACTGTTGTTTCACTTAGGACATCTCCTGCGGGCCTACTCAAATCCGGACCAATTTGGTCTGGATTTTGTCTGTTTGAGCAGCAGTCCGCGCTGCGCGGACAGGGACCGGGCCAGGTGCCTCCTACGGGCCTGCTCATTCCAAAAACGGACACTTTATAGATACGGTAGGGCCCAGAGGGGCCCATAGGTTTTACAATATTTAAAACAAAAAAAAACTAAAACCTAAACTAGATGGCCACTGGCCAGTGGCCTCGCGGCGGCCGGAGGTTCCCCGGAGCATCCTACTCGAGGATGATATACTCCGGGTCCTCCACGAGGTAGGCGGGGAGCGCGGCGGCCCGCAGAGGGGTGGACGGCTGGGTGACGGGCTGGGGCGCCGCCCCGGGCAGCTCCGGCGGTGGCCCTGTCCACTGCCATTGCATGCCGACGAGGGGCAAGAACCACGGCGGGATTGGCTGGTTATCGTCCCGCTCGTCCTCGTCGGCCTCCTCCTCGTAGGCGTATGGCGCGGGCGGTGCGCGCATGGCCGCCACGGCCTCCTCCACGGCCCTGGCCTCCGCCGCCTGGGCCACCGCCTCCTTCATCGCCTCCTGGGCAGCCTCCGCCGCGGCCGCCTCCTCGGCCACCCGCGCAGAGGCCTCGATGGCCATGGCCAGCTCCAGCTCCTCACTGGGCTGGGCCATGGCGGGCTCCTTCTCGTCGTCGTCTTCCTCGTACCACTGGGGGGCTCCTCCAGTGGCTCGTCCTTGACGGGCGCGGGGTCGCCGATGCGAAGGGGGCGAAGGGGAGGCGCCGCGCGTCCACGCCGCGCCGGGCATGGTGGAGAGGGCGGCGCATACTGGGCCGCGCCGCGCGCCTGGCGCGCCCCAAAGAAGGACCGGCGGCGCAGATCGTGTTCGTCCATGAACCACGTGTCCCAGTGGGGACTGTTCACGGCGAACACAGGGTGGCCGTGCAGGTCCGGCGGGAGCTCGTCGCGGCGGCGGTGGATCTCCACCTCCCGCTCCAGGCCACCCTTGGGAACGGGCGGCACCGGGATGCGGTCCCGGTTGAGATGCCACCCGTCCGGCAGGTGCACGTCGGACCATGGTACTGGGATCGCGTTGTCCCAATACCATTGGCACTTCCTCTTATTGAGGTAAGGCCGGTCGCGGACGCGCGCCGGCGCGATGCGGAAGGGGCGGCACGCCCGTGAGAGGGAGGGGGCGGCAAGACCTGCTCCGCCTGAGCGCGGGCGGCCCGCGTTAGCGGTGGTGGTGGGGAAGGGGTGGGGGAGGCGCGGCGGCGGGAGCTCCCGACCTCGTGGTCGTTCTTCGCCTTCCCGAAGTTGAGCCAGCTGCGGCCCATGGCTAGGGTTTTGCGGCCGCCGGCGAGGGAGGCGAGAGAGTGGAGAGTGGGGGAGGGGGACTGTTGGGACTGGTGCGCGTGGGGACGAACGCGTGGCGGCGGTCCCATTTAATAGGACCGGCGGGCCATGCCCTTTGACAAAGCGGTGACGGGGCCGCGCGCGTCCGTTTTCTGTCTGCGGGCTGCTCAAGTCTGGACCAAATTTGGTCTGGGTTTAAGCCGCCACGGACCGAAAACGGACCGAGACAACCCCATAGGGGTCTCGTTTCGGCCCGGACTGCTCAAATCCGGCCTGCCCGGGGCAATTGAGCAGCCCCGCAAGATGGCCTTACATCAGCGAGCACCGCAAGAGATGGCCTGCTCGGTGCACTGAGCCGTCCCCTGTTAAATTGCTGCATTGGCAGCAGACCTATATATTCGATCCCACGCCTCCTTTGTGACGGATCATGCAGAATGGAGCAGGGCAGAGACATATCAGCATCCGATGTCACGCAATCTTGCCGGTTCGATCAGTAACCGGAGGCCACATGCCCGCCCCTTCCGGATCGACATCAAATATTCTGTCCAGCAACACAAGGCACCAAAAAGGGTTTACGGTATCTCGATTCTTCAATAGGAGCTCCGGTACCATCGATGAAGACGCACCTCATGTCAGTTGCACGATCGTATATGTATCTTTCTTTTGTAGATGTATTTTAGTATTTGCAACTTGTATCATATCATCTAACCTGACAAGAATTCAAGGATGGCGAACAGTGGCAGAATCGTCGGTTGTGCGGTTCCAGATTTGTTTTTTTGCTTGGCTAATCAGGACGAGCGTCACCAACCAGCTACCGCACGCACTTAGCACTTAAACAATTCGTGTTCCTGTTCCTACTAGCTACTGGTTCCATGCTTGACTGTTCTTCCCTTTGGAGTTACTACTATATCCATTGATTGGCAGAGATGATGAGATCTATCTATCGCTTATGTGTGCCTTCCCGATCTGATTTCCTCCTCTTCCAAGGAAAACCACGTAAAAGCTTCTTGCTTGCGCCCCTTTGTAAGTTTCCACGAATGGAAACAAAACAAGTTATGCAGTAAAGCACAAAGGAGCCTTTACCCAATTAATTGCTACTTTTTGGGGTTTGCTTCTTTACGCAAGCATCACTCCTGTACTAACAAACATACCAAGTGGTACGCACAAAAGGCAGTGTTTCAAGAGGTTGCTTATCCCAGCCTACCCAAAGCAATGAAAAGGAGTAGTTAATTTTAGATTACACCAACCACTATCTAGTGGAGTGGAGACAAGCCCGCAGGTTTTACCTCATAGAGCTAGTACCGAGCACATCCTGTAGCAGATGGTGCGCACATCATATCAAGAAATCAAGCCGGCTCGGATGGCGTGCCCTCCTTATATAAAGAACAGGAAGCTAGCAACCGGTGGGTGAAGAACAGAGCACACTCCACTCCAGAAATATTTTTCAGAGACAAAGAACTACCGGCTATGCCGGTGGTGGAGCTAGGAATATGGGTCATCCCGCTGACCCTCGTCTTCGTCCCGTGCCGGCGCATCGTCCTCCTCCTGAAGAGGCTCCAGGAGCTTCACCGGAGCATGACGCGGCCGAGGCTTCTGATCACCTCGCGGGAAGAGGACATGTGGAGCCGCTTGGCCAGGCTTAACTCCATGGCCTTCATGATGTGATGCCTGCTTCTTAATTTGCCTCTTTCTCGTCTGAAGTTCGATGCTAGCAGTACTATTCAAGTTGTTTCTGCTGCTACTTCGTTTTAGCTTTGTATCTACAATAAGCTCATGGTAGTTGAGATGTAAGATGTATATATTGGCGTAATTTGGAATTTGGTGCTAGATGTATGTATGGGTGTGATACAAGCTGATAAAATTAAACCTAACATCATTTGGGTGTGTCCGGTATGCATATTGTTTGACACGAGTTAACAAGAAAAAGAAATTCTTTGTGGGGAGTGGGATTGCACTCACCCGAAAGATTTGCGCCCTATGCGCGATACAATGAGGCAACCCAATCACACGAGATGAAGATAACAACATTTTAATGAGGCGGCTTGCTGACCCAATATAGTGGTTTTAAATTTCAAAAAAAAAATGAGGCAACCCAATCACACGGGACTAGTGAAGTATAAACAGTATGTCACTCTAAACCCGGGTACAAATGATTAAAGGATTGCAAAGTGACCACAAACAACTCCACTATCGATTCAAACCTACAAGAATGTTACAGAGCGGCAAGTTCTGTTAAGCAACATCTAAATATGTTATGCATTCAATTTAAAAAAAACCTACAAGAACGTCATAGAGAGATGCCACCAATGATCTAACCTTGCAGGACGTGTGCTGATATGAAGGTAGCTCTGAATGTGGCTATTTGGTTGCCACTCTTGTCACAAAACTCTACTCGAGAAGGAATACTTAGTCAACACACATGAGTCACGAAGAACGCCACTTTGCATGTTTTTGCCCATCCCCATCAAGTCAGTCGAGCCTGACTATATGGTTGCCACTCTTGTGGATGACGTCCACTCTCTCTTTGGGGATAATGCAGCCCCAAAGAAGGGAATGCATAAGCACGGGAGCGACGATATTCAACCAAATGGATGATGTCCAAGAAGTTTCCCTTTGCTTGCCATCTAGGGAGGAAGGCTGACACTTCGCAAGAACAAAGAAAACTACGAAGATGAATCGACGACTTACTAATTTGACGCTAGAGGGACGGGTCCGACATATAGGAGAAGAAAGAAGCATAGGCAATAGGAGGATACAACTCGTCGAAGCATTGAAGAAGCAAACATCAAGGTGCGGCAGGCCAAACTTCGGTCGATAAGAATGTGCTTACGACATCAAAGAGGAAGAGAAGCCACAAGTGCCGAGGAAGTTGTGGTGCCATGGAGCTAGACCAGTGTGAGATCCTGGCGCAGGGCTCAAGAGAATTAATAGGATACTCGTATCAACAAGTTGTAACTTTTTTCAGGAAGCTCATTCCCAAGGAACCCCAAGGTTAAGCATGCTTGGTACGGAGCGATTTAAGGATGGATGACCGATCGGGAAGTCCTTCCGGAGCGACTTGAGGATGGATGACCGATTGGGAAGTCCTTCACAGGTGCGCATGAGTGAGGACAAAGTGCGTAGAAAAAACTAGTGTTGATCTGTGGGCTAGTCTAAAGATCCTAGAGAACTGTCAGGGGTGACAGACGCCAGCCACGGGGTGTTGAGGTGTTACATTTGGTATCAGAGCCAGCCTCACGGTTACACGGGCATGTGCGAGTCGGTGGGCGGACATGTGGGACATATGCCGGCACTGGGCGCACAGGCGGGTGCCAAAAGGGGACATTCCTGGAATGTAGGTTGACCGACGAGGGCGCCGGTCTCCTAAGGGGGGAAGGTTGCGAGATCCTGGCGCATGGCTCAATAGAATTAATAGGATACTCGTATCAAAAAAGTTGGAACTTCCTTTTCGGAAGCTCATTCCCAAGAAACTCCGAGGTTAAGCGTGCCTGACCCGGAGTGATTTGAGGATGGGTGACCGACAGGGAAGTTCTTCCCGGGTGTGCACGCGTGAGCACAAAATGCGTAAAAAGACTAGTGTTGATCTGTGAGGCTATCCTAGATATCATTTGATCAGGGGTGACCAACCGGGAAGTTCTTCCTGGGTGCGAACGAGTGAGGACAAAGTGCGTAGAAAAGACTAATATTGATCTATAAGTCTAGTCTAGATATCCTAGAGAGTTGCCAGGGTTGACAGCCGCCAGCCACGGGGTGGCAGGGGTGTTACTACGCTTTCTCCGAAGCATGGTTGCTTCCAATCCCACCTCCTAGTTGTCATCGATGCAATCCTCACTCGACGGCTCCTTCCTTTCTTAGGAGTCGAAACCGAGTCGGAGGAGGGAGGCGTGGACAGGGCTTAACCCACTCCCCCTGGTCGCCTCCTCTCCTCGGAGTCCTTCTCCGGCTCTTTTTCATCTCCATTTTTTTATTTTCCATAAAAACTGCAACTTTTTATGACTTTTTGTATAGTTTTTCTTACCGTAGCATGTTCTTTTCTAGTTCTGGAAGCTTCCAATATTCATTTTCTATATGCTCTTCCGGGGTGATTACTTATATAATATAAACTTCTACTTCAAAAATATCCTCAGAAATATAGTGCTTGAGTCTTTCTCCATAAACCACATGTGGTTTAGTATGTTAGAAAATGTTGATCTTGATATCACCGGACCGGTAGACTTCTTCAACGACATGTGGTCCTTCCCATTTGGAGAGGAGTTTTCATGCAAATAATCTGAAATGGTACCTATATAGCAACACTTTATCCCAACATTAAATTCTCCTTTCAAAGTTATTTTATCATGCCACTTCTTTACCTTCTCTTTAAACAACTTGGAATTTTCATAAGCCTTACTTCTCCATTCATCTGAAGAACTCGTGTCAAGCAATCTTTTCTCACTAGCAAATTTCAAATCAGAATTAAGTTGTCTAAGAGCCTAATAATCCTTGTGCTCTAACTCAAGAGACAATGAAATGCATTCCCATACACCATTTTATAGGGAGACGTACCCATAGGATTTTTATAACCACTTTTGTAGGCCCACAAACCATCATTGAATTTCTTAGACCAATTATTTCAAGATTTATTAACATCCTTTTGCAAGATCAATTTTATTTATCTATTAGTTAACTCAACTTGACCACTAGTTTGAGGATGATAGGGTGAAGACACATTATGATTAACATCATACTTAGCAAGGGATTTCCTAAAGGCACCATGAACAAAATGAGAACCTCCATCAATCATAAGATATCTAAGCACACCGAACCTAAGAATAATATTTTTTTAAGCATTTTCAAGGAGGTTTCATGATCATCACTTTTAGTGGGGATAGCTTCTACCCACCTAGTAACATAATCAACGTCAACAAGGATATGAGTATTACCATGCGAAGTAGGGAAATGGCCCATAAAGTCAAATTCCCAACGATCAAAGGGTTCAATAACAAGAGAATAATTCATATGCATTTCATTAATATTAGTGATATTACCAACCCTTTGACATGCACCATAAGATAAAATGAAAATTTTAGCAACCTTAAATAGAGTAGGCTAGTCGAAAGCTGATTGTAATACCTTGTGTGCGGTTCTTTCACTAGCATGATGTCCACCATAATTACGATTATGGAATTTCCTCGGTATATCTTCTTGTTCATGCTCAGGAACACACCTCCTCATTCTTTATGTAAATTTGTGCCATACCAAAATTAATGCCTCAAATCATAAAAGAATTTCTTCCTCTACTCATATGTGAAACTTGGAGGAAAAAAATTAAAAACAATGAAGTTAGCATAATCAGCATACCAAGGATTATCGCGAGATCTCACCTTAATGACAACAAGATATTCATCAAGGAAACTATGATTTACACGAATAGGATCATGTGGTATGTTTTCCATTCATAAAAATTATTAGCAATGTGGTTGTCAGCACACTTTCTATCAATAATATGAAAATTAAACTCTTGTAACAAGAGGATCCATCTAATAAGCTTAGGCTTAGCATCCTTATTTTCTGTTGGTCTATGCTGCATAATTTAAAAATGTGCGCCCTAGTAGTCCAGCAAGATCACTATGCAGATAAATAGGCATGCCCATACATGCAAGCATCAGGATCACGACTCACCAGGCAGCGGAATCGATGTAATCGAAGAAGAGATCTGAACAATCGTAGATCCTCACAACTAGGCCTAGTTGCAAGGATGTCACGAAGCTTCCCTCTTCAAGGATCACGCATGTAATCCCTCTTATGATATGCACGCGTACGCTCGTGTCAACCCGCTAGGGCTCCGCCGTCCAGGACTTGGCAGCGACAAAGAGAGGCAGCCTTTCGGTGTTTCTAATTGGTAGCTCTAATCAACTGTGATTAGAACTATATGAATCTAAAAGTTCTCAACACATGAGAGAGAATTTCTAATAAGAGCTAGGTATAATCGGGAGAGAAGAACTCAAAATCGAATTAGAAGAAGCTCTAATTCAATTAGAGGGGTTCTAATTAGAAGCTCTAATTAAACCCTCTAATTCTACTAGAGAGAGAGGCTTCTACAAATTATAATTTGGCTCAAAACCTTGGGTCGTTTTTATAGTTGGAGGAAGGGGGAGTTCCCAAAGGGGATAGGGAGTCTTAGTTGAGCTAGGAGGGGGTTTCACCGCACCAAGGAGGTGGTCACACCCCTCTCCTTCCTCAACTCGGACTAGACTCCATACGGAGTCCAAGTCCACCTCCCTCTTTCCCTTTTCCCTTTTCCTTTTTCCTTTTTTATTTCTCCTTTTCTCTCCAATTAAATTCAGGAAAAATACCGGGATATCATAAACAAATATGTGGTGCCCTGGGGCCCACCCGGAAACCCCTAAAGTTAGGGTATGGCCATGAGGGACATTGCTTCCCCCCTCGGGTACTCCCATGTCTTGGTTTTTGCCTAAAACTCTTCCTAATGAACCCAATAGATAAAATTATTGATCTTATCCATTGATGTTAGAAACATATTTCTAACATCCCGTGACATCTCATGTCCTCCATTTTCTGTCATATAAAATTCTGCCATCGACCAACATAATTTCTCCCTTATAGTGACTTCCCCGAAACCCCTTTATTGACACCAGACTTGTTTCTGTGACATTGAATCGACATAGAGCATTCATAAAACCAATGACAACATATTAATTATCTCAATTAAAGGTTGGCATGTCGGGAACACACATACATGTTCGGGAACTTACCGAACAATAACCAACAGCAGGACCGTGAACGCCCATGATGGCTCCTGTGTGTTCATGAAGAACGAGGGAACCTTAGAAGTTACTCATTGCATATATTCTCTTAACTTCACGATACCAACAAGATCACGAGTTGAGACTAGGTGATCTCGTCCGATCGAACTCTTTGATCATAACACATATAGAACTCGTTACCGATATCGTCCTTTTTTTTCTCATCCATATCCCTGATGTCATTGTGATAAATCACACTGTATGGCCAGATGATTGGTTGACATCGGTGATACTGAGAGGGGCCAGAGTGTGTATCTCTCTATCGTCTAGAGGATTTAAGTACTAGTATTGAACGATCTTGGCCCCATTACACTTTCTACAGTATACCTAGACATCACCATTATTATCCCCAGTTATGGCAAGACGGTTCGTGCCATCCAAAGTATAACTTTCGATCATGCGGTCACTAGATATTCTCATAGTATAGTAATTATAGTTAATACCAACTTCATATTATTTTGCTAAAAATACATTACAATTGTTTAGTCTATTTTAGCAACAACATATACTTGGGTCGGTTCAACTATTATTACCGTAATAATAAACTCTTAAATTTTGCTAGACTTTTAATCTAGTTCATGATCAGGAAAATGTGATAATCTCACAAACCATAAGCTAATCTTAGAGACAAGATTAGTAACTCTTTTTTTTTATGTCTTCACACCTGCACAAATGTTTTCCTTTGAAAACTCACTTTTCAAGTGCGATAGCAGTTGTAGCATGATGACCTAAACTTAATTCTGAACTTGGAGATAGAATAATAACTGAATATTATTGTCTTTAGGGCATATGTCCATCATTTTTCCAAAATATATTCGCGATCGGTATGAATAGTAACTTTAGAATCAACGATATACTGCAAAAATTTATCATAAGCAAAAACAAAGGCTAGAAACTATTTTTCAGTAGTACCATAATTCCTTTGAGCACTATCCAAAGTTTTGCTAGCATAATGAATAACATTCAATACCTTATAAATTATTTGTCCTAAAACAGAACCTACCACAAAATCACTAGCTGTCGGTGTAATGCCTTCGGGGGGGGGGGGGGGTCCCCGATCGTAGGATGAGCAGGATCCTGATTGAACGAGCTCCAGTCAACTGCCTCCCCCGGGGGTGCATCCCGGGAGCACGGACGACCCGTGGTCTCCCGTCGCAGTAAGGAGGCGGCGCATGGCGCGTCGTTGAAGGGTGGCGGTTACACGTGGGTGGCGGCCCCTCTGCCTTCCGCCTCCATGCGTAACCCTCCACATGGCAATAACTGCACGTGTGAACCCTGCCACATGATGTCGGAGGGGAGTCCAGGAGTATAAGAGGAGGAGAACAGGGGAGAAAGGGGGAGGAAGAAAAATGAAATAAAAATAAAGAGGAAGAGAGAGATAGAGAGAGAGTAGCACTCTCACCATTATAACCTTCCCTTCGGCGAGATAATTCCATACCAGACATGGAGAATGTAGGGATTCATCTCGCAATGGCCTGAACCCGGGTAAAAATCCTTGTTCGTGTGTTGTGCCTTTGACTCTCCCTCTACCCCCTCCCCCCCCCCCGCCCATTCCATCAAACTAGGAGAGACGGTGCAAAAGTCTCCCTCGCCCACTACCGAACAGATGAGGGAGCTAGACGTCGGTCACTCCCGATGTCCGCGTTTTGACACGCGACATCTGGCGCGCTAGGTAGGGGGAGCGCGAGCTTCTACATCATCTGTGAGATGTTCTGCTTCCATGGAGCCGTCACGAGGAAGATTTGCGGTCCGAGGGTCAGCCCTCGGAAGTCCACATCGCCAACACCCCGCCACTAGATGCGCCGGTGGGGGTGGCGGGCAAGCACCCTCAGATCTGGGTGATCCGAGGGTTGAGGTCGTCGACCATTCGGGAGAGAACAGAGCGCTGGCGGCAATGTGAACCATGTTGCGCAACCCTCCCCTAGCGGTGGAAGACGACATGTCATCTCAGTCGTGGCTTGAAGGGCTCATCGCCATGGTGGGCTACATTTTGCGGTGCCACAGTGTTGCCCCGGTAACTAGAGGGCAACCGTCCCCATTTGGGGACGGATCCGCCCCATGGGATGCACCTCCTAAAAGATCTAAGCCTGACCTCAGCAGGGGCCAGCAAGCAAGAAGACGTCGCCGCTCACGGCGGAGGGGCGACCCATGCGGCTCCTCTGGGCTTGGCGACAGTGCATCAGCCCCACCTCCGACTACCCTCGGCGACCTTCATCGTTTGGTCTGGGGGCGTGGGGAATCCCTTCGATGGTCCATGGAGCGTTTCCATCATGTGGCGTGCCAGGTGCCTGGGGCCCGAGAAGACATTATCGTCCTCATCTTCATGGGCGGCACCCGTCACCCTTTCTAGAGCGGGAACTGCAGGCCAGGGTCATCCGGTAGATGGAGGACCTGTGGCAGATTGTGGACCAGCACGCGCTGGAGGAAGACGCAGGCGCACCGACTGGGACAACATCCGACTCTTCCAAGTCCGAGTTGTTCCCTCACTGCGACTGCGACCGAGAAGATCTTGAAGATGTAAGCCATTCCCTTCCGTTGGGGACTGCAGCATGCCCCACACATGCCTCCTGAAAGGGAGGGAGGGCGTTGGGGGTGCGCGTAGAAGACCCATCTGACCGCCAAGGCCCGGTGGACCTATGGTCCCGCGTAGCGGCGGTAGGGCCCGGGGGCGAACCCGGGGTTGGGAGAGGAGACCTGCTCCACCCCTCAACAACTTGATAGCTGGGCGAAGAGGACCGAGACCCGCTGCTTTGGCAAAGGGAGAACCTCCAGCACCCGAGACCTCCTTTTGGCTGTTGGAATATCATGTTGTGGCCACATCGGGCAGTATCAATACCAAAAGGACATCGGGGAAGTAGCCTTCAGGCCACTTTCCCCACCCACGAGAGGCACTTGTGGAATCGTTGTCTCCGACTTGCTGGCAATGGCCAGCTGGGAACCAGGATTGGGAAGTGTGTGTATCTCCCGTGAGATCCCGACAGATCGCACCAGGTACCATCCTCAGGGACGTGGCCACAAGGAGAAGACAGAGCGGGTCTGCCCCTGCTACGCGAGTGCCTAATCAGCACAAGCGACGACCGGTCGGTGTGCCTGGGTATGTCCTAGGCAACTCAACACTGACCGTGCTACCCAAGCCGATGGCAGTGCGGGTCCGCCCCACAGCACAAGTGCTCTAGCAGCATGCGTGCACCCTCAGCGTGTTCGGGCAAGACTCTCCCTCTACCCCCCTCCCCCCATCCCATCCCATCAAACTAGGAGAAACGGTGCAAAAGTCTCCCTCTCTCACTGCCGAACAAATCAGGGAGCTAGACATTGGTCACTCCCGGTGTCCGCGTTTCAGCACGCGACACTAGCATCACACATAACTTCAGTAGGAAAATTCCAATCAGGCAGTTGCACAATAGGAGTGGTTGTAAAATATTTCTTAAGAATCTCGAAGGCTTCCTTACAATCATCACTAAAAACAAAAGGGACATATTTTTGAAGAAGATTAGCAAGAGGCCTCGAGGTTTTATAAAAATATTTAATAAACCTCCTATAGATACGAACATGACTTACAAAACTACGTATACCTTTAATATCCCCTGGATAGGGCATTTTTTCAATAGCTTCAACTTTAGATCTATCAACTTCGATACCTCTTTCATAAATTTATGCTCGAGAATAATAACTTCATTAACCGTAAAGTAACATTTCTCCCAATTAAATACAAGATGAGTACCCTCACATCTCTACAAATTTTGTTAAGATTCTGGAGCCAATTGTCAAAAGAAGTGCCAGAGACAAAAAAAATTGTCCATGAATACATACACAATTTCCTCACAAAAACCATGAAAAATAGCAAACATGAATCTTTGAAAATTAGTTGGAGCGTTACATAAACCAAAAGGCATGTGCCTATAAAAATAAGTACCACAAGGACAGGTAAAAGTAGTTTTTATCTTGGTCCTGAGTACGACCAGAAATTTGAGAGAAACCAGATTTGTCATAAATGGTTTTAAGAAAAGTTCAAGATTTGACTACTAAAGATCTCGTGATTTGTAACAAAGTTTTACTGGTCCATATAATAAGTCTGTATGTGAATATAACAAAAAAAAATCCTCTCAAGGAAAATTAATCGAGGAAGTGCACTATGTATAGCTCGAGTTTTTAAAAAATACAGTGATACTTATAAAGGACCTTATTTTTCATACAAATAAAAACTAATCGGTATAAAAGTTTGGAGTGGCAATATAATTAATGAAGTATGATAATAGTTGTTTCATCTTCATGAAAAATTACAGAAGTATAGTTTTCTTATAAGTTAGTGGGAGCTATACAATGGTATCTAATCTTTAGAAATTATTGAAAGATTAGTTTGACGGAATAAGTGTATCATTGAAAAGGTGTTTTGAATAATTATTAGATCACAATGGATTGAATCCTGAGTGTGAATCATTATAATACTATCAAGATTAATGTATAAGTTTTGAATAAAGTTTGAAACTTGAGAGAACTAGGTTCTCAGAAGGAATTCAAGTGCGAGATGCAAAGTTGAAAACATTGGTGAGCAAGATCAAATGATTTATCATTATGATCATTGTGGAAATGTCTTGACAATGCATTATGTCAACACATGTAAAATAATAGTTGTTGGAAAGTTGAATTTGGCAAAAGTTCAACTGACTCCAATTATTAACAATGTTCTGCATAAAAGTGCTTTGAGGATGCTTCTTCAAAAGGAGAGTGGATTTTAATGTAAGAGTTACGTTGTAAGAAATAACTTATGAGATCATTACATAAAAGAAAAAGGTACTTATAAGGTAAGTATAATCCAAGGATAAAACATGATCTTATGATTTTGTGAGTAGCAAGGATTAAAGTGCTTATAGCATTGGCTATCGGCTGGCATAATGAATAACATTTAGATTCTTACCCTCGCGTTGTCCTAAGACAACTCCTACAGCATAATTAGTAGCATCACACATTATCTCGAATGGTTCTCCTACTTTGGGGGTTGTAAAATGGGCGTAGTAATTAAATCTCTTTAACATATGAAAAGTTGTGATGCACTCATTATTAAGAAAGTATGGCACCTCTTTCTCAAAAAGTTTCAACAAAGGCTTTGCTATTTTAGTATAGTCTCTGATAAACCTTTCGTAGAAGTTAGAATGACCTATGAAATTTTACATACCCTTCACATCAGAAGGTAGGAACAATTGTTCTATTAATTCAACTTTTTCTTTGTATAGTTCTATGCCTTTATTCGATACCTTATGTCCTTGCACAGCTTCCTCAGTAACTGATACGTCATAAACGTATCCTTAATTTCTGATGTTCCATGTTGTTTTCATTTTTATCGATTTCCCAAGACTAACCTATTGACAAGATGCCATAGAGCCAGTTTCTGTTTTTTGCTGTTTTTAGTTTCACAAAAGTTGTTCTGGAAATATTCTCAGAATTGGACGATTCAAAAGCCAAAATCTTAGAATTCTCGGAGGGTCCACGGAGTCCCGAAGACCCGGAGGGGGGCCATAGTGTGGCCACACCATAGGGTGGCGCGGGTCCCCCTGGCCGCGCCACCAGGTGGTGTGGCCCCTGGCCACCCACCGACATCGCCCTCTTGCCTATATAGTCTCCACGATGCATAAACCCTAAATAAATCAGCCTTTTCCACCAAAAACATCCGTAGCTCCGCCGCCGCCGACAAGTTTTGGGGGGAAAAAATCTCAGTTCCGACACCCTGCCAGGACGGGGAAGTGCCCCCGGAGCCATCTCCATCGACTTCACTGCCATCTTCATCGCCGTTGCTGTCTCCTATGATGAGGAGGGAATAGTTCTCCCCCGGGGCTGAGGGCTCTACCGGTAGCTATGTGTTTCATCTCTCTCCCATGGTGTGATCTTTATGTGATCATGAGCTTTGTAATCTAGTTGAATAAGTAGATGTTACTCTTCATCTGTTATGCTACTCAAGTGGTTAAGGTGACAGTGTGTGCACCGTGTGGTTTAGCATGATATTTATATCTTGTGTTGGATAACCCTATGAAATTGTGGTGCTTGTCTAGTACCTTCTAGGGCGCTCAAGTTGACAGTGTGGGGTTAACTAGACATGGGAATGCGACTTTAAGGTGTGCTTTGTAGCCCTACGGAATGAATTGGTGTTTGTTATTCAATTGAAGAGTGGTTTGGAGTAGCGTAGTGAAGAGAGATATTTATGCATTCAATTATGTTATCATTGTTGAGTAGTGTTCACTAGTGAAAGTAGGATCCCTAGGCCTTGTTTACAAGCATTGAAACACCGTTTACAATCAGTTCTGCTACATGTTTGCTTGCTGCCATTTTTATTTCAGATTGCTATTATCACTTATAATCATCCACATTACTTGTATTCACCGAACTAGTGCACCTATACAACTGACAATTGTATTGTGTGTTTTAGGGACACAAGAGACTTCTTGTATCGTAATTACAGGGTTGCTTGAGAGGGATACCCTTGACATCTTCCTCCCTGAGTTCGATAAACATTGGGTAATCCACTTAAGGGAAACTCCGCTTGGAGGCCTCTCCGCTTGGAGGCCCAACACTGTCTACAAGAATAGAAGCGTGCGTAGACATCAAGCTCTTTTCTGGCACCGTTGCCGGGGAGGTAAGGTGAAAGGTTCTCACATCCTGTTGAGTGCTCGAAGTTATTTCCTTTAGATTCTGCAATTATATCTTTTTGTTTCTTGTTTTTATTTTCACTAGTTAGGCTTGTTTTCACTTGTTGCTTGTTTTTATTTTTACTAGTTAGTCTTAATGGAAAACAACAAAAATATGGGAGAGCTTTATTTGCATGCTATTAGCAATGTTATTAGCATTAATTTTTGGATACCATTATTTCTAATACTATGGAAAAGTGTAAGCTTGGGGAAGCTAGTTTTTCTAAACTTTTTAGTTCCCTGGCTCTAGAGGAGAAAATTTTCTCTGATGATACTTTATATCCCATATGTGATCAATCTAATGATGTTTGGGATAGTTTAAAACCTCCCGCTGAAAGTGTTCCTTTTAAAATACCTATGAAAATTGTTGAACATGTCAGGAATAACTGCTACTTTGGAGATGGAACTATCCATCCTCGTGATCATTTACTCTTTATACATAAATTATGCGGGTTGTTCAAGTGTGGAGGTATTTCAATGGACAAAGTTAAGAGGAGGTTATTCTATTTGTCACTTAAGGACAAAGGAAGGGAGTGGTATGAGCTACTAGATGATCCTCATCATTTGGAGTGGAAGGAGCTTGAATCTCTATTTTACTCTAAATTTTATTCTTCTCATGAACTATATTTAGATAGGAATTACATTTATAATTTTTGGTCTCATGATGGAGAAAGCATTGCTCAAGCTTGGGGAAGACTGAATACATTAATACTTAGATGTCCTAACCATGAGCTTCCTAAGGAAATAATTGTTACTAATTTTTATGCAAGGCTTTCAGGACATTACAGGGATTATCTAGATGCATGTTCAGAGGGTTCCTTCTCAAGTAAGAGGGTTGAAGCTAAATGGGATCTTCTTGAAACGATTTAAACCAATAATGAAGGTTGGAATAACGACAAAGGTAAAGAATCAGGTATAAACTATGAGTCATTGCATTAAGTCTTTCGCTGAAACTGCTGATTTTCAAGAACTTAGTGCTAAATATGGTCTTGATCCTCAAATGATTGTTGGTTGGTATAGATCCTTTTCTTCTTATATTAATGTTCCTAAATCAAATGGGTACATACATCATGAACCTTTTAAAGACACTTGCATGAAAAATGAAAGTGTTATTAATGATTGCAATTAACATGCTCAAACTTCTAAAAGTACTATTTCTCATAAGCATGTTGATTTTTGTGGAGCACTTAGACCTTGTGAAAAGAATCGAACCGAAGAAGAATATTGCATCCATCATAGGAATGAAAAAACTAGAAAGTGGGACAGGGCTTTAGATGATCTTGGTAAAAAAAGTTTGTGCCCTCTATCCTTTTATTTGTGAACTTTGCTGTAAAGTGGGTCATTTCAATTTTCAATGCTCAGGCTGTAATAGCTATTCGAATACTGTAAGTTTGTATTTTGATGACATGATCACTCGTAATCAGCATGATGAACTTACATTATTTTTGGGGTGTGAAGAGTTATCAAGATAAACTTCTTTGGTAGATATGAGTGCTCTTGATATGAATAGTGTCCTGCATGGTTGTCATCTTTATTGTGTTAATAATTGCCACACAAATACTTTTATACAAAATATTATAAAAGAGGAGACTTTACCAAAATATGACAAGGCTAATATTTTCTTTCATCTTATTAATGAAGAGGAGGAATCCTCCAAAGTTCTTTCTATTGTTTCTGACAATAAACCAGGGTATGTGGAGAAGCTTCCTTTCAAGCCTCTCCCTCCTATAGAGAGGAAGAAGAAGAAGAATAGGGGTAAAAGGAGAGAGGTAACGGTATATCTCCTAAGCATATAACTCCTATTATAGTTTTTGATGAGTCTGAACTCAATGATTTTTCTATGCCTCTTATTTATGAAAGTGATCATGATTCGGAGAAACACACTACTTTTGATATTGAAAATCTCTTTGATAACAATTCTGAAAATGATGATAATTGTTGTACTATTAGTACCATCCATGTTACTTCCAATGATGATATAGAAATCTCTGAACTTGTGGATGATGTGTTTAAAAATCCTTTTCGTATTGATGATTATATGCTTGATACATCTCTTTCTAGTAAAAATGATAATATGTTTACAAATGAATGAACTTTGGAAGATAACTATCCTAGTGCCTATGATGATACTATGCCTCCAGTATTTGATAACTATTATAAAATATGCTATAACATAGGCTATGAATACAATTATCCTTATGAAACTTGTCATAGTTATGGAGGGATTACCCAAAACCATCTCCCTAATATACAACTTTGTCTATCATGTTGGAGTTCTTTATGATGATTACAATGATGAATATGATATTTTCAGTCCACCTAATATTGAGGAAAACGTTAATTATGATTATAATATGCCTCCTATATTTGATGATTATGGTTATGAGAATTATAATGATAGCTATTTTGTTGAATTTGCTACCACTATTATTAATAAGAATGACTATGCTTATGTCGAGACTATTAATTCTTTTATGCATGTGGCTCATGATAAAAATGTTTATGTGATAGTTATATTGTTAATTTTATTCATGATGCTACTGAAAGTTATTATGAAAGAGGGAAACATGGTTCTATATATCTCAATAATATTAAGTTCCCCTCTTTATGTTGAAATTTTTGAAGTTGCACTTGTTTTGTCTTCCTATGCTAGCCACTTTGTGTTTTATTGACTGGTTCTTATACAAGATTATTTTCATACAAATTGGGTTAGACTTTTTTTTTTACATTTTCTTCTTGATGCTCTGTTTTGCTTCAATTAATATTTCTCATGTGAGCATCTTCTCAAATTATCATGCCTAACTAAAAGGCTTTAAAGAAAAGCACTTCTTGGGAGATATCCCATGGTTTTATAAAATTTGCTGTATTTTCTTTGAGTCAAGGGGTTTATACTTCTGTAGAAACTCCTTTGTATCTTTATTTTCATGTTTTAGTTGTGCCAAGTAAATTTTCTGACGAGAGTTGGAGTTGGTTTTGGATTTCTGCGCAGGAAACAGATTTCTGTTGTCCACCGTAAAAAATCATATAATTCACAGGAAAATAAGAATGACCTGGAATTTCTTGTGCTTATTCCTCAGCTAATTTCGCAACTTTTTCGTTCTGTAAGTTTTTCGATCTGAGCAACGTAAGTGCCCTGAAAAAACTCGTCTTGACAGACTGTTCTGGTTTTGACAAATTCTGCCATTTTTCTTGCATTTGCTCTTTTATGATGTCAAGTGGATTTCTTTGCTTCACAAAACATCAGTGGCTGTATCTAATGTTTAAAACTATCAATAGAACTTGTGCCCATGCATAACCCATGAATTTTAATTGTTGCACTAACCCTCTAATGCGAATTACTCTTTGAGTGTGGTGTGAAGGAAGTTTTCAAGGGTCAAGAGAAGAGAGTGATATAATATGATCAAGAAGAGTGCAAGGTCAAATCTCGGGGATGCCCCCGTGGTTCATCCCAGCAAATTCTAAGAATACTCAAGCATCTAAGCTTGGTGATGCCCAAGCATCCCCTTCTTCATCAACAATTTATCAGGTCACTTCTAGTGAAACTATATTTTTATTCGGTGACATCATATGAATTTTACTTGGAGCGTCAGTTATTTTTGCTTTCAGTTTGTTTAGTTTTATTTGTTGTAGTTTATGGTTGGATCCTATTATACTTGTTTTGGAGAGAGACACGCTCTGTTTTCATTGCTTAGAACACTCCCGTTTTCATTCTTATTGTTCTGTGAGTGTTCACTTTTTGCTGGTACTGTGTTTTGCCCTTGTTTTCATGCATCTCTTTTTCAGAGCTGTTAGTTATAGTAGAGTTATGTTAGTACTCTCTTGTTTCATTGCTATACATCTTGGAGAGTTTTTGTTTTTTGGTGTTTGGTAGAAAATTCTACGTGTGGTAGATGGTATAACGAAAAAAGCTTTGCATATTCTTGTAGATCATTAAACTGGTCCACTTGATTATTTGCTGTTGTTTTGAGATATTAATATGATTAATGGTAAACTTTCTGGTCTATTAGAGTAAAAACAATTAATAGTTGGTCTAGAAGCTTGAAACTGTGCCACACTAAAATAACCAGTTGATAGGATAATGGTATATGACTTCCTTTGCTGATAGCAATCGTAACTATTTTTTGTTACGCGCTACGATCGGGGTAGCTAACAGTGACTTGTCACTGTCACAGACCCTCTTGGAGTGATTTTCATTACGCCTTGTGATATCATGATTTTATTTGGAACCTTTTAACTTGTGAGTTCTATGTCGCGGTTTTCTGGCACTTCCACCATACATATTTGCTAGCCTCTTCGGTACTGTGCATTTCTTATTCTCACATTGAGAGTTGGTGCAAACTTCACCAGTGCATCCAAACCCCGTGGGAGAACTTTGTTCTTCTACACATAAGCCACAATTTATCTTCCTCAAAACAGCTATCATACCTACCTACCATGGCATTTTCATAGCCATTTCGAGATATATTGCCATACAACATCCATCATCATTATGTTACTTGTCATGCTTCATTATTATGTTTGCATACTGCTACACTGGCAGGAGAATTTAGTTTCATTCATCAGAGATATTTCAGTTTGAGTTATTAGTACTAAAGTGTGTTGATTCATTGTAAAATATAGTGTTTCCCCTACTAGTGAGGTTATATATCAAAAAAAAAAGGGAGAAAAATCCCAAAAGAGAAAAAAAGGCAAAAGAGAGAAAAATAAAGAGAGAGTGGGCAACACTACTATCATTTATTCCACACTTGTTCTTTGTTTAGCATCATTACTTAAGTTTGGAGAGAGTTTTCATATTATGACTTGCATAACTATGTGGGGAACTTACATTATAGAACTTGGCTTGTATATTCGAATGATGAGCCTCCTCAAAAGAGCTCTAGGTCTTGGTGAGCAAGTAGGTTGGATGCACCCCCACTAGTTCCATTGGAGAGGTTTCATACACTTATAGCTCTATTTACATCCGTTGTGTGGCAATCACTGCTCCTTGCATAACTTCGATTATAAGAGTTTCTCTTGTCTAATGATCACTTTCAGTTGTGTGAGACTTTCTTCCATTGACCATCCAACCCTCCATAATGTTCTTTTAGCCATAACATCCTGGTGACAGGGAACAATACATAACGCTTGCTTGTTTTGAGTGCACAATTATTTGAATGATTAGCCTATGTGCATATTGTTGTCACTTGACTTGATCCTAACAGGAGTTGTTGTGAGAGTTTGATGCCTTGGATGATTATATTGTTGTTCTTGAAGTTTAAATCATCTTTAATATACTTTGCACAGTGGATTGTCTTTTATTATTGATTCATTGAAAGGTTTTACTTTGTTATTACTAATGGTTTATATATTACTCTTTGATATCAACTATAAATCACAACCTTTATTCATTTGATCCTAGTTTACATGCTTTACATTACTATGACGATCAAGTTTATGTTGGTAGCATGTCACCTCAGAAATTATTTGTTTTGTCGTTTACCTACTCGAGGACGAGCAGGAACTAAGCTTGGGGATGTTGATACGACATAAACGTATCCTTAATTTCTGATGTTCCATGTTGTTTCATGCCATATGCTACATGTTTTCCTTACACTTTATATCATTTTTATCGATTTCCCGGGACTAACCTATTGACAAGATGCCACAGAGCCAGTTCATGTTTTCTGTTGTTTTTAGTTTCAGGTTAGTTGTTCTGGAAATATTCTCGAAATTGGACGATTCAAAAGCCAGAAGTCTTAGAATTCTCGGAGGGTCCACGGAGTCCCGAAGAGACCCGGAGCAGGGCCACAGGGTGGCCACACCATAGGGTGGCGCGGGTCCCCCCGGCCGCGCCACCAGGTGGTGTGGGGCCCCTGGCCACCCACCGACATCGCCCTCTCGCCTATATAGTCTCCCCGATGCATAAACCCTAAATCAATCAACCTTTTGCACCAAAAACATCTGTAACTCCTCCGACGCCGCCGACAAGTTTCGGGGGACAGAAATCTCAGTTCCGGCACCCTACCGGGACGGGGAAGTGCATTCGGAGCTATCTCCATCGACTTCACCGCCATCTTCATTGTTGTTGTTGTCTCCTATGATGAGGAGGGAATAGTTCTCCCCCGAAGATGATGGCTCTACCGGTAGCTATGTGTTTCATCTCTCTCTCACATGGTGTGATTTTTATGTGATCATGAGATTTGCAATCTAGTTGAATAAGTAGATGTTACTCTTCATATGTTATGCTACTCAAGTGGTTTTGTTATGAGATCTCCATAAACACTTTGATCACGGTGTAAAGGTGACAGTGTGTGCACCGTGTGGTTTAGCATGATATTTATACCTTGTGTTGGATGACCCTATGAAATTGTGGTGTTTGTCTAGTACCTTCTAGGGCGCTCAAGTTGAAAGTGTGGGGTTAACTAGACATGGGAATGCGACTTTAAGGTGCTTTGTAGCCCTACGCAATGAATTGGTGTTTGTTATTCAACCGGAGAGTGGTTCGGAGTAGCGTAGTGAAGAGATATATTTATGCATTCAATTATGTTATCATTGTTGAGAGTGTTCACTAGTGAAAGTAGGATCCCTAGGCCTTGTTTCTAAGAATTAAAACACCATTTACAATTAGTTTTGCTATATGTTTGCTTGTTGCCATTTTTATTTCAGATTTCTCTTATCACTTATAATAATCCACATTACTTGTATTTAACTCTCTCTTCGCCGATACAACTGACAATTCTATTGGGTGTGTTGGGGACACAAGAGACTTCTTGTATCGTAATTGCAGCGTTGCTTGAGAGGGATGCCTTTGACCTCTTCCTCCCTGAGTTCGATAAACCTTGGGTAACCCACTTAAGGGAAACTTGCTGTTGTTCTACAAACTTCTGCCCTTGGAGGCCCAACATTGTCTACAAGAATAGAAGCGTGCGTAGACATCAGGAATCATGAAGTGGCATTTTTTCCAGTTGAGCACATAATTCCCTTCTTGACAGCGCTGCAATAGTTTGTTAAGATTGTAAAGTCAATTTTCAAAGTTACTACCGAAAACATAAATACTATCTATAAGGATTTCAAGTATTTTATCGACAAAGTCCTCAAATGACAAATGCATGCATTGCTTGAATGTGGTAATTATGTTACAAAGTCCAAAGGTCATTCTTCTATAGGAGTAAGTTCCATATGGGCAAGTAAAGGTAGTTTTCTCTTGATCTTAAGGATGGACTGCTACCTGCAAAATACCCGTAAAACCGTCCAGGTGACAAAAATATGAGTTCGTAGATATTTTTTCTAGAATCTGGTCTATTAAAAGTAGTGGTTGATTCTCTTTCTTGGTTTCTCTATTTAGCTTCCTATAATCAATACACATATGGTATCCAACTATAGTTCTATTTGGTATTAACTCGTTGTGCTCATTAGGTACTACCGTTATTCCTCATTTCTTAGGTATGCAATGGACTGGACTAACCCATTTACTGTCAGATATTGGATAAATTATTCCTGCATTTAATAGATGAATTACCTCCTTTCTCACCACTTCTTTCATTAGAGGGTTCAACCTACGTTGTTGATCCATGAGTGGCTTGCTTTCTGGTTGATCGGGATCTTGTGCGTGTCCAAAGATAGGCTCAGCCCCTTGAAATCAGCAAGAGAATACCCAAGAGCTTTCCTGTGCCTTTTCAATATTTCCAGAAGCTTGCTTTCTTCCTCATCTGAAAGGTCTACATTAATTATGACATGATATTTATTTGAATCATCGAACTATGCATACCTTAATTCACTTGGTAAGGGTCTAAGCTCCAGCGGTGGTTGCTTTTCTTCTCCCTTCCTTTCAACTACCTCGTATTCCTCACTATGAGAAATGGTAAGGACTGGTGCAAGTCCAAGATAATAATCTATTTCCTATTTTTCTTCATCATTTGGGCACTTCTCAAATTCGAGTATACTCCTTTCTATAGTATCATCAGGTACACCAAAGAACTCAGAAACACAACCATTTCTAGTTTTACCTTTTACATCTCTAGGCTTCGTATGGTAGAAATTTCTAACATCCCAAATTTTGCTAACAAAAGGGTTGAGGTGTTGTGTTCATCTCATACATGCATGAATCAAAAATTTAAATCATGTTCGAAACAATTTAAGTTGTGAATTTTAAATGGAGTTGAGAAAATACCACAAATAGTACTTAAAACGGGTTCCAAAATTTTGTGTCAAAAAATATTTCATTTTCACCAAAAAAAATACGGTATGGTTGCAAATTTGACAAGGTTTCCAAAAAGTATTTTTGGCAATTTTTATCTTTACAAAATGGCCCTCAAAACATACTTTTATGTTCAGTTTTAAACCTCCAAAGGACTTATGTGTAATTTATTTTTTCCTTCACGGGGTTTTTCGGAATACCTACTGCCAGTCGTCTTCTCCGTGCAGCCAGGCAGGCAGGCTGCTCTCCAGCGAGGCCGCCACCTCCTGCTTGCCTCCTCTTCCGCGGATAGGACCCACGAGAGGTCGTGCCCCTCTTCTCCTCCCTCACCCGCGTCTCTCTCTCTCTGCTTCCCCTGTGAGCCCCAAACCCTAACCCTAACTCGGGCCGACGCAGACGCCACGGGCCACCGTCGTTCCCGGCCGTCCCCAACCCCCCTTGCACACCACCGCCCTCACCTCGACCTCCTCGGTCTCCTCGAGCCGGCAGGGAAGCAGGAAAGGCCGGGAGGGCTCCAATCGGGCCGATCCCCTCATCCCCGGCCGCCGGCATCCGCCGCTCACCGCCGTCGATTACGGCCAAATGGAACCTCACCGCCGGTCTCCTCTTCCTCCCGGAGATCTCCTGTGTGCGCCAGTGCCCTCATCCCTCTCCCCCTTCCTCTGGCTGGTCCCGACACCGAAGCCCGACGAGCACCTCCGCCGTTGAGCGCTCCGGTGATGTTCCGGTGACCTTTGGAGGGTGGTGCCACCACCTCTAGGTCTCCCTGGTCCTCCTCTCTCGAATAGTGGCCTCCGTTCGCGCCAATTCGGCCTCTACCGCCGCCGGCGAGCACGGCCGTGCCAATTCCGGCTACTGATGACATCAGGGTGACATCATCATGGCGTCACCGTGGGACCCAGTCGTCAGCTAGTTTGTCCTTTCTGAAAATAAATAGGAAATATTTAAATTGACACATGGGCCCTCTATTGTTTAATAGAATTCTAGAAAATGACTTAAAATTGTAAATTTAATATCTCCTCAATTATTAATCAGAAAAATATGATAAAAATATGGTTGCGTTCAGAAAAATAAACTCTATCCAAATATGCAAATATCATACATGTTTGACAACCTTTATTTTTGTCCATTATTTTAATATTGTTTAATTCATTTAAAAATAGAAAAATAAGTTTTTATTCAATAAAATTAGAAATATATAAGTTATATACCAAATTTCTCAAAATGAAAAATGAACCTGTTTATGATGTTTTCAAACCCATTTGAGCACTTTAAATTGGACACGCTTTCAGAATTGCCCGAATTGCCCTCCGGTGTCTATTTCGGGATAATTTCAGTAAAAATGCTTAACTGACATTCGAACCCTAGCAACACATCGAACATGTCTAGGGCTTCATCTCAGTGCATTAACTTGCTCATGCATATATATTGCGCATTGCATTGATGCCATGTGTTGATTGTTGTTCTTCTTGTTTCGGTGTTTTTTCCCCTCGGTGGAACGTGACTCCGAAGAGAAGGCCAGCAGTTCCATCGGCGAATACTTGATCTTAACCGACAAGGCAAGCACTTATTCCAGAAGATCTTTATCTAGTTTTCTTATAACCAAGGCAAGCATAACCTCTTATCTGCTCATATATGATTCCAAAGTGTTTTGAATCTCGTATTTTGCATTCGGTTCCAAACTATTTGATGTCAGTAGATAGAGTTCTCCTATATACTGCATAACCTCGATATCCTCATTCACTGCTCCTAGCAGCTATAGGTTTGTTTGTGCGCGCTTCGCTAAACCCTGTGAGTCTTGCTTAGCCATGCCTAGTTGTGATATGATCCATCCGGTTGATGAAACTGGTCAATGCGTGAATCTACTATGTTAGGTTGTTATGATTTGAATTATCTTTGATAACCTCACTAATCACGGCATGGATGTGAGGCCACAATGGTTGTGGCGTTTTGTCCTGTTCATGCCCCTAGGAGCGAGTTCTCGCCTTCGAGCCAAGACTGAGCGTACAGCCACACGTGGGCGATGAACCCCGCCCGACTAACTAAGTTGTTAAACCTTATCCATGAGCCACGTAGTTTGAGCTTTCCATCTGCGTGTGAGTCGGAAAATGTTTTGGAGAAAATTAGGTCGTGACCGGGACAAGTAATGGACATACACGGATCTTGATCCCGACTCACAGAACAATTGCCGTCAGGAGGTGGCCAACTACCTGTTGACTGGGTGGCCCTGTTTGGGTTGACTCATGGATATGGTTCGACGAGGTAAAGGCCGGGATGCGAGCACCCTCTGCCGGCACTTCCCGGGATAGTGCCAACCCGGTGGCACTAAGAGTCAGTTGGTACGTGTGGGTAAAGTTGTACACCCTTACAGGGTTAAATCTTTTCGAAAAGTCGTGTGTGCGGTTAAAGACGACTTGGTGACAGATTCTGTGATCATAGATAACTTAAATGAAATGAATAAAACTTGTTGACAACGAATGAAGGATGCCTCCTCGGAGATGCCGAGAGGGGTTACCTTGTAGCATGAGATAGAGTGGGAATGAGAAGGACTTGGTGGAATACAAGAAGATGATGATATCAGTAGTTGAGTAGCTTTCTCGTCTGTTTTCAAAATATTCCATGAGACGTGCTTTTCCTTCCTCAACTTGAAAAACAAAGATGGCTTTACGCGAAACAACCTTCATAACTCTTTCTAAAAGAAGCAGATATATAATAGGTTAACTAAATCTTGTTGAGTACCTCCTGTACTCAGGTTTGCTTAATTTTGGTTCAGGAGAAGATCTCACATCGGTGGTGATTCAAGATGGACATCGACGAGTAGTTTGGGGTTCCCAGGTAGCAGCCTGGAATCTATGGGCTGGGACGTCGCCTTATGTTGCATCCTCTTAGGCCTTTTTGGTTCTTGTTGATTAGCAACATAATTTTCCTTCCGTTGTCTGATGTAATGTTGGGCCGTGTGACCTCTGTTTGTACAACTACTCTAGTAAGACCTGTTTATTACACCTTCCATGTCTAGAGTGCTGCTTTTATCGGTTGTTGGTTTTGAGCTCCTTGTTATACAGTTTTGGCTATGCCTGCATTGTTGTCGCAGTCGAGGGGTTATGGAGCCGATGATCCATTTTCCAGCCCGCCTGCCGATGTGATTCAGCCTGGGGCTTGGTAACCCCAGTAATCCTCGATCGTTGTTGCACTTTATGGACACATAACATCTCTATATAGCTTTTGTCCCATTTCCTTCAGGTTCATACGATTCGTGGATGCTTTCATATGCATAGTTGGTTATGAATAGCATGGACACAAGGAGTAGTAGTACCGTGGTGATCCGGCCTGCGTGCCGATGAATCCGGTTTGTGTGCCGTTGTTTGTTGCGGCCGGGGCTGGTAACCATGAAGCCCTTGTGGGTCCATGACTAGGAGCGCATAACAGTATGTATACCTTTGGGTCCGGGGTCGTGACAAGTCATGGTATCAGAGCAGGACTTCCTGTAGGAAAACCTTACTGCTTGGTCGATGTTGAGTCTAGAGTTTGTGAAAACTATTTTGAAACATGAAAATGAGTTGTGAAAACCTTCTTAGGATTCTTTTTACTCCTTACCTCGTATCTCTCTAACTCTGGGTCATCTTACCTGTTTTGATTTGAAAAGGTTCTATTCATTCAAAACCTAGGTGCCTTCTTTGGCAATGACGTTTTTACCCAAGTTTACCTAGTGTTAAAGTTTCTAGAGTCGTGTGTGTTCCATGTTTCCTTATCCCTCGATCCAAACTGGGAGATTCCTTCCATCCATAATCTCTCAAGGTTGTATGGATTCCACATTCCTCCATGTTCCAAAGTCCCAAATCCTGAACCTCGAGATTTGCTTTTCATATCGAATGTATCTTTTGTCCTCTGCCCAAACTCTTCCGGAGTTATGTCTTTTGAAAGATACTTTGTGATTGTTATTCGTAGTGTCCTTCAAGGCACTAAGATAGTAGTTACTCCTTTCGTTGTGTTTTAACCTTGGACTTGAACCGAAGGTCCCGGAATGTGCTAAATTGTAGTGGGTTGAATCATGTGGTTTCTTAACCATGTAATGCTCACGCTACCAGTACAGGATGCTGAACTTTAACCCAAGTATCATTCTGTTAACCCTGAGGAACATCTTCTACCTCAGAATGGCTAGGTAATCTCTATTCCAACAGCCATAGGCTTTCTTTTGGAACCAAAAGGGATCACAACAGGAGTGATCATCATGGCCTCCACATCTTTGTTATTGGTCTAGCTATACCAACCTTTTGGCATGGGTTTTACAAATCAGTATGACCATGTGCATCCAACATGATCTCTGGATTTTCTGGAGCATGTTCCTATCTTCCAGTTGCTCCCAAATCTCCATCCGTTGTTTTGGACACTAAGTTGCATATGTTTGTTGGAGTTCCAATGAAGTTGCTCTTGTTTTTTGTCAGAACATTCCTCATTGGGATGTTAGGAGAAACAAACTCCAGTACCTCGTTCATCTATAAAACCAGGTCAAAGTTTTGTAATTCGCAGATTAAAGAAGCTTCGCCAGTTTCTGTTCTGTTCCACCTTCGAGTATCACACTTTTACATATCAAGAGGTTGTGTTGAGTTTCATAGCCTTATTGATGAAGTGATGCTCTTACACATCCTTACCCACCTTTCCTCTAAGCTTGAATGCTCGAGAATGATGGGTCTATGCATTGATATGTGTATCAGGTATTCCTAGAAATTCTTATTGCTTTGAAAAATCTAAGAAACATTTGTATCCTTCTTATCACTACTGGTCACCCAGCCTCTGTTTGAAGTTGATTGTGTCACCAATTTTTTTTCCATTTCGGTGCACATTCTTGGTCAGAGAGTTAGGTTCATACCAAATCTCCCCAGACCTTATCGGGTGCTTTGAAAATCATGCCTCCTTTCGAACTCCAAGACATACCGGTGGTTCGTGGTATTCTGGTTGTCTTCCAAGAAGTATCACCAGGTTGTTACCTAACCGTGATGTCTAAACAAGGGGTAATACAAACTACTCCTTCCTCCAAGAACTCCGCTGGACACCCTAGATTAGTTGGTTGAGCTTAAACAATAACTTGGAGAGTTGAAAGACAAGAGCTCTTCCTAACTTGATCCTTTATTAAGGGATGTGTAGTTTCCTTTGTGTTCAAAAACGATAGTATCTCCTTTGCGGACATGCTATCACTTTACCTCTTGATTTGATTTGGGCTATCGTCAAGTCAAGCTTAGATTCAAGGACTATCTTGATGGTGTTTTCACTCATGGTGTTTCCCCCGAGTACACCTTCATGTTCTTCAGTCTGACCAATATCTTGCCTTGTTCATATATTATATGAATCCCTCTTCTTGGAGTGTTCGGATAAGCGTGTTGTCGAGCCCAACGACGACATCCCTATTTTCTCCAAGTTGCACGAGGTTCATGGTTAACAATTGGCATTACCGTTGGAAACTTTTGAGAACCATATTTGTGTCATCACGAAGTTGTGTTCTAGATGTTGGAAGTGACTTACTCTAGTTCATGTGCTTACGATGAAAGTTGTCGCCATGGATTCGAGTAAAGTTTTCCTATTCCCTCGGGAATAACCTCCAGTCGATCATGCATGTGTGGGCTATTTTAGATATGGATGGTTGATAGCTCTATCACCTTAAGAAGTTTGTATCCACACCAAGCCACTGACTGATTGTTCGTACAAGAGAAGAAGTCCAAGAACTTCGTTATCTTTGTAAACATCTCCCCAACAAGGACTCCGATGTGTTTTGTTGCAAGTAATTCATGTAGGTGCAACCGTCTTTCGCAAGTTGCTAATACACGAGTTCTGCAATCTCGCTCATCTTTTTGAGTGTGCCATCGTAGTCCATATCTTGAGAGTCTAGCATATGTATCTCGTCGGTAACCGGTGCACCCTCTTTGATCACACATACTGAGTCTGAGTTATCAACCCACTAACCGGAGCTGAATCTCAAGAAGGCACGATAGTTGGTGTTTCCTCAAGGATATCGAGTTAGGTTCATTTGAAAATACGGCATGGTTTATGTTGTGGTTGACACAATTAGCCGGAAGGCCTAATGTCATAACTCTTTGAATCCATAAGAACAACCACTCTCCGTGAGAATTCTTGTGTGGCTTATTTTAGAAGTTACCCTCACCCTACCTCCAAACCGGAGTTTAACTTTCACTGATTACCTATAGAAGGCTTGTCATAAGCCTGATATTGGTATCTAGAACATCAAGGAGAATTTGGAAGTTGATCTTTCCGTTATCTCTCTATCAATCCTACCAATCTTTGTTCTCGTGAAAACAAGTTCATCATGAGAACCATCTCTTGGTGTTTTGTGACCGCCACTGATCAGTTTTCTTTTTCAAGTTGTTTGTACTTGAAGTTCTGTTTTTCTCACACATTGTGTGAATTTGTCAGTCACTTCAGCCATGGGATCTTAACCATGTGGTAAACGTATTGCTACGTCCAAACCACAATAGGAAAGAGAGTCCCTATTCTTTCCGGTGTCTCACTTTCTGTTGGTTACACATCCTTATGGTGTGATCAAGATTTCCTCCTTTATTACGATGCTCCAACTTATTTTTGTTGCTCATATTCCTTCATGAAGTAACATCCCGATCCTCGACAAGGATTTCAAGAAAACTGTTATGGAATGGACGAAAGTTCCGTTATCTTCCGTGTCCACTCCGAAGAGTGAACATGATCCCGTATCAAATTTTCTTCGACGCACGACTACAGTGTTTTCTCGTGTTCTCCCTCGTCTACGGATATTACTTTGTGGTATCCAAGACCATCCTTCCCATCTTGGTATTCTATTTTGAAGAAACCTCGATGTCACAAGTTGTTCAACCTTTCTTTTTCAAAAGGATTTAAAGTCTTGTGCAAATCTCAGATTCTAAATCCTTTCAAGAACACTCGTCCATAAACTTGAAACCTTCTCTTATTATCTCCGTTACCTTGATGTGGTTCATGTATGCTAGCTCACGAGTTGATCGTGAAACTCTTTCTCTGAGTTGGCCATGAGATACTCGATCTTCGTGAAGATCAATTTCTAAGAGTTTTCCCCCTACCTAAGGTGTAGCCCCTGGATATCTTCTCAAGTGCTACGGATCAACCTCTTCAAGAAGAGACTGTAAGGTTCGAGAAGATTGTTTTAAACCGGTGTTCCTTCTTTCCTCTCCTTCGAGAATCTCGGGACGAGATTCTTGTAAGGGGGGTAGATTTGTAACATCCCAAATTTTGCTAACAAAAGGGTTGAGGTGTTGTGTTCATCTCATACATGCATGAATCAAAAATTTAAATCATGTTCGAAACAATTTAAGTTGTGAATTTTAAATGGAGTTGAGAAAATACCACAAATAGTACTTAAAATGGGTTCCAAAATTTTGTGTTGAAAAATATTTCATTTTAACCAAACAAAAATATGGTGTGGTTGCAAATTTCACAAGGTTTCCAAAAAGTATTTTTGCCAATTTTTATCTTTACAAAATGGCCCTCAAAACATACTTTTCTGTTCAGTTTTAAACCTCTGAAGGACTTATTTGTAATTTATTTATTTTCCTTCAGGTTTTTTTTGGAAAACCTACTGCCAGTCGTCTTCTCCGTGCAGCCAGGCAGGCGGGCTGCTCTCCGGCAAGGCCGCCACCTCCTGCTTGCCTCCTCTTCCGCGGATAGGACCCACGAGAGGTCGTGCCCCTCTTCTCCTCCCTCACCCGCGTCTCTCTCTCTGCTTCCCCTGTGAGCCCCAAACCCTAACCCTAACTCCGCCGACGCAGACGCCGCGGGCCGCCGTCGTTCCCGGCCATCCCCAACCCCCTTGCACACCATCTCCCTCACCTCGACCTCCTCGGTCTCCTCGAGCCGGCAGGGAAGCAGTGAAGGTCAGGAGGGCTCCAATCGGGCCGATCCCCTCATCCCCGACCGCCAACATCCGCCGCTCACCGCCGTTGATTACGGCCAAATGGAAGCTCACCATCGGTCCCCTCTTCCTCCCGGTGAGCTCCTGCGTGCGCCTGTGCCCTCATCCCTCTCCCCCTTCCTCTGGTTGGTGATGGCTAGGTTCAGACTCCAAGTGCAGAGTGTGTAGCTAGTGGCAAGCCTTCTTTCCCACGAGGGTGACTCGAGGGTTTATATCGAACTCTTGGGGAGCCAATATTTCAGCAGTTGTCTTCCAAGCTTCCTCCAGGATCCTGCAAACAAGTAGAGAATTTTGTGCCCTCAACCTCACCAAGTGGTTGTCAAGCACAAGATGTGAGACTTCTAAATTGCAAGGCAAAACTGAAAGTAAGTGTGCAATAATTAAATCTACTACTAAATGCAAATGATAAAATAAATATGCAATGGATTGTTTTTGTATTTTTGTGATGCAAGTGGTGATGGAGATAATGTAAATTCGAATTGGAGATGCAAGTAAAGTAAAGTGCAAGTAAAGTAAATTGCAGCAAAGTAACTAGAGTGTTTTCTTATAATTAAAATAGGACCGGGGTTCATGGTTTGACACTTGCATTCTCTCAAATAAAGTGTTAGACGGTGGACATATAGAATTACATGTGAGATTACAATAACATGTTTAACATTGAGTACTTTCATGTGGGCATCACGTCCTAGCATAGAGATCTCTACGGTCATATTGATCCCTCTTATACTCCACCAATATGCGAAATAAATCATAACACCTCGATAATTAAGGAAAAACTAGAGTATAGCTTTAAGCAATGTGACATGAAGTTGAAGTAAGAACTTGCTAGATCTAGTCATGGAGATTGATTAGTGTCACTTCAAATCCCCGGTAACAAGGTACTCCTTTTTATCCCTAGTGAGGTAACTAAGAAAGGTTTAACAAAACCTAAGTGGATAGCTGAACTTCTGTCACTTTCACAGTACTAGCCACCCCCCGTTACTCCAACTAATGCACCCATCACCCCACACACGCTCTCAAGAACTAGATTGATCAAAGCTAGCAAATAAGAACGGGGTACATAAGATACATATACTCAAATAACTCAAGAGAAACAATTGAAATCTCAGATTCAATAAATCATAGAAAAGATCCACCACATATGAATTACAACGGTGCCCGTAATCATGTGAGGCAGCTCATACGGATCTAATTCGTGAAGCAAATAGAGAGAAAGATACAAGTGCTACTTCCACAAACCCATAGCCCTGGGGTGTACTACTCCCTCTTCATGGAGATGTCGATGGAGATGACGTTGGAGGGGTAGGAGATCACACGGGCGGCGCCCCGCCGAAGTTTTCCCCCTCCAATCTGGAACTTCTAGTCTCTGTTTCGGTGTTTCGGCGGCGCTCCTCTCCGTAAGGGTACGGGGGACCTATTTTATAGTCGGTTTTAGGTCAAGACGGAGTCGGTAAGTCGAAGATGGAAGGAATTGGGGCCACAGGGGCCAAAAGGGGGCCTCTCACGCGACCAAGGAATCTGGCCGCATGGAGGGTCCTCTTTTGGGCCTCCTTTCCCAATTCTCGTGGATCCTTCTCCCGCAAGTCTTCTCCTTCCAAGAAAATGACCCCCGCAGATTTTCAGGTGATTTCGCGGAAGTTTGCCCCCTGAAACGTCAAAAATATAGAAAACGGGGTTTCTGACAGGCAGGATTAATTCCATAAAAGTTGGGGGACTTTATAATTTAACCCCAAAATACTATAAAACATTGAATTATACCCTTATATGATGCAATATGTAATAGAAAACCATGTGAAAATATGCAAAATTCATCTATGCATTTTACATGCATCAACATCCCCAAGCTTAACCCAAGCTCGTCCTCGAGTATGAAGGTGATAAAACTAAGGTGGGTTTTGCATATTGAAACAAATCATGGGATATCAAGGAGGATTATTCATGCTACATATAATCAAATGATTAATACTAGAAATGAGTAGCAATATACAATTCATGTTGTAAGAAATATCAAATATGCAAGCAAAGATGCTTCATGAAAGTTCACAAAGTGTATAATGAAATAAAAGCACTATGGGCCAAATGCGTACACAAAATGAAAAATAAATCCTATATTGGTCAAAGAATATCATAATGGAGAATAGAAAATATGGTGGACACTTTTGGAGAAAATTGAGTAGAGGTAAAACATGATCAAGTCTTATTTAGCCTCTAAATTATTCAACTAAAATTACTAATTGAAATGTGCTATCCATTGATCTAGGACTCTCATTGCCCCTTTATCACTAGCATCTTAAAATTGTGAGTATTGAAGTAATGAGAATGACAAGGTGGTTGAAAGACTCATGCCCCGTGAGTGTGAAAACCTACTCCATGATTACTCAACTTAAGATTCCTAATAAGCTTTGTACAATCATAATAAGTATTAATGACATTATAGAGAACCGCAAAGAGGTACCTCTTGCCCCATGACATGGAAACAAGCCCATGTTACAATGACAAGATGAACAAACGGAGTATACTCATCATCCTTTTTATTTTCATTCACTATTATGCATAGCTTCTTATTTTATTATAGGATGTGTTGTAGAGTCACTCAAGCTGTAAGTAAATTTCCACCATGATAAAGCATGGCTTGGGTTAGCGTCCCAATGCGTTTCTCTAGTCATATAGATACTTACTCATCAAAACTTACTATTCCTCTAAATCATTTCGGCATGGCAGGAGTCCAAAAACAAAAGTACATGATATCAACCAAATGTAATTTTTTTTGTGCAATGTTGAAAGATTTCCGGTGATACACGTTTATATCTAGATCCCAACCACACACTTGTCAAACGCAAAACTTGTGGCTCCCATTATTGGGTCATATTTATTAGATGCATAAAAAGTAAAGTTTTTGGATATTTATTTTCATTCACTATTATGCATAGCTTCTTATTTTATTATAGGATGTGTTGTAGAGTCACTCAAGCTGTAAGTAAATTTCCACCATGATAAAGCATGGCTTGGGTTAGCGTCCCAATGCGTTTCTCTAGTCATATAGATACTTACTCATCAAAACTTACTATTCCTCTAAATCATTTCGGCATGGCAGGAGTCCAAAAACAAAAGTACATGATATCAACCAAATGTAATTTTTTTTGTGCAATGTTGAAAGATTTCCGGTGATACACGTTTATATCTAGATCCCAACCACACACTTGTCAAACGCAAAACTTGTGGCTCCCATTATTGGGTCATATTTATTAGATGCATAAAAAGTAAAGTGTGCCTTCAAAAGTTCGTGAGAGTCCTATCCCAAGTTCAACCCATGACAATTAATAAAGTGAATATCTTAATTTAGAACATAAATAACACAATAACATGGTGAACATACTCGGAATAGCAATTAAGCTAATGGGAAGATATGGTGGACTCACTGGAAATACTTGGCTAAGGAGTGTTGGAAACAATTTTTTACTTGTTGGAATTTTTAAATTTTTGGGCTAGCAAGAGGGAGATAGTTGACCAGCTAATATGCATGAATATGTCCATAGAACTACTAATTTCATGACAAACTAAATAAACCAGCAATTAACATCAAGGACATGAATAAGAAATAGCTCAAGACAACATTATTGCATATTTTCTACACATAAAAAGCCTATAAATCATGCAAACATATGTAGCTCTTCAAATCAACCATGGCATCCCTATTCCAAGTCATAATACTAGCATCCAATACATCCAACCCCAAACTCTAGTAGCTCAATATCATATAAAATGATGGTGGTGGTCTTATCAAAACAAAAATAAAAACAAAAACTAGACGCTTCAAGTCTCTACGATAAATGCTTTGCTTAGAAAAACAGAAAGTAGACGTGTGCTAACCAAAAGAGTGTAGCTCTAGTGGGGTGTTCATAACATACCCAAGCTTATGGCTTTCACCATTCTTGGATTTCTTAAGGCGCAGCTCCTCTATTCCCTGTGAAAAAACTTCACAAAACATGTTTCTCCCATTCTTTTTCTGTGGGTGAGATTAGCAAGGACAAACAAATCACATGCTTGCTGTGCAAAATTCCAAATCAAATGCTCCAGTAGATAGACAATAATTTTCATTATGTTGTGTGTTCACTCTCTTGCTTGAAAGAATCTGGAAATTCGATTCCCAAACCCAAAGAGTGCATAAAACAAAAGAAGTCAGAATCTGCCCAGAAAAGCAATAGCATCAAAACGAACGTTTTTCCCTAATCTAGACTCGTCAAAAAATTAAGCCAATTTTTCTACTTACAGAGGACTAAAAGTTTCAGAACATACTAAAAAATTAGCTCAATCCGACATACCAATAAAAAACGTAAAATCATACGGTGAGCAGACTCGTGCTGAAACAGAAATTTCATGCACTAGGATATCAACTTATAAGTCCAAATGGGTTTGACTTGACTCTTTATTGAAAACTCCAGAATTAAAACAAAAAAACTAATCTCTTGAGACAGCAAGAGGACACTAGGAAAATCCAAACAAAAACAACCGGGTTGCCTCCCGTAAAGCGCTTTCTTTATAGCCATATAGCTAGGCTTTACTTACTTGATAATCAAGAGGGATAAAGCTTATGAGGTAGCTTGTTCTTCAGCGTGCCCCTCTTACTTGGGAAGTGCTCAATGCTTTTATTTTGAGGGAACTTAAACTTGACATTCCCTTCCTTGGATTCTATGATTGCACCTGTAGTACGAAGAAAAGGTCTACCCAAAATAATAGGACTAGGGGATTTATCCCCCATATCCATAATAATGAAATCAACGGGTACGAAAGTCATGTGCAATTCAATCATAACATCTTTTACTTGTCCTACAGCATGTTTAGTAGAGTTATCAGCATGTACAAATTCACTTGATAACTTTTCTAAATTTTCTAGTTCTAGCAATTCATATAGTTCTTTAGAGAGTACCGATACACTAGAACCTAGATCTAACATAGCATGGTGAATTTCTTTTCCAATTGAAACTAGCACCTTGGGGATCCATGCATCCCCAAGCTTAGGAGGTATCATGGCCTCATTCTTGTACCTAGCAATTTTTTCTTGCAAGACATGATTAGCAATATAAGATCCAAAGCCAGGATGATTAACATTTATAGTGGGATCACTAGCAAATTTTTGTAGAGTAGCAATAAGTTCTTGCAAGATACTTTTTTCTAAATCAAGCAATGGATCCTTAATTTCAGTAAGCATCATAATTTCCTCTACTTTACTCTCTAGTTTAGCTAGCATGCTTGATTCATGAGGACTAATTTCATCTTTGCTAGCAAGATAAGACATATATGGAAGTAAATATTCAGGGTACTTCACTATTTCATTCAAAGTTTCTTCTAAGCTAGTAGGGACATGCTCACTTGTATTCTCAGAAATATGATCAATATTTTCAATAATAGGAGCAGAAATAGTAATATAATTCATTCCTACACTAGGTTGTGCTTGTGGCTTTTCTGCTGACATGCTTAATAGAGTTGCTTGATTATCAGCTAATTTGGACAATGCTTTATCTAAATTCGAAGATTGAAGTTGCAATCCTTTAATATCACTACTAATGGATGCAATAGAATTATTTAACTCATGTATCATAGCATTGTGACTAGCAACTTGTTCCATAAGCAATTTATTAGATTCAGAAATTTCACTAGAAGGCTTCCACTTATTTTCATTAGCATTAGGATAAGGAACAAAAGGTTTATTTGGCACATAAGGAGGTTTACTATATGAATTGTAAGCATTACCAAAACCATTGCTAACATAATTTCTAACAAAATTAACATCCACACTTTCAGAATTACTACCAACTAGCTCCTGCAAAGGCACATTCTCCATATTTTGTTTATTAATAATGGCAAGAATAGTGTCCATTTTAGAAGACAAGTCATTGGTTTCTTCAATTGAGTTTATTTTCTTAGTGGGATTGGGTGCTCTTTCAGTATTCCATTGACTATAATTTTGCAATATGCTTTCTAATATGCTCTTAGCCTCTCCTACAGTTTTACTCATAAAGGCACCTCCAGCAGCAGAATCAAGTATATTTCTAGACATGTAGTTTAGACCATTATAAAAAGAGTGTAGTATGGTCCATTCATTTACTCCATGTGATGGGCATGTTCTAATCATTAATTTAATTCTATCCCATGCCATGGCTACATGTTCATTATCATTTTGCCTAAATGAGAGGATATTATTCCTATTTTGCAAAAAATTAAAGGGAGGATAATATTTCTTAATGAAAGCTTCTTTTAAATCATCCCAAGACTTTATACTAGATGTAGGTAGTGAAAGTAATCATTCTTTAGCCTTTCCTCTAAGTGAAAAAGGAAATAATTTCAGTTTTAAAACACTACTTTCCACATTTTTAAATTTTTGCATATCACATATTTCCATGAAATCATGAAGATGCATAGAGGCATCCTCCATAGCACTACCACCAAATTGCTCTCTAGTAACTAAATTCAATAAACTAGGACTTACTTCATAGCTTTCAGCTTGTATTTCAGGTGTAGTAATTGGCCTAGCAATGAATTGGTCATTGGGTGTATTTGTGTAGTCACTTAATTTAGTTTTATCACCCATTTTAACAGTTTTTATGTAGTTTTTAATTTTTTATGCAAAACTGAAAACTAAAGTAACTAGGCAAATTCGAAATACTAAAATAAACTAGATAACTAAATGCAAAACTAAAACGTAAACTAAAATAAAATATGCAAGACAAAACAAAAACAAGAACAAAAACAAAACAAAAACAAAAACAAGACAAGAAACAAAACAATCTACTTGAAAGAAGGTGGAGATAGAAAGGACGGTACTCACGTAGATGCAACCTCCCCAAGCTTAGGTGTTTGCACACCTTGTTGGTGATGAAGACTTCTTGTGAGCTCCCTTGGACAACTCCTTCACCTATGGCTCCCCGGCAACGGCGCCAGAAAAACGCTTGATGGCTAGGTTGAGACTCCAAGTGCTGAGTGTGTAGCTAGTGGCAAGCCTTCTTCCCCACGAGGGTGACTCGAGGGTTTATATCGAACTCTTGGGGAGCCAGTATTTCAGCAGTTGTCTTCCAAGCTTCCTCCAGGATCCTGCAAACAAGTAGAGAATTTTGTGCCCTCAACCTCACCAAGTGGTTGTCAAGCACAAGGTGTGAGACTTCTAAATTGCAATGCAAAACTAAAAGTAAATGTGCAATAATTAAATCTACTACTAAATGCAAATGAGAAAATAAATATGCAATTGATTGTTTTTGTATTTTTGTGATGCAAGTGGTGATGGATATAATGTAAATTTGAATTGGAGATGCAAGTAAAGTAAAGTGCAAGTAAAGTAAATTGCAGCAAAGTAACTAGAGTGTTTTCTTATAATTAAAATAGGACCGGGGTTCATGGTTTCACACTTGCATTCTCTCAAATAAAGTGGTAGACGGTGGACATAAAGAATTACATGTGAGATTGCAATAACATGTTTAACATTGAGTACTTTCATATGGGCATCACGTCCTAGCATAGAGATCTCTACAGTCATATTGATCCCTCTTATACTCCACCAATATGCGAAATAAATCATAACACCTCGATAATTAAGGAAAAACCAGAGTATAGCTTTAAGCAATGTGACATGAAGTTGAAGTAACAACTTGCTAGATCTAGTCATGGAGATTGACTAGTGTCACTTCAAATCCCCGGTAACAAGGTAATCCTTTTTATCCCTAGTAAGGTAACTAAGAAAGGTTTAACAAAACCTAAGTGGATCGCTGAACTTCTGTCACTTTCACAACACTAGCCACCCCCGTTACTCCAACTAATGCACCCATCACCCCACACACGCTCTCAAGAACTAGATTGATCAAAGCTAGCAAATAAGAACGGGGTACATAAGATACATCTACTCAAATAACTCAAGAGAAACAATTGCAATCTCAGATTCAATAACTCATAGAAAAGATCCACCACATAGGAATTACAACGGTGCCCGTAATCATGTGAGGCAGCTCATACGGATCTAATTAGTGAAGCACATAGAGAGAGAGAGATACAAGTGCTACTTCCACAAACCCATAGCCCTGGGGTGGACTACTCCCTCTTCATGGAGATGTCGATGGAGATGACGTTGGAGGGGTAGGAGATCACACCGGCGGCGCCCTGCCGGAGTTTTTCCCCTCCAATCTGGAACTTCTGGTCTCTGTTTCGGTGTTTCGGCGGCGCTCCTCTCCGTAAGGGTACGGGGGACCCTTTTTATAGTCGGTTTTAGGTCAAGACGGAGTCGGTAAGTCGAAGATGGAAGGAATTGGGGCCATAGGGGCCAAAAGGGGGCCTCTCACGCGGCCAAGGAATCTGGCCGCGTGGAGTGTCCTCTTTTGGGCCTCCTTGCCCAATTCTCGTGAATCCTTCGCCCGCAAGTCTTCTCCTTCCAACAAAATGACCCCGCAGATTTTCAGGTGATTTCGCGGAAGTTTGCCGCCCTGAAACGTAAAAAATATAGAAAACGGGGTTTCTGACAGGCAGGGTTAATTCCATAAAAGTTGGGAGACTTTGTAATTTAACCCCAAAATACTATAAAACATTGAATAATACCCTTATATGATGCAATATGTAATAGAAAACCATGTGAAAATATGCAAAATTCATCTATGCATTTTACATGCATCAGTTGGTCCCGACACCGAAGCCCGACGAGCACCTCCGCCGTTGAGCGCTCCGGCGATGTTCCGGTGACCTTTGTAGGGCGGCGCCACCACCTCTAGGCCGCCCTGGTCCTCCTCTCTCGGATAGTGGCCTCCGTTCGCGCCAATTCGGCCTCTACCGCCGCCGGCGAGTACGACCGTGCCAATTCCGGCAACTGATGACATCAGGGTGACGTCATCATGACGTCACCGTGGGACCCCGTCGTCAGCTGGTTTGGACTTTTTGAAAATAAATAGGAAATATTTAAATTGACACGTGGGCCCTCTACTGTTTAATAGAATTCCAGAAAATGACTTAAAATTGTAAATTTAATATCTCCTAAATTATTAATCAGAAAAATATGATAAAAATATGGTTGTGTTTAGAAAAATAAACTCTATCCAAATATGTAATTATCATACATGTTTGAAAACCTTTATTTTTGTCCATTATTTTAATATTGTTTAATTCATTTAAAAATAGAAAAAATAAGTTGTTATTCAATAAAATTAGAAAAATACAAGTTATATACCAAATTGCTCAAAATGACAAATGCAACCTGTTTATGATGTTTTAAAACCCATTTGAGCATTTTAAATTGGACACACTTTCAGAATTGCTCGAATTTCCCTTCGGGGTTTATTTCGGGGTAATTTGAGTAAAAATGCTTAACCGACATTCGAATCCTAGCAACCCATCGAACATGTCTAGGTCTTCATCTCAGTGCATTAACTTGCTCATGCATACATATTGCGCATTGCATCGATGACATGTGTTGATTGTTGTTCTTCTTGTTTCGGTGTTTTTTTCCCTCGGTAGAACGTGACTCCGAAGAGAAGGCCAACAGTTCCATTGGCGAATACTTGATCTTAATCGACAAGTCATGCACTTATTCGAGAAGATCTTTATCTGTTTTTCTTATAACCAAGGCAAGCATAACCTCTTATCTGCTCATATATGATTCCAAAGTGTTTTGAATCTCGTACTTTGCATTCGGTTCCAAACTATTTGATGTCAGTAAATAGAGTTCTCCTATATACCGCATAACCTAGATATCCTGATCCACTGCTCCTAGCAGCTATAGCTTTGTTTATGTGCGCTTCGCTAAACCCTGTGAGTCTTGCTTAGCCATGCCTAGTTGTGATATGATCCATCCGGTTGATGAAACTGGTCAATGCGTGAATCTACTATGTTAGGTTGTTATGATTTGAATTATCTTTGATAACCTGACTAATCTCGGTATGGATGTGAGGCCACAATGGTTTGTGGCGTTTTGTCCTGTTCATGCCCCTAGGAGCGAGTTCTCGCCTTTGAGCCAAGACTGAGCATACAGCCACACGTGGGCCGATGAACCCCGCCCGGCTAACTAACTTCTTTAACCTTATCCATGAGCCACGTAGTTTGAGCTTTCCATCTGCGTGTGAGTCAGAAAATGTTTTGGAGAAAATTAGGTCATGACCGGGACAAGTGATAGACGTACACGGATCTTGATCCCGACTCACAGAACAGGTGCCGTCAGGAGGTGACCAACTCCCTGTTGACTGGGTGGCCCTGTTTGGGTTGACTCATGGATATGGTTCGACGAGGTAAAGGCCGGGAATCGACCACCCTCTGCCAGCACTTCCCGGACTAGTGCCAACCCGGTGGCACTAAGAGTCGGTTGGTACGTGTGGGTAAAGATGTACACCCTTGCAGGGTTAAATCTTTTTGAAAAGCCGTGTCTACGGTTAAAGACGACTTGGTGACGGATTCTATGATCATAGATAACTTAAACGGAATGAATAAAACTTGTTGACAACGAATGAAGGATGCCTCCTCGGAGATGCCGAGAGGGGTTACCTTGTAGCATGAGATAGAGTGGGAATGAGAAGGACTTGGTGGAATACAAGAAGATGATGATATCAGTAGTTGAGTAGCTTTCTCGTCTGGTTTCAAAATATTCCATGAGACGTGCTTTTCTTTCCTCAACTTGGAAAACAAAGATGGCTTTACGCGAAAAAACCTTCATAACTCTTTCTAAAAGAAGCAGATATATAATAGGTTAACTAAGTCTTGTTGAGTACCTCCCATACTAAGGTTTGCTTAATTTTGGTTCAGGAGAAGATCTCACATCGGTGATGATTCAACATGGACATCGACAAGTAGTTTGGGGTTCCTAGGTAGCATCCTGGAATCTATGGGCTGGGACGTCGCCTTATGTTGCGGCCTCTTAGGCCTTTGTGGTTCTTGTTTATTAGCAACATAATTTGCCTTCCGTTGTCTAATGTAATGTTGGGTCGTGTGACCTCTGTTTGTACAACTACTCTAGTAACACCTGTTTATTACAGCTTCCATGTCTAGAGTGCTGCTTTGATCGGTTGTTGGTTTCGAGCTCCTTGTTATACAGTTTTGGCTATGCCTGCATTGTTGTCGTAGTCGAGGGGTTGTGGAGCCGATGATCCATTTCCGAGCCCGCCCGCCTGCCGATGTGATTCGGCCTGGGGCTTGGTAACCCCAGTAACCCTCGATCGTTGTTGCACTTTCTGGACACATAGCATCTCTGTATAGCTTTGGTCCCATTTTTTTCAGTTTCATACGATTCGTGGACGCTTTGATATGCATAGTTGGTTATGACTAGCATGGACACAAGGAATAGTAGTACCGGGGTGATCCGGCCTGCGTGCCGATGAATCCGGTCTGCCTGCCGTTGTTTGTTGCGGCCGGGGCTGGTAACCCTGAAGCCCTTGTGGGTCCATGACTAGGAGCGCATAACAGTATGTATACCCTTGGGTCCGAGGTCGTGACAAAATTTTTCTTCAAACTAGAAAATTAAATCTGAGAAGTTATGTCCAAATTTTAAAGATATCGTATTTTTTTTAGAGTTTTGTACTTCATGAGTCAAAGTCGTAAATGGTTTCCCAAATAATAAAGGATAAAAGGATCTCATGTTATAGTTCCAATGCATATCATGACATTGCGAAGTATTCCATAAGGTCTCATACTAGTAGAATTCCCTAATATGATAGCCATATCAATTATCTCTATTTCTGGTCGGGATACCTCATATTTTATCTCATCATACATTTCATAGGAGATCATATTAATGTCACAAGTAGCATCACATATACCTCGATACTTAAATTTTCCAAATGAACATGGGATAATAGGCTTACCTACATCTTTATCTTTCAGTCTTCCTTTAATGATTCAGGTAGTTTCTATTCCTAGGTGAATTATATTGTTCTTTGGGAAATATGGTTCTATCAACTCCTTCAGCTCATTTACCCCTTTCTTTTGCACCCATATTTTCAAAAGGAACATTACAGAGGGTCTCTTCTGGTCCCATTTAATCCCTATAACAAATTCTTCATTATCAGATTTTCTAGCGGTTTTTAACAATGGTTCTTTCTCAGGTATGGCTGAGGCTCCAAGTTTATCCAGCCCTTCATGTTCCTCCCACTTGGATTTAGGTACCTTCAAATGCTTTGTGAATTGCTTGAGCACCTGCATCATATCATTAGAGTCCATGCTGAAATGATTAGTCAATTCCTCTAAGTCCCATGTATCCTAGAATTTTCTAATGCAATCATACTCAGTTTTAGTTCTTCCTTTATTACCAAGATTTGATTCCCAACTTTCTTTATTGACGAGTTTACCATCTAGGAGTTCCCATGCTTCTTCGATATTATATTTTAAGAATACTGCCCTGAAGCTAGGTCTAGTTCACTTCTATTTTCGCTACTAACTCACCCATAAAAGGTATGCACTACTAACCAACATGGTAGAGTAACTTATGAAACCTTACATACCCATTTAGTAGGGTCTCTCCTAGCCTGCTTTTGAAGTTGTCAATCATACGTCTCGCTCCATTGGATTTTCTTTCTAGATAAAAATGAGTCAAGAATGTGGAAGATACTTCTTTCCAATTTTTAAATGTATTCTTTGCATGTGACTTATATCATAAATCAGCTTTACCAGTAAGAGTTTAACTAAATATTTTAAGCCTGCTCTCATCATCAGTGAATGCGTTAAGCCAGAGGGTGCCACATGTGTCTTCAAATAAATCAATATGACTGTACGGGTCCTCCGTACCATCACCTTTATATTTCCTGTTATGAAGCAAGCTAAGCATAGTAGGGTTAATCTCATACCCTTCTTCATTAGTTTCGGAACATACCTTCCTAAAAGCATCAAGTTTCGGTCGTCCCAAATGTTTCAAAGTATCAAGCTGAATGAAAGGATCTTGGTCCTTGTCCATGGTATCTTCTTTAAACCTGTAGAAAATTCTAACACAAACAAAGATAAACAAGTATTAAAAACAAAAAAACCAAAGGCGCTTAGCTCCTTGGCAACGGCGCCAGAAAATAGTTTGATGCCTGCAAGTGCACAGAGTTGTTATAGCTAGTTTAGAAATAAGAGTATCAAACCATGGTGGAGCTATGGAAATGGTTTCGTGTGATTAGATTTCATCATTTATCTCTTTTTGTGCTTTTTGAATTATCTGTAAGTCTAAAAAAATGTTGAAATATGATAAAGTATTGGTTGAAGTGATTGTAAAATAAAACAGTAAACTAAACAGTAGAGTAAACAAGAGCAAACTAACGGATAGTTTTAGTGATTGAAACTACAATAGGGCTAAAGGTGTTCCCAGGAAGTATGGTTATACTACTAGCGTATTTTTGAATTGTAAGACGTGCGTTATGTTTCCATATGAATACTTTGTGAGGGCGGAGCTCCGTGTATTAGTGTGCCCCTAATGCCTCTGAATAACGCACTACTCACAACCACCACATAGCCCATATAATAGGCGATGCGCCTACTGGCACTAGTGATTAAGGGTCCATTGGTCCAATGTTAGAGATTGGCAAAAACGAGAAGCGAATTTATGTCCTGTCATTCTCACTTGTCATTCTGCCTCAAACCAGCACTAATAATCACATCACGACCCGAAGGCAATATATAATGAGGTGCACAACTCACAATAGCATGAGAATTGTTATCAGAAACCAGTCAATAGAAAACAATGCATATTTATCTTAATTCATAGTCGTATTAGGGTTTCCCCATCTCCCCAAGAACTAATGGAACTAATCGCACATGAAGGTAGAAAACATCATAATGGTTGTATTGCAATGGGAAAATAGATTTATGAATGAATACATGTGTAAATCCACAATTAAATGGTCTAGAATTACAATAAGATGGGATGTAGATGCTATCACATAGATATAGATGATGGTGATGGTGATGGAGATCGATGTTGATCCCTTCATGATGATGGAGTTGATGGAGATGGACTCCCTTCTGCGAATTCCCCCTTCGGACACCTTCCGGAGGCTAGGGTTTGGTGGAAGTTTGTGGTCTGGCAGCTAGTCTGCTCTCCTCCTCGGTTCCGATGGCACGAGGTTAATATACTGATCAAAATGAGCTCAATGCAACCTGGTACGGTGAGCAGTATACTCAGTAGTCATACGAGTGGTCGTTTTTGTTACCAATTTAGACTGGTATGATCAATATTTTCGATTCGCCCTCCGTGCCGAGCTCTTCCTTCCGGTACTGTCAGTGGTACGGTCAGAGGCGACCGTACTATAACTCGTTAAAGTGGTACTGGTGTTTTACACATAGATGGTCTTCCAATTCAGTACGGACGATATTGATTGTACCGTTGCTCGTTAAGTTGTCTTCTGCCTCCCTCTTAACTTCTACGAATTTGTGTTTTCTTAGAATTGCATTAAATGCTATGATCTCATCATATTGTATCCCAATGCTGCTCCTTTATGCCTCATATTGTATCCCAATTCTGCTCCTTTATGTCTGTATGAAATATCTCTTCGAGATTTCAACATTCTGCGTACACATATATAAATAGTGCACTTTGGCATGGCAAAATACCAAATTTCCTATCTACTTATTAATAATTCATTAAGTAAAATGATGCCAAAAATGGACGTATCACCCACCTGTCCCCACTACGGTGCACTTTGGCTTCTCCCTAAAGAATTCGAATTTTGGTATTTTACTCATAATTTTTTGCCTTCGTAAATAGTTTATCTGCGAAGAAAAAGTAGAAAACAACATGCTCTAGGCAATAAGTTAGTCCAATAAAAAACGATTTAAAACCATTGTAAAAACATATAAGAAAGATATAATAATAGTATGGATCAATAAAAAATATATAAAAACGTTTGAGACATATCACACATCTCCGCGGTGGGTACCATTTTCGAGACAAAGGAACATATTGTTACTGGCTTCGATGACTGATCTAATCGTCCAACACATAGACGATTAGCTTTAGAACTGGACAATTAGTGCATCACATGGACGATTAGTTCCTATCGTTCAAGGCCCTTGCCGATTTCTTCTAATCGTTCAACTCCTGAACGCTGAAATAATATTTCCGAAATATCTTTTTCAGAATATTGTTCGTGAAATTTGATAGAAAAAACAAGAAACATGACTTATTTCTATTTTTTATGAGTGCTATGAATATTATCTATGTGTCTTAATCTTGTTCTAGTTCTAGTACTTGTGCTAGTTTACTGCTTGTTTTAAATGTTGTCTAGATAGATAACTTCACCGCTCGAAGAAGAGGTAGGAGTATGCGTTTTTGCGCATGTAACCAAACAATCGAAACTTGCATCATGCAACATGGTTACAACCAAATACCCTACATGTATATCTGCTCTAATGTAGTCTAAAACTTAGTGGAAACCAAACTTTTGCGGAACATGGCGCAAAACTCCGTATCAATGCATGCCAGCTCTACGGAGCGCAAAATCGCGTATGAGAACCAATAATAGGGCCATGTAGTATGGATGCAACCGTATAGAGACGACTACAAGATATTTTCAACTAGACTGGTTGGAAGTGGATTCACCTCTCTGTGCAGAAGCTGACAGTATGCTCATGGCTGCAAAGATCATTTCAACTCTGCAGATTTCCCCAGTGCAGATCTTCACCGACAACCTCACCCTTGCTTCGGCGGTTCAAGATAATTCTACGGATCTTCACTCGATCCCCTGGAGCATCAGGAAGCAAATTGTGGAGCTCAAAACACACATGAAGGATATCTCTTTCTCAGCTCATCATGCCTATAGGGAGTTTAATACCCTGGCTCACGACTGCGCACAGCAAGCCCTCCGATCAGATGGATCAGGGCTTATTAGTTCTTGCAGGAACTTAGCTCATGACTGCCTCCTGTGCCCTGTCATCTCGGCGATCCAATCCCTTAGATTGCAGAGCAATTCTATTTCTGTTGTTCAGTGTCTCTGAGCTGTAATCGGCACTCCGGTGCCATCTCTTGTACAAAAAAAAAACTAGGCTGGTTGGCGATGAAATAATTTTTTTCAATGTGATGCATAGAGCCTTTATGTTTTCACTTTGGTGGTGGATAGTTATAAAAACTTTACATGATCATTAATACATGTAAATTTTAAAAAGAATATTTTAAATAAATATAGTTATGGCCGGGAGTTTCCCGTTTTCGAGAAGTAGGTTTTGCCTTGCTCTTATTTGTGCAAGATCTACTCGTCCCATGTCACATTCTTTACTTTTTTACTTAAGAAACGATTGGCATGGAAAACCTCAAGTAATGGAGTCTCACATGGAGCTCGTTAATAAACAAAAATCAAAATCTTTCTTATATGTTCCAAAAAATTGAAACAAAATTTTTCTAGGTGTAGATAATATGAAGATCTACAAATAGGGCTGGAATTAAAACTCAAAACTCGCGAGTTAAACGAGTAGCTCGCAACTCGACTCGGCTCGGCTCGAACTCGTTGTCCAATGAGCCGAGTCGAGTTTTCGTTTTCGACAGTAAACGAGTTCAAGCTAAACGAGGCGAGTTTATTATACTCGTTTAGCTCGTTTAACTCGGTAAAAAGAATTTCTAATGATATTCTTATATATGTGAACATTTTTTTATCAATTATTGTAGTTTATTTACTAAAAATTATTTTATGGTGACATCTTTTCATCGATTATTGTGATGATTTTATTATACATGACCTAAATAATGAAAAATAATTGACTTTTATAGTTTTACAAAATAAAAAAAAGTTTAACGAGTAGCTCGCGAGCTACTCACGAGTTCACCGAGCCGAGCCGAGTTTTGATTTTGGACTCGTTTGTTGAACGAGTCGAGCCGAACTCGACTCGTCAGTTGACCGAGTTTGAGCGAGTCGAGCCGAGCTGACTCGGCTCGGCTCGAATTCCAATCCTATCTACAAACGTGCAAACTTTCGGTGTAAAATTCTTATTATTTTTAGAATACACAAAAATGGAAAATCTATACTTTAAAACTGTGCAACGATCCAGATCTACACATTTGTCATTTTTTTCCAGACTAAAATACAATACATTTTGTGTTAAAATTCTGGATAATGGTTCTCAACATTATCTACACCTAGGACATATATCTGAATTTTTTAAAGTTTGGAATATTTAATTTTAAATTTTTCAAAACGTTAGTCTACTGTTTACATACCTCCAAAACGCAGTGCTCGGATCGGCATCCCATTCTTAACGTTTACATACGTGCGTGCGTGACGCAACCTGGAATCGAAGTACACTAGTTACTACTCCCTCCGTATCAAAATATAAGATGTTTTAGCATTTTGTAGATATAATGTATCTAGACATGTTTTAGTGTGTAGATTCATATGCATCTTACACTAAAACATGTATAGGTACAAATTGTTTAGGAAATGCTAAAACATCTTATATTTCGATAGGGAGGGAGTACTACCTACGAGGTGGCAGTGACATATTCAGCATTTCAGTCCACCTCGTGATTTGTTCATGTACTGATGTACACAATGCCAGTTTACCGGCAACGAAGTAATGTTTTCATCGAAGCGGGAAGTGTCCAAAATCCAGCCCACATGCATGGATGATGTGGCTCTGCAAGTTGTTGCCGGCCGTGTCAGTTTGTGCCCAACTCCACATGAATGGTGGACACCTTAGCCAATACAGTAATTTTTTCTAGGATCTACCTTATCAACTATATTACTCCTATTTGACTGCTGTAAGAAAAAAATGCTATCATTTGGCTAGCAATTGGGCTTAGCGGACAGCCACGGTACTAGTACTAGTATTATGAAAATACTCCCTCCGTCTCAAATTAATTGTCTCAAACTTTGACAAAAGTGGATGTATCTAGACATAGTTTAGTGTTAGATACATCCACTTTTGGCAAACTTTGAGACACTTAATTTGAGACGGAGGGAGTACATAAGTGCAGTTCAAATAACACCGTAATGTATGCTACGAAAAACATGTAAGAAGACAATGGCAGGTCCATCCTTTATTTGACGATGAATAGAAGACGATGGCAGGTCCATCCTTTATTACACGAAGTACAGATTCGATTTGCCACATAATTTGACGATGAATAGAAGTACGAACCAAATCCAATTAGTTGGCAACCGGAGCAGAGCCTAAACGAGCCATAAGCTTCTTGGCAAATGCCACCGCCTCGTCCGCGTCCGGCACAAGCTCGCTCGCCGCCTTGGTTTCCCCGAAACGCTCCGCCCAGGTGGCCAAGAGCGGAGTCTTGCCCGCAACAATGAACGTGACGCCGATCATCCTGCGCAGCGCCTCGAACCACAGCAGGTTGCATCCAACCACGAGGTCGAGAAACCCGACGGAGTCGCCGGCGAAGAAAGGCTTCCCGTTGGAGCACTCGGCCAAGGCCACCTCCAGTTGGTCGACCACGGCAACCGTTTCCTTCACCTTCTCTGCCCGCCCCTCCTCGGTGGTCGCCTTGAGAATGCCTAACCAGGCAGGGAACAGCTGCAGGGCAGACAGAGAAACCATGAGCTCCGGCGCCGGCAGATCAAATGGAAGCTCCGAAACAGAGGAGAAAAGCGTGAGCTTGAAATACACACACCTTGTCGTCGACGTAGGCGGCCCAGAAGCGAGCAGTGGCGCGCTGGTAGGGGTCTGCGGGCAGGATGGATGAGCCCTCGGCACCAGGCCAGACCTCGTCGATGTACTGCACAATGATCTGAGACTCGCAGAGCGGCACGCCCTTGTGGATGAGCACGGGGACCTTCTTGTGCACCGGGTTGTACTTGAGGAGGAGCTCGCCCTTGTCCAGGACGTCCTGCTCGATGTACTCGTAGCTCACGCCCTTCATGTGCAGCGCCATGCGCACGCGGAGCACGAATGGGCTCACCAGCAAGCCCAGTAGCTTCACATCTCCTTCGCCTGCCATTCTTTTGCTCTCCTCTCTCTGTTACTCTCACTTGCTCGGTTGCTCTGGCGTATGCGTCGTTCTGGCAGGCGTCTATTTATGAGTAGAGGATCATCCGTTGTTAAGAGAACGGACTTTTTTTTGCGAATGGAGAAAAGGACTAACTAACCATCAGCGACTGATCCTTCTGTATTTCACGGGCAATAATGTTGCTACAATGTATTTATAAAGTACAGTACTATTAATATATGGCCCAAAATTGCTGGAGATTTTGAAACAGATCTGTTCAATAGTATAAATATTACTAGTAGGAGAGACAATGACGTGGGAACGCAGCATGGAATAAACAAGCGGCACAGATTTCATCCCGTATCTTCACGATATTTTATTCGTCGTGGGAAAACAAATCTGTCGGTGGACGCCATTAGAGACCGCATGCATTATCTTCAGTCCATACTACAAATCGACAAGGACCACGCACCGGCGCCGTTTTCTGCTACATGGGTTTTTTACATGTTATTACTGTATATATCAATCCGTCCACTTTTTATAAGTCATTTTAATTTTGGCTAAATATATTATAAAATAAGTAAAACTGAACTTATTTTGTACATAAATTCACTCATTTTACTATGTATGTGGTTAAAATTAAAATAGTAAGTAGCTTTTTTTTTAGAATGGGGATAACCCCGACCTCTGCATCGAGTGATGCACACAGCCTTTATTACTTACTAGTAAATATGCCCGTGCGTTGCAACGGGAAGAAAATCCACATCGCAGAACTACACAAAGTAAGTTCTTGTTGATACGGTTGTGGCGTATTGTTTTCAATGATAAAAATTCATGTATCATGCAGGTAGGAGTACACTTACGCTCCGTTTGTGTTTGTGTTTGTGGTCTCTGTTGCAAGTGTGGAGTATCGAGAGCTATTTACAGAGGTCGGTACGCTGGCTGGAGGATACGGCGAGAGAGTTTTTTATCCCAAATGGATGGCAGCATAATTTGCGGATCAGCCCTCCATCACCATAGGCGCTTTACAATTTCTCATCCTGATATGTAATCAGTCTTTTATTTTATTTTTGTACTTAGGACGTGTGCCGGCCGTGTGCATCCTACCGATGGAGAGGCTAAGTGTAATGGTTAAAACTCTTTCAATAATAAAATAACTATATCGATAAAAGAAAAGTGCTCAAGTAGTTTCAACAATTTTCATGACAAAGTCCGCGCTACGGCGCCACTGCTCTGTCTGTCACTTCTGCAGAGCCACCGGGCACTCACACGTGCGCCAATGCCAACAGAGTATTGCACCACCATCGCCGCCTCACCACACATCGTCGAGACCTTTGCCTCCCTCGAGGTCATGGAGTGGTGTAGGAGAGGAAGGTAGATAAATTTGCGGGCCTCGGGGTTGGGGAGTTCACTCGTCTACCAACTTGTTTTTTTTAATCACTCAAAGAAATTAATTGTAATAATCTAATTTCATTCAGATGATAAATTTATCTTCTTATTCAATCTCAAGAAAAGACAACGCATAGAGAAGAAATTTCATAAAATCTAGTACATCAAATCCTGACAATTTGCTCCCAGAAATATCACTCGATAAACTTCACCTTAGCACCCGGGCATGGAAACTGAAAAAAGTAACAATTCTATGCTTGTAGAATCTTAACTCTCGCACCATCCAGCGCATGTTAAAAATGTGCAAATGAAACTCCGCTTGTCAACTATGTAAGGGCATCTCCAGCCGTTGCGCCCCCAGGGTCCAAAACGCCACAGTTTTGGGGCCGCCGCGGCGCCAAACGGCACTAATCTGGAACCTGGGGGAGCAAACTTCCCAGTCGCCCCCGAGCCCAAGTTTCGGCCAAAAAAAACTCAAGATTTGAAACTCGGCGCATTTTATTGATTCATGCAAAGTTCATACATTTTCGATGCAAATTTAAACTAAAAAACGCAAATTTAAACTAAAACAACCTAAACTACTTCAGTCCTAGGCGCGCAGCGATGGCATGGCTGTAGTCGACGTCGTTGCCGTCGTCGTCGTCCGGGCCGTCGCCGTCGCGCCTGCTCGTTCCCTGGCCGGGGTCGCCGTAGCCAGTGTTGCTCGGCCCCGCGCCGGAGTCGCCCCACCTGCTCACCGCGAGGGCTCGCAGGACCTCGGCTTCTTCGTCGGAGTCGTTGGCGGCAGCTTCTTGCTCGCGCGCCGCCTTGCGCTGATCGGCCTCAGCGAGCATGCGGCGCTGGAGCTCCAGATCTTCGGCGGTGCTGTCGCGCAGGCTCCAGTCCACGGTGACATCGTCGGCGACGGGCTGGAGCGTGTTGCGCGACAGCTCCTCGGCGAACTTGAGGTCGGGCCACTCCTCGTCGTCCTCGTCCGCCTCCATCTTCGGGCGGACGGTACGCTCGAAGCCGGCGTCCTGCCGCTGGCGTGGCTCGCCCATGCGCAGAGCGCCGCCGCCGCGCCTGGGGACTGGCGCGCCGAAGTTTAGAAGGGGAGGGGTGAGCGACATGGAGTGCGCGCTGGAGGAGGACGACGTTGCAGACGACGAGCCGCCGCCCATCCGCCGCGCATTCCACGAGGGGTTCTGGCGGGGCGGCATCTCCAGCCGGGGCACGTTGCCGGCGTGGATGTAATCCAGCACCCACTCGAGAGTGCGGTGCTGGCCTCCCCACCAGCGCTTGCGCCCATGGCTGTTGGCGCGGCCCTCGACGGGGCCATTGTTGCCCTGGGCGGCGAGGTCGGCGTCGCGGCGGCGCTGGAGCTCTTGCCACCAAAAGGCGTCCTGGCCGTGCGGCCTCTAGTGGAGCCGCGCAGCCTCGTCCGCTGGCAGGCCTTGGCGCACCTCGGCGATGGCCTGCCGGAACTCCGCGTCCGTTGAAGGGATCGGGGGCACGGGCACCCCGCCCACGCTGAGGGTCCAGCTAGTCTGGCCTCCGCCGGAGCTCGGGAGGCGCATGTCCGGCGGGTACGGGTAGCCCGCCCGGTACAGCGCCCACGCTTCGTTCCGGCGAAGGTGGCGGCGGCGTCATCGTCGTAGTTGGCCATCTGCGTGGAGGAAGGAGGGAGCACGAGGGAGAGAGGAGAGCGCCGAGGAAGAAGGGCGAGGGAGCAGCGAGGTGGAAGAATGGGGCGGGCGGCGAGAGGCGAGGGGCTTTTGTAGCTTGCAGGGCATTTACTGCGCGCGCGTCCCCTCGCTGCCGCCCGCCACGTCATTACGCCGGCAGCCTTTAAACGGGCGCATGCACTGGGCGGCCGCCACGCCATAAACGCCGGCAGCCTTTGACCGGCGCGGGAGCCGAGAAGATGATCACGGGGGGTTTCTGTTCCCGCGTTTTTTCGCCGCGTCACTGACAGAGCTGGCCCGCGCGGGCTGCAGCGCAGTTTCGCCCCACAAGCCGAACCCAGCGGTCTGGGTTTGGCCTGGGTGTCGCGGCGCGAAATAGCGCCGTTTCGGCGCCTTTTGGGCTTCGTGGGGGGGAGGGGGCGACTGGTGCGGAAACGGCGCTATTCGCCGCTTCCGGCGCTAAAAAGGCCGCCCGGGGGGGCTCGGGGGGTGGCGACTCGAGATGCCCTAATCACCCGAAGAAAAAAATAATGGCTATGCTGGAATTATAATATGAACGGATAAACAGTAGGAATCAATTTCGGTACTTTGATATATCAACAGTTCAATTAAAATGTGTGGCAAGTCAATCATCAATTCAATATATCCCTAGATCATGTGAAGTAAACTTTGCAGACATGAGAGTGAACATGGAGAAATTATCCAACGTTGGATTGTATAGTGCACGCATGTGTGTCACTCTGATAGCTCCTCTGAGGGTCCCAATTCTGCCTGGGGTCTCCTCTCTTACAGCTCAATCTTCCATTAATGCAGGTGATATGAAGGGTCTGATTCATTCTCTTGATAGGATGTCAATAGGGTCGCAAGCGGCGCCCCTCTTCGGCCAGCAAAAGCTATCAAACAATTCACAATTAGCTGACCAGAGCTACAAAACTAACACCATATGCGCTTATTGTGTATTGTCCCACATCCTGCGCCGCTTGATACCCTAGAGATGTCAATACCTGACTATAAAGAGGGGAGCTAATTGGAAAGAGGAAAGGTGCATCGCTTTGCTTACCAGTTATTAGTGACACTACACCCCATCAGAGCCAATTTAAGGTCAGCGTACAACAGATGGGAACAGACTATGTTGGCCGTTGCTGCCGCGGATGAGCACAATTTGGAGACACGACTACTCGACCATATTACGATCAATCAGTTGGAGGCAGTCTACAACGCTGGCTTGGCTGCTGGATTAAAATTCGCCACCTCGCCGGATTAATGCACTTGGAGCAATGACGGTGCAGGGGCTGCCCCTGACTGTTGGATCTTCGCCCGCACGAGTTGTGTGTCTCTTGTCCTGCCGCTACGTGCCTGCTTCTCCGTCAAGCAAAGGGATTAGGCGGGGCCATGGCCCACTTGAGCCTCTCCAGGCGGACGTCGGACTGGCTCGAAAGTTTTCGATCGAAATCGAGTTTGTCCATGTCGCATGTTGGGCCAGCTCTAAAGTTTCCCATCGAAATCGACGCGAAGTAGGAAGAAGTCGAACGGAGGGAGAGATTGTACGGGGTGCATGTATAAGTAGAGGTGGGACATGAGATTGGGTAGGATTGGAGATGATCAGGAAAGGCGTACGGGTGGGTGGAGGGTGCGTACGTACAATACCGACGGATTTTGAATCGGTTTTTCTAACTTATTGGGTGGCACGGTGGGTAATTATATTCAACTTTGAAGGGTAATTCTAGTGACGGATCGACCGACCAAGTAACCAACCAGGAAAACCTTAACGCTTTTATTATTAGGTAAAGATTAAAATCCAACGTATCCAAGAGGGTTACAAACGTTTAGACCCTTACAAACAGGATAATCCCCTTAAGACGAACAACAAAACAAAATAACTACGAAAGACTATTATAATGCTGCCACGTATGACGGGAGAAAATATCGTGTGCCACCATAAGGAGACGACTGCATCCATCCACCATAAGCTTCCTTTGATCTGAAGGGAGTAAGAAAGGCCATAGCTAGATCCAATGCGCTGCCGAGGAAATAACCTGTAAGACATGAAAATGATTCTTCCTGTTAAAAACAACATTATTTCTACATAACCAAATGGCCGACACACCAATCCTAATCCTTCTTTTAGTCTTAACATCAATTCAATTCAGCCAATTCCTAAACATATTAGTCAAGTTGGAAGGGGGAGGAATGTTAAAAGTACAAAAAACCACACGCCAAATAAGTTTAACAAAAGGGCAGAAAATAAATAAACGATCTGCTGTCTCCTTATTCCCACAAAAGGAACAATGCGTGTCACCTTTTCATCCTTTTCTAGCTAAATTATCTTTTGTCAGAATCATCTTCTTATCTAGAAACCACATGAAGATTTTGATCTTAAGAGGTATTTTTAATTTCCACAAATAATTCTTGAGAAAAATAGTATGACCATTCATCATATCATAGTTTTAACAGTAAAGCTCCCATTCTGAGTCAGGTTCCAATGAAACCTATCAGTATCAGAATTGAGAGAAACACTCATCAGACGCAAGCATAAGTGAGACCACATATCCCAAGTAATGCCTACTAAATTCCTACGAAAGGAAATATTAATCGGTGGTGCATTCTCAAACACTTCAGCAACCGATACATTCTTAGACTGCACAATGTTATATAAAAGAGGATATTGAACCGAAAGAGGAATTTGTTAGAATTTTATATATATGGGCTCCTCATATGGGCTCACATGTCTAGCCCTGTCGGATATATACTGAATAGGGGTATATCAGATGGTAGTCAAAAAGTGCTGGATTACCAGGGTGGCCCAACTGGTAGTGGGCTATGGTCCATTGGGCGGCCCAGTAAGCTGACGCACAGAAGCCGGATTCTAGAAGGACCCGGATCACGGCCCACGTGATCTCGCTTGGAGGAGAATGCGGATTCCTTACTTTCCAAGTTAATGGTTACCGTAGTCTTCTAGATTTCCTACTCTGTATGCCCTAACCCGGCTATTATATAAAGCCGGGCGGGAGATAAGATAACAAGAGACAAGAAGCTACAGGTTAACTCGCCGGGAAGTTGATCCTCAGCGAATAGCTAAACAGAACCTCACATTGTAATTGTAAACACAGGCTTTAGTCCTGATTAGTGAGATTGCAGGAGTAGCAACGCCGTATTATTACGACGTACCGAACCTGGGTAAATCCTGTGTCTTTGTTCTAAACGCGATCCCGTTTCCCCACGTCTCTACCCGTAGTCTCATGGCACCCCCGTCTATGAAAACTACTACGATGTCTCGACAGTTGGCGCCCACCGTGGGGCAAACGACATCAGGCGTTAAGTTCCGATCTGGGATACTCGGCGGGATCGGCAGTTCTATAACTGTCGGAAGCCTGGAGTTCGACGAGGACGTCGGACGCTTCCTCGACAATGGATCCTACATACCGGCGCAAAATCATCTGGTAAGTGCCTGCGTGTTACCGATCGGATCTGCTAATATCTTTATCGGACTAACTGCAAAGGCCATGGGGTTTTGCGGTGGAAGCAAATTTATCCCACCCGCCCTATACCCAGTCGAGGATGACTATGATCCCGGATTTTGCTCAGATCGCCGACATAAAAGTGATACACACTTTATCGGTATGGTGCAATCCGAAGTCGCCAAAAACACGGATGACGGAAATCCCGTGCAGGAGGCAGAAAGCATCAAACCCACTACAGAGGTGGAAGATCCGACACCCGGCAATCCAGCGATGAACTCGGAAGCTGACTCTGTGCTAGCCGCCATTGAGGCGAGATTAGAGTCAGAAACCGGATCAGATGATTTTGACTCCGAAGACGAAGACGTGGACGCCTTCGAAAGAAAAGTTAAATCTTTTCAAGAGGGATTCCATGAAGTACTAATGGCAAAACCGGCTGAAAACACGGATGCTGGCAGTCAGGAAAGCCCTAAAACCCCTCCGCCAGAGGAAGAGAGAGAAGATGGAGAAACTTCTCCGATATTTCCCAACGTCAAGGAATTGACAGAGGATGAACCTGCTAAAAAACCTCCCTCTTCTAAGAAAAAGAACAAGGCCGCTAAAAAACTCCAATACAAACTCCGGAAGAAGAAATTGGCTGATCCAGCTGATGAAAGCCCGGAAGTAGGAGATGCAAGCGGAACAAAAATTGCGGAGAAGAAAACAAAAGAAATCCTTGTTCCGCCAATGACAGAGCAAGAAGAACAGGAATTGTTACAAACACCAGTGGGATTGCATGAACCCCCTGAAGTGCTAGAAGCCAGGAGACAAGCTCTCCAACGGCAACAGCAACATCTATTCAGAACTCGTGAACACCTCCAAAAAACCCAGGATGACATCAAGCTCATGAAGGTAGAAATCGAGGAGTACGAGAAAAAGAATAGATCTGGCATTAAACCTACAAGGTTACCCGGAATCGTAAGACCGGAAGTACTGCCGCCAAAAGAAAGGTTCCACAACCCATCTTGGCAAAAGCAAATAAACGGCAAAGATGCCAGGGGCGAACCAATATACAAAACCGCAGCAGAAAATGCGGAAGAAGCGTTTGCCATCCTCAACAATGACATGTACTCCAATGGTGAAAAACTCCAAGGGGTGTATGCTTTCTTAGGAAAAGCATTGCAACAACAACAGCGGGCCCAAGAGCGATCAGGGAAGTTGCACGACGACTCCGCTCTATGCAAAACAGCTACTTGCGCCGCTGGACCGGAAGAACCTGGAGATTCCGACAATTCAAAGGATAAGAAAGCAGATCCGAGAAAAGATAAGAAAAATCCCGACAATAGGGATGAAGCGTCTAGAACCGGATCTCATCTCCCGAAAGGTGGACGCAAACCCCACGATCGGGAAGAAAAACTCCGGAATGATGGCAAAGCAATGCCACCTCCGAGACACCATGCTGAAAAAGCCGGAAGACATGATGTACCTCACAGGCGTGAGAGATCTCGGACACCTCCTAAGGATAAAGAAAGGCACGGGAGTAGAAATCCGCCTCATCCAAAAGGGCGTGATCTTGAAAGAAATAGAAACGATCCCGGAAAAGCGCGTCCGCGCAACAATGGAAAAGAAAGGAGTAGATCCCCTTCTGTCCATTCAGCCGGCAGGTATTCCGCACACATGGATAGAGCGGAAAAGGATGATCTATACTTTGGACCTAAGTGTTTCACTGATAGGATCCGAAGGATAACCCTGCATTCTGGCTTCGCCAAGGTCGGTCCAACGTACCAGAAATACACCGGCAGTACAAACCCGGATACCTGGCTCTCAGACTACTACACAGCCGTCCAGATTAACAATGGGACAGACCTGGAAGATGTAAAGTTTCTCCCCCTAATGTTACTGGATGGAGCCAGAGATTGGATAAATGGATTGCCATCAAGAACTGTAGACAGCTGGGTTGATATGGCTCGAGTATTCACTCAGCATTTCCGGGGAATTTACAAACGCCCGAACAGCATCAACCAGCTGAACCGTTGCACCCAGTTCGAGGATGAACCATACGTGGATTTCATCTCCAGATGGACTGCAATGAAGAATAGTTGCTCTGGAGTAACTGGCGTACAAGCAATGCATGCTTTCGTCAATGGCCTAAAACCCGGTCTGGTACCGTTCATGGTTGGTTCCAAAGAGCACAAAGATCTTGGATCTATGCTGACAACCGCCAATGAACACGCTGCAGCCGAAGACGATATCAGAGCAAAAGGCGGCAATATCGATGCACTGATACTGGCCAAGAAAAATCCTCGCTCTGACAAAAAAGGAACTTCAGATGCAACACCAAAACCCAAAGAGGTTAACATAGCCTTTGGAAGTGAAAAAGGGAACAGATGGAAAGGACGCAGTTCGGAACCAATCAACTACACTAAAGAAGAGTGGGAGAAGATTAAGTCGGAACCCTGCGTCCACCATTCGCAATTTGGAAAACCCACCCATACAAACGCACAATGCCGGCTGAATAAGCACATGAAAGGCAGTGCAGGATCCGGAAACAAGGGGAAGAGTTCCAAAAGGAAATTCTCCAAACAAAAGCCAGAAGCTGAGAAAGAAGACAGTGAATCGGACACTGACGAAAAAATCCAGGAACAACAGCGGAAAGGCGAACCCAAGTTTCCGAGAGTTGATGGAGAATGCGACCTAACTTTCCTAGCAACTCCATCAGCAAAGGTGGCGAAAAGAACACTTCGAGAAATAAATGCGGTTGTTCCGGCAACCCCAAAATTCTTGAAGTATTCGAACACACCAATAACCTGGGATCAGTCTGATCATCCCGGAAATATCCCTGAACCCGGCACACAAGCTCTTATTGTAAGCCCTATTGTCCAGAACACTAGGCTAAAAAGAGTGCTGATGGACGGAGGATACATCATCAACATAATGTACCTGGATACGTTGAGACATCTGAAAATCTCCGAGACCCAGCTCAATCACAGCAACATACGCTTCCATGGCATTGTTCCCGGCAGGCAAGCACGATCCCTAGGAGAAATTTTCCTAGATGTCACCTTCGGAGAAAAAGATAACTTCCGTCAGGAAAAAGTATCCTTCGAGGTGGTGCCGTTCGAAAGCGTGTATCACACAATTCTCGGACGTCCAGCTTTTGCCAAATTTATGGCAAGATCGTGTTATATTTATAACAAGCTGAAGATGCCAGGACGGAAAGGAGGGCTAATCACCATAACTGGAGACTTCAAGCTGGCGAACAAGCTGGAAAAAGAAAACGCCCTTTGTGCTGAGAAGATCATAGCAAAGGAAGAGCTGAAAGAGCTGGCTAAGGAGGTATCGCCGATAGAAATGCCGGCAGGAAAAGAAACTCGGAAGCTAGCAGATAGCTTCAAGGCATCCAAGAAAACAAGACAGGTAATCCTAGATCCCAAAGATCCGACAAAATTTGTCGTAGTAGGAACTGGGATGACCGAAAAATAGGAAGGCGAGCTCATCAAGTTCCTCCGTGAGAACTGGGATATTTTCGCCTGGTGTCCAGCTGACATGCCAGGCGTACCCAGGGAACTTGCTGAGCATCAACTCAAGGTAATTCCAGGCTCCAAACCCGTCAAACAAGGTCTCCGTCGATTTGACGAAAGAAGACGGAAGGCTATTGGCAAGGAAATTATCCGGCTTTTAGCAGCAGATTTCATCCAGGAAGTAATCCACACTGAATGGTCTGCAAATCCGGTATTAGTACCGAAGAAAGATACTACTGCTCTTAGAATATGTATAGATTACACCGGCTTGAACAAGTTGTGTCCCAAAGATAGGTTCGCGTTACCGCGAATCGATCAAATAATAGACGCCACCGCAGGCTGTGAGCTTTTATGCTTTTTGGATGCTTATTCCGGGTATCACCAAATACGCATGAAAAAGAAAGATCAAATTAAGACTTCTTTTATAACCCCGTATGGGACGTACTATTACGTAACCATGCCATCTGGCCTGAAGAACGCATGTGCAACTTACCAGCGTTGCATGCAACATTGTTTGCACAGTCAGATTGGCAAAAATGTCCACGTTTACGTAGACGATATTGCTGTCGTAACCAAGGAAAAAGACACACTCCTTGAGGATTTGCGAGAAACCTTCGAAAACTTGCGCACTTATAAGATGAAGTTAAATCCATCAAAGTGCGTATTCGGGGTTCCCTCAGGAAAACTTCTGGGTTTCATCATTTCTCATAGAGGAATAGAAGTTAACCCGGAAAAGATCAAAGCCATCTTGAACATCTCCAAACCAACATGTGTGAAAGATGTCCAAAGATTGACGGGTTCCGCCGCTGCCGTCAGCAGATTTATTAGTCGGCTGGGGGATAAAGCCTTACCACTCTACAAATTGCTGAAAAAATCCGACAAATTCGAGTGGACAGAAGAGGCCGATGCAGCGTTAACCCAGTTAAAGGGAACTTTGATGAAAACTCCGATTTTGGCATCCCCAAAAGACGAAGAACCTATTTTATTGTACGTTACGGCTACAAACAGGGTTATTAGTGCAGTAATTGTTGTGGAACGGAAGAAAGACGAACAAAGTATACCAGACCAGCATCCGGTATATTACATAAGTGAAGTTTTCTCCGAGTCCAAGCAAAGGTACCCACACTACCAAAAACTGGCATATGGCGTATTTTTCGCATCTAGAAAGTTACGCCATTATTTCTAAGGACATTCCATAACAGTGGTATGCAAAGCACCACTAGGGGATATAATAAACAATGCGGAGGCAACTGGCCGGGTAGCCAAATGGGGTATCGAGCTAGCAGCCTTCGACATTAAGTATCAGCCAAGGACGGCAATAAAATCCCAGGTTCTGGCAGATTTTGTTGCCGACTGGACGGAACCAATGGAGAAAACACCAATGCCGGAGTCCGAGTACTGGATCATGCATTTTGACGGATCCAAGATGAAGGAGGGCGCTGTAGCTGGTGTAGTCTTAAAATCCCCTAAAGGAGACACAATGGAGTATGTATTACAAATACACTTCAACGCCAGCAATAACGTGACAGAATACGAAGCTCTGATTCATGGCTTGCACATTGCAAAAGAAATAGGGGTTAAACGCATTCTGTGCTATGGTGACTCGGATTTGGTACAACATCAGCTTAACCAAACCTGGGACGCCAAAAGCCCTATAATGGCCGAATATCGGAGAACGGTGAACGAGTTCGCCATTTGTTTTTTCGGATACGAAGTACTCCACGTTAAAAGGGAGGAAAATTGGAACGCGGATGCGTTAGCCCGCATGGAGTCAGAAAGGGTAAAATTCCTACCACCAGGTGTATTCGTCCAGCATTTGTACGAGCCATCCATAAAACGTGGAGATATCGATTACCCCCTGGCTTCCGAGTCAATTGAAGTTATGCTCGTTAACCCGGACTGGACAATTCCATATTTAAACTTCTTAGTCAACCAGAAGTACCCGGAAGGAGCAGACGAAGTCTTGCAGAGACAAATTCAACGTCGATGCAAAGGATACACGGTAATTGATAATTGCCTGTATAAACGCAGTACTTCCGGAATTTTTCTGCGGTGTATTTCACCAGAAGAAGGACGAGAAATCCTGCAAGAAATCCACGTCGGAGATTGCGGACACCATGCTCAATCAAAAAGCATAGTTAAAAAAGTATTCCGTGCCGGGTTTTTCTGGCTAACAGCCAAGACAGATGCTGAGCACATAGTCAACACATGTGCAGGGTGTCAATATTACACCAAGCAGACTAATATGCCGGCCCAAGCACTCAAAACTATCCCAATTACATGGCCGTTTGCGGTCTGGGGGCTAGATATGATGGGACCGTTCAAAACTGCGCGAGGCGGACTTACACATCTACGTGTAGCTGTGGATAAGTATACCAAATGGGTGGAGGCTAAACCCATCAAAAAGCTTGACGGTGTAACTGCCAAAATTTCATCATTGACATAGTCATGAGATATGGCGTTCCACACAGCATAATAACCGACAACGGGACAAATTTCTCCATTGGAGAGTTGGTAAAATATTGCCGACAAACGGGAATTTGCCTAGATCTCGCATCTGTGGCACACCCGCAATCCAATGGACAGGTTGAGAGAATGAATAGCTCAATCATGCAAGGAATACGCCCAAGACTCGAATCTCCTCTTCATAGAGCAGCTGGAGCATGGGTAGAAGAGCTACCTTCTGTGCTTTGGAGTATTCGAACGACGCCAAACAGGTCAACTGGGCAAACCCCGTTTTTCCTAGTTTCCGGTGCGGAAGCTATTCTTCCAACGGACATGATCCATGACAGCCCAAGAGTGCGGGATTTCGATGACTCGGATGCCGAAGAAGCACGACAGGATGCCGTCAATCTCTTAGAAGAGGAACGAGAGCTTGTGCTTCAAAGATCCGCCATTTACCAGCAAGGTTTACGACGTTATCATAGTCGGAAAATCAGGCATCGTTCTTTTAAAGAAGGTGACTTAGTGCTGAGATTGGTGCAGCAAAGAAAGCACAAATTGGCCCCAGTATGGGAAGGACCATTTGTAATCAGCAAAGCTATGAAAAATGAGTCATATTATCTTGTAGATATTCGGGACACGGAAGATGATCCCGAAAAGCCGAATCGCAAAAGAAAGAGAAAGATAGATGATGAACTAGGAGAGACAAAGAGGCCTTGGAGCATCCAGCAGTTACGTCCCTTCTATACTTAGTTCAATTTCTATGTAAACATCTTTGAGATCATGAAATAAATTTGTCGGAATTCTTATATCCATGTTTTTACAAGTTTATTATAGTACAAAGCATGATTCCACCTTATCTATTTCCCAATGATCTTACAAAATACTCAATGTTAACCCGAATTGTGCCTGCGTGCTCGGTGTTTAAAAAATGAATGATTTTCAGCCTGCTAACGGCTAAAGGAAACTCGGATTGTGCCTGCGTGCCCAAGTTTCAAAAAATTCCTTACTTTTCTCTAAGTATTATCTGATTGTTTACGTGTTGGGTCACTGGAGCTAGTTAGTAAAAATGCCTTTAGTATGATCCATGTTATCCGAGTTTAAACTGATTGGTTATACCCAGTTACTCGGCATGATGATTCATAATACTATCGAGCCATTTCAAACACTAAGGGCAGTTAAAACACATAAACCAGAGAACTTAGAAGACAAAGGAATATTAAAACCCGGAAACCTTGCAAAGAATTTCATAATTAAAACTGCAAAAGGCGGAGTTCTTGTTTATACAAAAGGAATAGAAGCATTACAATATAAATTACATTGTAAAAGTGCAGTAATGCTCCTATTGTCTACTTTCATCATCCAGGTTAAAGACAGCCCTTCAAGCATCCGAGTCTTCTTCGCTGCTGTCATTCTCGGGGGCTTTGGGGATCTCCTCTTCTGGATAGGTGATGGAGATGTTCACCATGGAGGCGATCTTGGTGGCGTGGCCTTTGATTTAATCAAAGATGGTGGTTCGCTGAGTTTCCGTGTATCCTTGAGGGATACCGGACGCCACGCGCCAAGACTTTGCACCAGGGTAGTGCATACGCATAAGGCCGAGTGCCATGCGTGCACCACGCCGTGCAGCGGAGCGTAGGATGGATTCCCTGGACTCCGCCACCTCCAAGATGGCACCTGGAATTTTCTCAACTTCCGAGAACTCCCCAGTCCTCGTGGGAAGGAACTTGTTGACCAGCTGCATGCCAGCAGCTCTGATCGCAGTCCACGTCTTCCCAAAGGCTCGGATTCTATCAATCCGAGTGAGATCTAGGTTATCTCCTGCTTTTTCAGACAAACAACCAAAAAGGTTAAGTGAAAAAGCAGAGAAAGAAAGAAAGACATGGAAAAATGGTAAATGAAGTAAAACTTACCAGTGATCTTGTCGATTTCGAAGCCTTCCTCCAGGTGAAGATTTAAGGCATTTTCCAAGTCCTGGATGGTGGACTTATCCTTCTCCGCCTGTTCGGAAGCCTTGGAATAAGCAATTCCAAGGGCCAGATTGCTGGCTTCCAGATCCTTTTGGGCCTTCATAAGTTGCTTATGAAGGTCTAGATTCTCCTCACGGAGACTGGCAGCATTGCCGGCATCTTCAGCTATTTTGCTGGGCCTTCGCCAAAGCAGCTGGAAAGCAAGGAAAATTCCGAGTTTAGAAAAATCCCGGAAAAGTACTTAGACAAAAAGCTGAATCAAAAAGTTTAGAGGGAAAAAGTTTACCTGTTGTTTCCTTCAGCTGCAGCTGAGACGATGCCAGCTCCACCTCTTTCACCTCAAGAATGGAAAGAAGATTTCTAACTTCTTTATTCTTGACGGAAAGCTTATTGAAAAGTTCCATGTTAATGGTTTCAGCGGTTTGCTGGAACGCGATAAGGAAAAGAGTAACTAAAAAAGCATCAAGGCGAAAAAGTATACATTTTGCTTAATGCTTGGGGGCTAGAGTTAAATACCTGGCTCATTCGCTGCAACCCCGCCAAGTTTTCATTGAACTCTTTTGCGTATTCCGCAAAAATAATTCCGGCCGCGCTTAGGCCATCGTTGAGATTCTTGAAGTCCTTGTCGAAGGTGGGAATCTCCTCGTCGATTGTCCGAGAAGAATTTCCCACCTCTAGAGCCGCCCTTTCCCTCGTGTCCGTGTCCGACACAACGGGCTGGCTGGGCTCCAACGACTTGGTGGTGGGGGCTGTCGCATGCTCTTCCGCCATCGTGGACGGTGTGTCCGGTGCGATGACGGGAGAAGGTTGAGAGCCTCTGTTGGTCACAGCCTTATGCCTTTTTAGCTTCTTTGGCTTCAAGGTAGAGGGAGGCAGGATAAAGGCAAAAAACAAAAAACCCGGAAAGAGTTAAAACTCCAAAGATGAAAGAAAACTTCGACAAAAGAAAATAACCCGGACGTTCTAACCTGGAGGTGACGACGGGAATCCCGTCAAGATCGATGATTTCCTCAGAGGAGGAAATCTTCTTGCGCTTTCGCCCACCTGCAAAGGCGGCGTGCAACGCCTCCAGATCAGCGTCGGAGGCCAGCTCCGAGTCAGGAAGGTCAGCAATCTGTCGAAAAGAAAAAGCAGAGTTAGAAGCGAAAAATCCGAGAAAGCATGGCAAAATTTCACCCAAATGACGGAAAAAAATACCTTGGGAGCCGGATTGTCGGCCGTATACATTGGCCGACTCGCTTCGTATTGGTCGCGTGAAGCGACCAACTGGTTCACGCGCCGCCGCAGATCCTTCGCGGCCCAGTCTTTGCTGGTTGTCCGCATTTTGTCGTTGGCGCCCGTGTACTCGCAAAGGAGACGGCCGCCATGGTTGGCCAACGGCTGGATCCGCCTATCCAACCAGCAAAGGACTGTGTCCATGCCGGTTAGGGGCGGATCAGAGGAAGTGAGCTTGGCGATGCGCCGCTTGATTCTTAGAAGATCAGGCGGCAGGACTTGGACGACTTCTGTTCCCCAATTTTCTTGGGGAACAGCAGCGGTGTTTGAGAAAGGTGGAACCCCGATGGCCTTTTTTGGGAAAGGAACATCGGGATGATAAAAGAAGGAACCCGTCCAGAATTTGACGGATTCCGAGGTTCTGATCTTGGGGAACCATTCCTCCCTAAATCTCCTAAGAGTGAAGGAGATGGTCCTGCAAGTCGGGAGTGCGCCCTCCGAAGAGTTCCGCTTAACCCTGAAACCGTATAACCAGAAGTCTAACCTAGGTTCTATGCCTAGGAAACCCTCAAAGAGGGCCTGAAAGCCGGCCATGTAAAGAATGGAATTGGGTGGCAGGTTATGGGGCTGGATGTTGTAATGGGAGAGAACTTGGAGGAAAAAGGCAGAAGGTGGCAATCCCATACCTCTTAGGAGATGGGAGGAGAGAAGAACCCGTTCGCCGTCGTTTGGCAGGGGTTCGTTCTCGTCCTCCGGGAGCCGCCATTTCCCTTTTTGCACTAACCCCTCCTTTTCCATGTTTGGAAGGAGGGATGGGGAATGCTGCAGGCAACCCAGTTGCCGGCAGTCTCCAGTTCTTCGTCCGCTCCGGCGGCGGCGGACGCGGCGGCTTCTGCAGCGGCGAGCTCGTCGCCGAGGAGCGTGATCTTCTCCTCCGCCGTCTCGGGAGCGAACGGCGGGGTAGGCGCGGAGCTTGAGCCCGCAAGATCCGCGGCGGCGGAAGCGTTTCCCTCGCCCGCCGCGGTGCTCGTAGTCTTCACCGGTTCGTCGCCGGCGTGCGTCGGGGAGTCCAGTTGAGGGTCCATCGTGTTGATGATGTCCTCGATGTCCTGCGAGACATTGCGGGCGGGCGAAGACGGCGGAGATGCCATTTGGTAGCGGCGTTGGCTCGCTTCCGGTGACGTTCTGGGCGCAGGGTGCGTTCGATGCTCTCTCTCTCTGTTGGAAGCTTGGGCGCTGTAATGGCGTTCGAGTGGGAGCGGAAGATTTTCCGGGAGGACGAAGAAGGCTATTTATAGCCGGAAATCCGTCACGATGCGTGCTAACGGCTCTTTTTACCGTTGGATGATTAACGCGTGTCACTCGCCGAGAAATCCGGGAAATGGATCGACAGGATGATTATGGTTATCTCCTTGTTTCCCGCGAGAATCTGTCAGAGATATGTTTCTGGGTTTCCCACTCAAAACCCAAACGTCCCTTACGTCAGCAGGATTAAAGTGCTGACGTAGGAGGTTCCTTCTCCGCGAAGGATCGTGTGAGAAAAGCCGGATTTTCAGGATTCCGAGTTTTACGTTACCATCTCTTAAAAAGAAGAAAAAGAAGAATCAAGACTGCTGGCCAATATTTCTCGGACAATATGTATTTGGCGAAAGACGGCGAATTAGAGTTTTAATCCTTCTTGGGGGCTACTGTCGGATATATACTGAATAGGGGTATATCAGATGGTAGTCAAAAAGTACTGGATTACCATGGTGGCCCAACTGGTAGTGGGCTATGGTCCATTGGGCGGCCCAGTAAGCCGACGCACAGAAGCCGGATTCTAGAAGGACCCGGATCACGGCCCACGTGATCTGGCTTGGAGGAGAAGGCGGATTCCTTACTTTCGAAGTTAATGGTTACCGTAGTCTTCTAGGTTTCCTACTCTCTATGCCCTAACCCGGCTATTATATAAAGCCGGGCGGGAGATAAGATAACAAGAGACAGGAAGCTACAGGTTAACTCGCCGGGAAGTTGATCCTCAGCGAATAGCTAAACAGAACCTCACATTGTAATTGTATACACAGGTTTTAGTCCTGATTAGTGAGATTGCAGGAGTAGGAACGCCGTATCATTACGACGTACCGAACCTGGGTAAATCCTGTGTCTTTGTTCTAAATGCGATCCCGTTTCCCCACGTCTCTACCCGTAGTCTCATGGCACCCCCGTCTATGAAAACTACTACGATGTCTCGACAAGCCCAATTAAGCCCACTAAAATTCTGAAATTGTCATGGCCCATTCATGAATAATGAGTGGAGTGAGTGGGACTAAAGTTTAGTCCCACATTGCTAGTTTGGAGAGAGTGGAACCACCTTATAAGGTGAGCCATTCTATCTCATGTATGAGTAGGCAAGGCAAGAGGAGAGGTGTGCCACACGCGCGCTCCTCCTCCGCCGCCCGCCTCGCCACGCCTCGCCTCGCCTCGCCTCGCCTCGCCTCGACACGACAGGACGCGCCGCGGGTTGCGGGAATGAGCCCAGAGCGTTTATTTTGTCTGTTGGGAAAAACTTAATGAGTCATTAATTTGGTAATTAACGGACGCGTCAATTCCAAAACCGTTTCCGTTTTCCTTTCTGGATCGTGGAGCCGAACCGACTCAGACGTGGAGTTACGCCCACGTCTCTCCCAGCCCGCATATAAATACGCGCATACGGTAAACCCTAGCCGCCACTTCGTCATATGGTTTCGCACCACCGTTCCAAAGCACTGCGCCGCCAATCAAGCCTTCTCCATCCCTCCTTCCGACGTGCACCGCGAGAAGGGACAGCAGGCCTCCGGAACCCCGCCTCTTGTGATCCTGTACGGGAGAGGGGCGATCAGGTTTTTGGGGAGCGCACTCGCGCGACCGCTGACGGCGACTACTTCTCCAACGACGACTTCTTCCCCGACCTCGGCAACCTCTTCATCAACGACATGGACGACGGCGTGGACAACAACAACGGCGGTGCCGCTACCGCTGCATCGTACGTAACACTACTCCATCTGTATGAGATATTCCTGGAATTCATATGTCTAGTTCTAGCTATAGATTGGATCAGTCTGTCTACTGTACTAGATCTAGATATTTGCATGATTACTGTATTTGTTACTGTCGTAATTCATCTGCTGCTATTTCGAATTAAATCATGTGCTAAATTGCTAATATTTTCAACAATCCAAAAACCTGATTATAGGCAATTTCTGGCACCTGCACCGTCTGTCATTGCGGCGACAAGGCCAATCCCTTTCAAGGGTGTGGACTATACGAGGTGGCGCACGAGAGCAGTGCTATGGTTTCAAACCTTGCGCTGCTATGCGGCCACCAAGGGCAAGCCTGAGGGCGATCTCAATCCAGCACAGCTGGAAGCCTTTGAGAATATGGATACTATGTTTAAAAGTGCCCTCCTCGGTATTATTGATGATTCCATCGTGGATCCGTATATGTCGTTTGATAACGGCAAGGATATGTGGGCAGCACTCGAGGCCAAATTTGGGGCCTCGGATGCTGGCAGCGAGCTGTATGTCATGGAGCAATTCTATGACTACAGGATGACTGATGAGCGCTCTGTTGTTCAATAGGCTCATGAGATACAGTTACTCGCTAAAGAACTTGAGCACTCTAAGTGTATGTTACCGGACAAATTTGTGGCCGGAGGCATTATTGCCAAGCTTCCATCTTCATGGAGCACCTTTGCTACTTCTCTAAAACACAAGAGACAGGAGTTTTTCGTTACGGACCTCATCGGATCTCTTGATGTGGAAGAGAAGGCGAGGGAAAAGGATACACGTGCTCGGGTTGCTGAGGTAGGCTCTTCTGCTCATGTGGTACAGAAGAAACACTACCCGCCCAACAAGTCTAAATATAACAAGAAGAAATCTGAGGGTAAAGGCAAACCCGATGGCAAGTTTAAGCCGTCGCACTCTACCAACTTCAAGAAGAGAAAGGGGTCATGTCACGTTTGCGGTGAACTGACCCATTGGGCTCCAAAGTGCCCTAAGCGATATGAGCTGCAGCAGCAGGAGAACAGCGGCAAGACCGCTAATGTTGTCATGGCTGACACTGAGATGAAGGATTCTGGGTACGGTATAGTTCCCACTATTTTTTCAGTTTGTCATTCACCTGAATGGTTAGTTGACACAGGTGCCAATGTACATGTTTGTGTTGATGCTTCCATGTTCTCTTCTTATCAGGTCACAGGGACTTCCCCCGTGCTGATGGGGAACGGGTCACATGCTACTGTTCGTGGTGTTGGTACGGTCGATCTGAAGTTTACTTCGGGGAAGGTCGTGCGACTAAAGAACGTTCATCATGTGCCCTCCATCAATAAAAATCTCGTCAACGGCTCACGTTTATGTCGAGATGGTTTTAAGTTGGTTTTCAAGTCTAATAAAGTTGTAATTTCCAAGTATGGAAAATCTATTGGTAAAGGCTATGAGTGCGGAGGCTTGTTCCGCTTATCCTTGTCAGATATTTGCACCAAAGTTATTAATAATGTTTGCCACGATAATGATTGTGATGTGTGGCATTCACGACTTTGTCATATTAATTTTGGTTGCATGACGCGGTTAGCAAACATGAGTTTAATTCCGAAATTCAGTACTATTAAAGGTTCCAAATGTCAAGTGTGTGTTCAAGCTAAGCAACCTCGCAAGTCTCACAAGACTGCGGAGGCGAGAGACTTGGCACCACTAGAACTTATACATTCTGATCTTTGTGAGATGAATGGCGTATTGACAAAAGGTGGAAAGAAATATTTCATGACACTTATTGATGACTCCACTAGATATTGTTATGTGTATCTTCTGAAATCTAAAGATGAAGCTTTAACTTATTTCAAGAACTATAAGGCTGAAGCAGAGAACCAACTTGATCGTAAAATTAAACGGCTTAGGTCTGATCGTGGTGGAGAGTATTTTTCCAACGAGTTTAATTCTTTTTGTGCTGAACACGGTATTATTCATGAGAGGACGCCTCCCTACTCACCTCAGTCAAATGGGGTGGCTGAAAGAAACAACCGAACGTTGTCTGATTTGGTTAACGCCATGTTAGACACTTCGGGTCTCTCCAAGGCATGGTGGGGGGGGCTAATGACGACATGTCATGTCCTAAACCGAGTTCCCACAAAGAATAAAACTATTACTCCATTTGAGGAATGGGAAAGGAAAAGGTTGAAACTCTCCTACCTACGTACTTGGGGTTGTTTGGCGAAAGTCAATATACCAATTCCCAAGAAGCGCAAGCTTGGACCAAAAACTGTTGATTGTGTTCTTCTCGGCTATGCTTTTAATAGCATTGGTTATAGATTCTTGATAGTAAAATCTGAGGTATCCGACATGCATGTTGGTACGATTATGGAGTCGAATGATGCGACTTTCTTTGAGAACATATTTCCTATGAAGGATATGTCTAGCTCATCAAATCAGGAGAAACCTGTTTCATCTAGTCAGGAATTAGCTGAGATTCCTGAATCCACCATTCCGATAGAACACGTTGAGAATCCCGAGGAGGATGACAATGATGTTCCTTTAAGGAGCAAGAGACAGAGGACTGCAAAGTCCTTTGGTAATGATTTCATTGTGTACCTCGTGGATGACACATCCAGGACTATTTCAGAAGCCTATGCGTCTCTTGATGCTGACTACTGGAAGGAGGCTATTCGTTGCGAGATGGATTCCATCTTGGCTAACGGAACCTGGGAAATCACTGATCGTCCTTATGGGTGTAAACCTGTAGGATGTAAGTGGGTGTTCAAGAAAAAGCTTAGGCCTGATGGTACAATTGAAAAGTACAAGGCAAGGCTTGTGGCCAAGGGTTATACCCAGAAAGAAGGTGAAGACTTCTTTGATACTTACTCACCTGTGGCTAGACTGACCACTATTCGTGTGCTACTCTCACTGGCTGCCTCGCACGGTCTTCTCATTCATCAAATGGACGTTAAGACGGCTTTCCTTAATGGAGAGTTGGACGAGGAAATTTACATGGAGCAACCAGATGGTTTCGTAGTACCCGGTCAGGAAGGCAAGGTGTGTAAGTTATTGAAGTCATTATACGGCCTCAAGCAAGCACCTAAGCAATGGCACGAGAAGTTTGAAAGGACTTCGACTGCTGAAGGCTTTGTTGTAAACGAAGCTGATAAGTGTGTGTACTATCGCCATGGTGGGGGCGAGGGAGTTATTCTATGTCTGTATGTCGATGACATATTGATCTTTGAGACCAATGTTGATTTAATCAAGGAAGTTAAGGATTTCTTATCTCGTTGTTTTGAGATGAAGGATCTAGGAGTAGCTGATGTTATCTTGAACATCAAGCTATTGAGAGATGATAATGGTGGGATCACACTGCTTCAATCTCACTATGTGGAAAAGGTCTTGAGTCGCTTCGGGTATAGTGACTGCAAGCCTTCTTCAACTCCATATGATGCTAGTTTGTTGCTTCGAAAGAATCAATGGATTACTAGAGATCAACTGAGATATTCTCAGATTATAGGCTCGCTTATGTATTTGGCGAGTGCCACGAGGCCTGTGAAAGTATAGTATGGGCACCTAGAGGGGGGGTGAATAGGTGCTACGACAAATTTTAATTTTTCTCAAATTTAGGCTTGACAAGAAAGGTAAATTCTCTAGATAGTGCAACTAGTGATGAATTTACCTATATGACAAGACAAGCAATCAATGCAACAAGTACAAGTAAGTAAAGAGAGGGAGGAACGAGGTAACCGATGGAAGCACACGGAGACACGATGTATTTCCGAGTTCCTCCTTTTTAGGGGAGTACGTCTCGTTGGAGGGGTGTGAGCTCGCCACAAAGGCCTACTCAACGCCACTAAGGCTTCACCCTATTCTCCGATGAACTTCGCCACAAAGGCCTAGTTCACCTTCCACTATAGAACCCCTTTGAGGCGGGGATCAAATCCTTTACAAACACCTTGGGGCACACACCCACAACTTAATTGGGGGCTCCCAACAACTCTTGAATCACCAACTAGAAACAAGATGCCTAGGTTCTCCACAAGAGGAAACCCTAGGCAAGATCCCTCGAGCTAGAGAGGGGGAAATGAAGAACGGGTCGGTGAAGATGTAGATCGGGGCCTTCTCCTTCAATCCTCCAAAGATCTTCAAGATTGGGTGGAGGGATTGGGAGTTATGAGGGATTTGGTGAGTTCTTAAATGCTCATAAATGCTAAGGGGAAGAACTAGATCTTGAGGAAGAAGAGGAGGGCTATTTATAGTCCCTCCTCACAACTAGTCGTTGTGCAGGAAAAAAGGTACCGGAATATCCGGTCCAAGTTTGGACCGGAATATCCGGTTAGTTTGCTCCACGCAGAACTGCAGTGCTGGACCGGATTATCCGGTTGATCTGAAATAATCCGGTACAAATAATCCGGTAGATGCCAGTACGCAAATCTTCTAGTCCTTAGCCATTTTTCCACTTCCTCAACTGCAACCGGAATATCCGGTAGATATGAAATATCCGGTACAAATAATCCGGTTGACTCCAGTAGCTCAAAACTTCCAGTCCTTAGCAGTTTTTCGCAGCAACCGGAATATCCGGTCCGGGATGAATAATCCGGTCCAAATAATCCGGTTGACTCCAGTAGCTCAAAACTTCAGTCCTTAGCAATTTTTCGCAGCAACCGGAATATCCGGTCCAGGATGAATAATCCGGTCCGAATAATCCGGTTGATTCCAGTATGCGAAATTCTCAGTCCTTAGCCATTTTTGAGCTCCTTTCTCAGCAACCGGAATATCCGGTCCAGGATGAATAATCCGGTCCGAATAATCCGGTTGAGTTCTGTCCCAAAAACCTCAGGCCAAACTTCACCGACTTTTCAGTGCTCGATGCCGATGTTAAGTATAACACCTGCACACTAAACACCTCGATAAATAATGTACTTAGTATTGTTAACTAACACACAAAACACTGGGAAAACGAAATGCACTTTCAATCTTCCCCTTTTTGGTGTTAGATGACAATACTAAGATTTGCAATAAACCTTGACAGTAATCATGCTTGAAACAAGATGAAAATCTCTCCCCCTATCTCTATGCATATCTTTTGTTTGCCTCAAACGCAAATAGATGCAATGATGTATAGGAAGAGATTTTCAACAAGTAGCAAACACGACAATGAGACAACATCACCAATATGTTGAGTGTAAAGAAGTATATACCTTGTGCGAGAACGATATATCCAAGAATAACCAAGCACAATCATAGATAATCTCCTCAACATATCCGATAGATAACCAACACACCATAAATAGATAACCATGATAATATCCAGATAACCAATAGTCACACACATAATAGCACACATAGTTTTAAACGACAATAAACGACAAGTTCACAAGCACGACAAATGAAGATAAAATGGACACAAGCTCTCAAAGGAAGGATAAAAGCAAATGCTTGTGCCCGAACCCATGCAAATCCCGTAGTCTATAATAGCTACTTCTCCCCCTTTGGCATCGAGACACCAAAAAGGAGGGAAATAGCTAACTAACGCCCCAGACACGGTCTAAGCATCCGACTCGTCTCCAGATCCCTGCTCATCATCAGACTCCTCCTCATCAGCAGCAGCATCATGAGCTCGTGAAGCAGTCTCCCGAGTAGACCTGAGGGCCGCCTCAATGCTCTCCCAAGGAGTGAAATCCTCAGCAGACCAAGCAGAGTAGGACTGAGCATCAAGAGGAGCAGGAACATCACCAGTGCCACCACTCACGTGATGGAGAATCTGACGCTGAGAGCTGGCCAAATCAGTGTCCCTGCGATACGCCCTGTACTGTTCCTTGTGAATGTCCAGCTTCATGCAGAGCACGTTGCGCTGAAACCAGGAAAGCTTCCTGACGTTGCGCAAGGTGGTGAGATCAGACACAGGCACCCTGGGAGCAGACTGAGAGCTAGAAGGACCACCCATAGAGGAACCACCCTCAAATGGATCACTCTGAGAAGCAGCCGCAGTCTTCACCTTCCTCTTGACATACAGCTTCCTCACCTTGTGCTCAACCATGGGTAGCTCGGTGTACTCCTTCCTCATCTCATACTTGATAAGCATCATGATATAGGGAGCATAGGGTATGGTGTAGCCACCAATCATAGCAGCATAGAGCTCGTGAAAGATGATGTCCATCACATCCACAGTATATGAGACAGCCGGGTCCTCTTCCTCCATACACTCCTTAGCCAGAATCAGAAGGTTGCACAGAGGGGTGGTGAGAGCATCGTTGTTACCTCCACTTGGCACAAGGAAAGCTCTGAAGATACGCACCAGCTGATCATAAAGAGGAAGCAGTCCCTCAAGTCCCCCAACAGTGAAACCAGGGGCATAAAGCTCAGCCATGGACACCTCCCTCCTCGGCCTATCAACCTCATGGACGCGGTGACCAAGAGGAGGGTGCTCGCTGTAAGAGTAGCCAAGACGCCGAGCAAACCTCTCAAAGGATGCTTCACAAGGTGTATCTCCAGACATCCACTTAAGACGGGTCACAATATCACAAGTGGAGTACACGAGGGTGGACATAAACTGCATCACCAGCTGCGTGTTGTAGTTGCACTGGGTCTCCATGAGCTTCACCAAACCGAAGCGCTCAACAATACTGGCTGCATCAGCAAACTCATCCTTGGCCTTGAGAGCGGCATGGTCATATGGATGCATAGGGCGGCACGGATAGCGGTAGTCACAATAGATGTCAGTGTAAATGTAGGACTGCTCCAGATTCCAGAAACGAGGATCAATGTTGCCAACCCTCGGAGAAAGATAGGCATCCTGCTTTCTGAGCTCATTGAACTCCTGAGTCGGAATGTCGGTCTTATAGTTGAGCCGAGGTTTCCTCTTGTTACGGGTAGAGACTAGCTTCTTGCGCTTTGGAACGCTTCGATCGTGGTCACCATCTGTGAAACAAGATAGAATAGGAAAAGCACAAGATGAGTACACTAGTGTCATACAACGGATACAATCATACATAGAAACGATAGAGAAGATTACAGGAAACAATCGAGGTAGAAATCTGGGAAAGATCCATTTGGGGCTGCCCTTAAAACAGTACTGGACTCAGCCGGATATTCCGGTTCAAAACTGAACCGGATATTCCGGTTCAGTCGTGGACCGGATATTCCGGTAAATTGCGGAACAGCACAAAATCAACCTAGATCTCAGATTTCCACATGGATTGCAAACAAGTAAACTACTCTATGGTTTCTAGCATGTATGGGGGGTCCTCTTCGGAACGAAATCTACCAAGCAAGCCAACAAAACGCACATCCATGGAAGGTGAGGTTATAGCACCAAGATTCAAGAGATTTGAACAATACCGGGATCCATGGAGAGAAAAGCTTGGGTAGAGTAGTTCCAAAACGCGAGGAGATCAAGATCAGGGCCAAATCTCCAAGATCTTGCGGAGGAAACGGCCCGGGAGGCCAAGAACCACGGCGGCGGCGATTTGGTGGAGAGGAGCGGACGGGAAATAGGGCAAGAACTGCCCATCCCCGTCGGGCTCCAGGTTATATGGATTTCTCCGAACCGGATATTCCGGTTCAAGTTTGAACCGGATATTCCGGTACAGCCGGATATTCCGGTTCAAAACTGAACCGGAAATTCCGACTGCCTCCAGATTCGAAATTTCCTCGTTTTCAACGGACGACACTAGTGCTTAGAAAGAAAGGCTTTTTGAGAGAAAGGCTTAGGATAGAATTACCAAACTGAGACTAGTACTTATCCCTCTCAAGAGCAAGAAGCAACCAAAAAAAAAATTGAGTGGGATTTTCCTAGGAAGAAACACTTAGCCGGGAAAAACACACGAAATGCAATGAAATGACAAGTAGAAAAACCCAACTAAGATCCAACTCTTCGCAATGAAGAGGTTGGTGGCCGAAGCCACCATGTAAGAGTTCTTGGTATGCACCCGCGAAGATATATCTTGGGGGCATTGCCAAAACTCAACATTGAAGCTCACAATTCAACATTAGAAAAAGAGAGATTACAATGAATTTTTGCTATGGGCATAATGGGGGGAGGGAGAACCCAATGTGTTAGGATAGCACTCCCCCTATGTCCATGCCTACATCTAAGCTCGAACACGTTTCATCTATAGGGGTGTGCACAAGATAGTCAAGCCAAACTCCTTGAATCAATCACATTTAGCTCATTCCTCAAGAACATGAACCTTGCATCATCAAGTGGCTTCGTGAAAATATCCGCAAGATTGTCCTTGGTGGGCACATAACCGAGTGCAATGTCTCCTCTCGCCACGTGATCACGGATGAAGTGGTGGCGAATCTCAATGTGCTTCGTCCTTGTGTGTTGCACCGGATTGTATGCAATCTTGATAGCACTTTCATTGTCACATAGAAGAGGTACTTTGTCCAAATGAACTCCATATTCCTTGAGAGTTTGCCTCATCCATAGCAATTGGGTGCATGCACTTGCGGCGGCAACATATTCCGCTTCGGCGGTGGAGAGAGAGATGCAATTTTGTTTCTTCGAGGACCAACTTACAAGGGACCTACCAAGGAATTGGCAAGCCCCCGAAGTTGACTTCCTATCATCTTGATCACCCGCCCAATCGGAATCCGTATATCCATTGAGAGTAAATTGTGCCCCCTTTGGGTACCACAAACCAAATCTTGAGGTATGAACCAAATAACGAAAGATTCTATGAACCGCCATTAGATGGCAATCCTTAGGAGCCGCTTGATACCTTGCACACACACCTACACTCAAAACGATATCGGGCCTAGATGCACAAAGATAGAGCAAAGAACCAATCATAGAACGATAGAGCTTTTGGTCCACATCCTTACTCCCTTTTGGATTACGAGAGAGATGACACTTGACTTGCATAGGAGATGTCTTGATCTTAGCATCTTGGAAGTTAAACCTCTTGATCATATCTTGGGTATACTTGGCTTGAGAAATGAAGGTCCCACGAGCCAATTGCTTGATCTCAAAGCCAAGAAAGAATTTAAGCTCACCCATCATAGACATCTCGAACCTGTCAGTCATAAGCTTAGAGAACTCATTATTGAAATCTTGGTTAGTTGAGCCAAAGATGATATCGTCCACATAGAGTTGGCATATGAAAAGCTCTCCCTTTACTCTCTTGGTGAAGAGAGTGGGGTCGATCTTCCCAACTTCGAAACCACGATCATCTAACAACTCCCTAAGGTGCTCATACCAAGCACGAGGTGCTTGTTTGAGACCATAGAGAGCCTTGTCAAGTTTGTAAACGTGGTTAGGAAAGTTGAGATTCTCGAACCCCGGAGGTTGCTTAACATATACCTCCACTTTTAGTGGACCATTCAAGAAAGCACTTTTCACATCCATTTGTTGCAACTTGAAATTATGTGAGGAAGCATAAGCAAGGAGGATACGGATGGACTCAAGGCGAGCCACGGGCGCATAAGTTTCATCAAAGTCAATGCCTTCAACTTGGGTGTAACCTTGAGCGACCAATCTTGCCTTGTTCCTAATGACAATGCCATTCTCATCTTGCTTGTTCTTGAATATCCACTTGGTGCCAATAACATTGTGGCAATCCTTGGGTTTCTCAACCAATCTCCAAACCTTGTTGCGCTCAAAGTTATTGAGCTCATCATGCATAGCTTCAACCCAATCGGAGTCCTCAAGAGCTTCATACACTTTCTTAGGCTCCACCATAGAGATATGAGCTTGATGCTCACAAAAATGAGCCAATTGCCTTCTAGTGGATCTTCTAGCTTGAACATCCTCCAAGACCTTGTTATCTTGGGCATCAATTTGCTTCAAAGCTCTTCTTATCCTTTTGATGCGACGGGCTTCGATCTCCTCATTATTGCGAGGAGGGATCACTTGATCATCTTGATCATTTGGGTCCCCATCTTGACCAACATGGCCTTGATCATCAACATTGTCATCAACAATATCTTCAATACTAGCTTCATCTTGAGAAGAGGATGACGAGGAAGAATGATCTTGGCCTTGATCTTGACTCGCATTAGTGAGAGGAGTGGGTACGACTTGCGGAGTCACTTGATCAATGAGAGGAGGGTCTTGAATATGTTCTCGGTTAGGTGTAGTAGGTGGCTCCTTGGCTTGATCTTCAAATGTAGAGGAGGGCTCCACTTGGGTAGAGCATAGTCCTTCTCGAGTCGCCATAAGGTGTCCCTCGATGGGGCGGAAGAATCCCACACCCATCCTTCCTATGGCTTCTTGAGGCATTTCAACATCTACATTTGAAACATGAAATTGCGCCACTTGGGAGCCGTCATTTTCCTCGAACACCACACTACAAGATTCTATGACAATCCGTGAGGCTTTGTCATAGACTCTATAAGTGTGGGATTCGGCACCGTAACCAACAAAAATACCCTCAATAGTTTTGGATTGAAATTTCGACAACCTAATACCCTTGATCAAATAAAAGCACTTACAACCGAATACACGGAAGTAGGATACGTTGGGCTTGTTGCCGGTGAGGATCTCATATGGGGTCTTGCTCAAGCCTTTGCGGATGTAGAGGCGGTTGGAGGAGTGGCATGCGGTGGATACGGCCTCGGCCCATAAATATTGGGGAGAAGAGTACTCCGCCAACATGGTCCTTGCCATATCCAAGAGAGTGCGATTCTTCCTTTCGGCAACACCATTTTGTTGAGGAGTGTAAGTGGCGGAGTATTGGTGACGAATGCCTTCTTCACTAAGAAACTCATTCAATGTATAGTTCTTGAACTCCGACCCATTATCACTCCTAATAGCCATGATTTGCACATTGTGTTGACGTTGCACTTCGTTGGAGAAGTCGATGATGGTTTGTTGAGTCTCACTCTTGCACTTGAAGAAATAAACCCAAGTGTATCTTGAATAATCATCGACAATCACCAAGCAATACTTCTTGCCGCCAAGACTTGCCTCGGGCACGGCACCAAAGAGATCAACATGAAGAAGCTCCAAGATCCTCTTTGATGAGATAATAGTCTTGGCCTTGTGCACAATGTCATGCATCTTCCCTTCAACACACGACCTACAAACGCGATCCTTTGCAAAGGAAAAATTTTCTTTTAGTCCAACAATAAGGCCACTTTTGTGAAGACTTTGCAAAGTTCTCATGTTGACATGGGATAGGCGGCGATGCCACAACCATCCCAAGTCCGCCTTCCCGAAAAGACACATTGCTTGAGTGTTGGTTGACTTCGAAAAGTCCACCACATACAACTCATTTTCAACATGTCCCACGTGAACGACGTCAAGAGTCTTGCTTCTCAAAAGGACCACAATATCACCATCAAAGAAGACGGAAAGACCCATCTTACTAAGAGAACGGACGGAAAGTAAATTGTAACCAAGGGATTCGACAAGCATGACGTTCACGATAGTGATATCGGGAGCCACCACAACCTTGCCAAATCCGGATACCTTAGACTTGGACGAGTCCCCATAGGTGACGGTTGCTTGGATGTCATTTGGTTGCAACTCCGTCACAAGTTCTCTGCTTCCGGTCATATGATTAGTGCATCCACTATCAAGAATCCATTTAGTCCCACCGGAAGCATAGTCCTGCAAGAGATCATTGACTAGAGTTAGGACCCGAGTTGGGTCCCTTCATGTTAGCAACAAGGGTCTTTGGAACCCATATAGTGTAGTCAATAAAACCCTCAATAGGACCAACATATTTAGCTTGCACAACACCATAATAATCAACATATAAGAAATGGTGTGGGTTGTTAGTTCCCGCGGAGGAGCTACGAGTAGTGTTGTCCCTCATGCCAATACCACCCGAAGCACCATGTTTGTTCTTCTTCTTGTTCTTCTTCTTCTTGTTCCTTTTCTTGGCTACATAGCCAAGACCTTGCTTGCCCACTTGTTGCCTTGGAGCACTCACTTGTGGTCTAGAAATGACCGCATTAGTGCTTGAGGCAACCACTTGTGGGGTGGCAAGCACCACCTTTTCAACTTGAGTGCTTTTGCCCTTGAGCCTTGCTAGCTCATCCTTCAACCTAGCATTCTCTTCAATAATATTTGCATGATCACAAGAAGAAGTAGAAGTACTAGGATGGTTAGCTTGAGTAAGTTGAGTTTGAAGTTGTTCATGCAACTCTTTGAGGGATGAGTGTTGGCTTTCCAAGGCTTTGTGAGCAATGGTTAGCTTTTCAAACTCCTCGGTTAGTTTACCATGACCAACCCCAAACTCTACTTTATCCTTTTTAGCCTTTTTATATTTAGCAATAGCAAGATCACGTTCCTTAATGATTTTAGAGACAAGTTCATTATGAGTGGTTTCAATAGTTTCAAGTTCATCCTCTAGAGAAACTCTACCATCATGCTCTTCCTCAAGAGTCATTGAGAGAGATGCAATTTCATCCGCATCCCTTCTCTCAATCTCACCTTTCTTCTCAAGGGCCTCTTGGGCCTCTCCCAATTGCCTCATGAGATGCTCAAAGTACTTCTTGGTCTCCCCTTGCATGTTAGACATAAAACGGTCCAAGGAGGCTCTTTCCTCTTCTTCTCTAAGACAAGTAATATGTTCTAGTTCACTAGGGGTCTTAGAGTTAGGAGAGGATGATACCTCTGTGGCCTTAGCCATGAAGCACTTGGCATCGCGTTGAGGAAGATTTTCATTGGGGGATTCAAAGAGAGATGACGAAGATGGAGTGGAAGCAATAGCTAGAGCGGCCACTTCACTTGTTGTTTCTTCTTCTTCATCACTCCCGGAATCATACTCCTCTTGAGTCAAGAGCACAAACTTGGTAGGAGTCTTCTTGTTGAAAGGTTTCTTCTTGAAATGAGGTTTCTTGTATTCAACCTTGGATTTGTCCTTGCGGATTAGCTTGCCGCTATGGTTCTCTCTATTCTCATAGGGGCACTCCGCAATGAAATGGTACTTGTCTTGGCAATTGAAGCAAGATCTCACTTTTTGAGCCCCATCATTACCATAACGAGACTTGGTCTTCTCCTCAACAAACTTCTTGCCTTTTGGGGGATTGTTCCAAAACTTTTGCACGGTGAGAGCTATTAGATCCTTTAGTACGGGATCATATTCTTGTTCCTTCAATGGAGGCAATGCTTCTTCACCATCTTCATCATTCTCAACTTCTCTTGTCAACACCTTGGCCTTCAAAGAAACGGAAGCTCCTTGATGCATTCCAATGGCCCTAGCACGGTTGTCAAGAGCATTCTTGGTTTGCACTTTGTAGGAGCTCAACTCTTGCATGACTTGGGTAGAGGTCATGGTGGAGAAATCATGTCTCCCTTGAATGCTCTTCATATCCGTGCCCTCGAAAGGCATCACGGCAATTATGAACTTCCTCTTGATCCAAGCATCATCAATATGTGTTGCACCCGCATTAGAGAAAGCGGTGGCAAGAGATTTGAGCCTCCGATACATGTCAACGTGATCTTCTCCATCACGCATGAAGAATCCTTCGGCCTCATTGGTCAAGGTGTCATAGCGATTTCTTTGCATGCTTTCATTCCCAACAAACATGACGACAAGGGCATCCCATGTCTCTTTGGCGGTGGAGAAGTGTTGAAGATGCGGCATGTGGTTGGGGCCCACGGCTTGATGAAGGATGGACAAAGCGGTGTAATTGAGTTGGCAATCTACAACCTCTCTTCTTGTGAGATTCTTGGGATCATATGGCTTGTATCCATCACGAGTGATTCTCCAAAGATCTATACAAGAAGAGTTCAAGTGAGTCTCCATGTAGTATTGCCATTCACGAAAAGAATATGCATCAATTTTAGGTGGATCTCCCCTAGGAATTATATGAGGAAAAGGGATGGGAGGATCGGGAGAATATTGGCCTCAACGGCATGATATCCTTCCTTTCCATTCACACCCTTCTTAGCGGATTGTTCGGCGGAAGCAGTTTTAGGTGGTTCACCATCAACCCCAATCTTGGCACCCTCCGTTTCCGGAGGGGATGAGTCGACCACCTCCGGTTCCTTGGCTTTGAGGAGTGTTGTCATGAGTAGACGCAACTCCTCAAATTTAGTGTCTATGGATGAGGTCAATGATTCTCTCAAAGCATTGAGATCATTCATGGACACATTTCCTTCGGACGGAGCGTCATCCTCATCACCCATACTTAAACTCTTAGGCGGTTAAGCCCGATAGAAGAGCCGAGGCTCTGATACCAATTGAAAGTATAGTATGGGCACCTAGAGGGGGGGGTGAATAGGTGCTACGACAAATTTTAATTTTTCTCAAATTTAGGCTTGACAAGAAAGGTAAATTCTCTAGATAGTGCAACTAGTGATGAATTTACCTATATGACAAGACAAGCAATCAATGCAACAAGTACAAGTAAGTAAAGAGAGGGAGGAACGAGGTAACCGATGGAAGCACACGGAGACACGATGTATTTCCGAGTTCCTCCTTTTTAGGGGAGTACGTCTCGTTGGAGGGGTGTGAGCGCGCCACAAAGGCCTACTCAACGCCACTAAGGCTTCACCCTATTCTCCGATGAACTTCGCCACAAAGGCCTAGTTCACCTTCCACTATAGAACCCCTTTGAGGCGGGGATCAAATCCTTTACAAACACCTTGGGGCACACACCCACAACTTAATTGGGGGCTCCCAACAACTCTTGAATCACCAACTAGAAACAAGATGCCTAGGTTCTCCACAAGAGGAAACCCTAGGCAAGATCCCTCGAGCTAGAGAGGGGGAAATGAAGAACGGGTCGGTGAAGATGTAGATCGGGGCCTTCTCCTTCAATCCTCCAAAGATCTTCAAGATTGGGTGGAGGGATTGGGAGTTATGAGGGATTTGGTGAGTTCTTAAATGCTCATAAATGCTAAGGGGAAGAACTAGATCTTGAGGAAGAAGAGGAGGGCTATTTATAGTCCCTCCTCACAACTAGTCGTTGTGCAGGAAAAAAGGTACCGGAATATCCGGTCCAAGTTTGGACCGGAATATCCGGTTAGTTTGCTCCACGCAGAACTGCAGTGCTGGACCGGATTATCCGGTTGATCTGAAATAATCCGGTACAAATAATCCGGTAGATGCCAGTACGCAAATCTTCTAGTCCTTAGCCATTTTTCCACTTCCTCAACTGCAACCGGAATATCCGGTAGATATGAAATATCCGGTACAAATAATCCGGTTGACTCCAGTAGCTCAAAACTTCCAGTCCTTAGCAGTTTTTCGCAGCAACCGGAATATCCGGTCCGGGATGAATAATCCGGTCCAAATAATCCGGTTGACTCCAGTAGCTCAAAACTTCAGTCCTTAGAAATTTTTCGCAGCAACCGGAATATCCGGTCCAGGATGAATAATCCGGTTGATTCCAGTATGCGAAATTCTCAGTCCTTAGCCATTTTTGAGCTCCTTTCTCAGCAACCGGAATATCCGGTCCAGGATGAATAATCCGGTCCGAATAATCCGGTTGAGTTCTGTCCCAAAAACCTCAGGCCAAACTTCACCGACTTTTCAGTGCTCGATGCCGATGTTAAGTATAACACCTGCACACTAAACACCTCGATAAATAATGTACTTAGTATTGTTAACTAACACACAAAACACTTGGAAAACGAAATGCACTTTCAGCCTGACATCTCTTTTGTTGTGAGCAAATTGAGCCGGTTTGTTTCCAATCCAGGAGATGATCATTGGCGTGCGCTTGAGAGAGTTATGCGCTATTTAAAAGGCACTGCGAGCTATGGAATTCACTATACCGGAAACCTGAGGGTTCTGGAACTAATTGGATATCTGATGCTGATGAGGTTAAGGCCACTAGTGGTTATGTTTTTACACTTGGTGGTGGCGCTGTTTCCTGGAAGTCTTGCAAGCAGACCATCTTAACGAGGTCAACTATGGAAGCAGAACTCGCAGCATTAGACACAGCCACTGTTGAAGCAGAGTGGCTTCGTGAGCTCTTGATGGACTTGCCTATGGTTGAAAAACCAATACCCGCAATCCTAATGGACTGTGATAATCAAACTGTGATCTTCAAAGTAAACAGTTCTAAGGATAATACAAAGTCATCAAGACATGTGAAGAGGAGATTGAAATCTGTCAGGAAATTGAAAAACTCCGGAGTTATTGCTTTGGATTATATCCAAACATCTATGAACTTGGCAGATCCCTTCACAAAGGGTTTATCACGGAACGTGATAGATAATGCATCGAGGGAGATGGGTTTGAGACCCACGTTATGAGTTGCTCACAGTGGTAACCCACTCTATGTGATCAGAGATCCCGTGAATTAGAAGTGGGAGACAAGCTGTTGGTCGGCTGAGAGGAGAGTATCCTTATATTTTATTTCACTCCATAAAAGATGCAATACTCTCCTGATCTGTATGGTAGGTTGACATTTGTCTTAATGTGTTCCAAGTGGCTTATTTATATAAGCAGAGATGTGTCCTACAGAACATCTCCTGAGAAACTCACCTATATGAGTATGACTGTTAAACGTCGCAGTCTATGAGGATCGGGTGCTCTCTAATAAACTCATGAAAGGCCTTCGGAGTATGACGCATACGCTCCAAACCGCGGAGAAGCCTTGCGGCAGCCTAGTATCGGTTCAGACATTGTGTAAAACTGGTATCACGGCAAACTTGTAGTTCAAGGCGTAGTCCACTATTCAAATTGTGAACTAGTGTAGCATGATGTTCTAAGTGGAAGTTCAACTTAACAGTCTCCACTAACACCGGTATATAAACAATGTTTTGGAACAGAGTTTATGAAATGTGCTAATGATACTTTGTGGGGGATTGTTAGAATTATATATATGGGCTCCTCATATGGGCTCACATGTCTAGCCCAATTAAGCCCACTAAAATCCTGAAATTGTCATGGCCCATTCATGAATAATGAGTGGAGTGAGTGGGACTAAAGTTTAATCCAACATTGCTAGTTTGGAGAGAGTGGAACCACCTTATAAGGTGAGCCATTCTAGCTCATGTATGAGTAGGCAAGGCAAGAGGAGAGGTCTGCCACACGCGCGCTCCTCCTCCGCCGCCCGCCTCGCCACGCCTCGCCTCGCCACGCCGCGCCGCGGGTTGCGGGAATGAGCCGAGAGCGTTTATTTTGTCTGTTGGGAAAAACTTAATGAGTCATTAATTTGGTAATTAACGGACGCGTCAATTCCAAAACCGTTTCCGTTTTCCTTTCTGGATCGTGGAGCCGAACCGACTCAGACGTGGAGTTACGCCCACGTCTCTCCCAGCCCGCATATAAATACGCGCATACGGTAAACCCTAGCCGCCACTTCGTCATATGGTTTCGCACCACCGTTCCAAAGCACTGCGCCGCCAATCAAGTCTTCTCCATCCCTCCTTCCGGTGTGCACCGCGAGAAGGGACAGCAGGCCTCCGGAACCCCGCCTCTTGTGATCCTGTACAGGAGAGGGGCGATCGGGTTTTTGGGGGAGCGCACTCGCGCGACTACTGACGGCGACTACTTCCCCAACGACGACTTCTTCCCCGACCTCGGCAACCTCTTCATCAACGACATGGCCGACGGCGTGGACAACAACAACGGCGGTGCCGCTACCGCTGCATCGTACGTAACTCTACTCCATCTGTATGAGATATTCCTGAAATTCATATGTCTAGTTCTAGCTATAGATTGGATCAGTCTGTCTACTGTACTAGAACTAGATATTTGCATGATTACTGTATTTGTTACTGTCGTAATTCATCTGCTGCTATTTCGAATTAAATCATGTGCTAAATTGCTAATATTTTCAACAGAATTTGGCCTAACCAAGTGTCCTCCCAAAATCTAGTTGTTTCTCCATTTCCAATCCTATAAGAACCTCTACTAAAGAAATCCTTCTTAACTCTCATTAAACCTTTCCAAAAAGGAGAATCAGTAGGTTGTGCCTCAACATGAGCTAAGGATTTGCTATGTAAGTATTTATTATGCAAAAATTCCTGCCAGACACCCTCCTCATTAAGTATCTTGAACAACCATTTAGCCAATAAGCACTTATTTTTTAGCTCAAGCACTTCCACTCCCAATCCACCCTGATCCTTAGGTCTACATATAATGTTCCATTTTGTTAGCCTATATTTTCGTTTGGTCTCATCACTCTGCCAGAAAAAACGAGATCTATAGAAGTCAAGACGCTTACGAACACCGATAGGAATCTCGAAAAAGGATAACATAAACATGGGTAAACTTGTTAACACAGAATTAACAAGAACTAGACGATACCCATAAGATAATAATTTCCCTTTCCAACACCCAAGTTTTTCCTCAAAACGACTCTCCACTGGGTGCCCCTCTGAGTTTTTAACCTTTCTGTGATGTATAGGAATTCCCAAATATTTAAAAGGTAAACAACCAGACGCACAGCCAAAAATTTGTTTGTACTGGTTCTCCACCTCCTTAGCCTTTCCAAAACAGAAAACTTCACTCTTGTGGAAGTTAATCTTGAGACCCGATAATTGCTCAAAGATACACAGGATTAACTTAAGATTTAGAGCTTTATCCAAATCATGCTCTAAAAATAAAACTGTATCATCCGCATATTGAAGGATAGACAAACCTCCTTCAACTAGGTTTGGAATAAGACCTCCTATTTGTCCATTCTCCTTAGCCCTAGCAATCAGAATAGCAAGCATATCCACAACAATTTTAAAGAGAATAGGGGACAGAGGATCACCCTGTCTGAGACCTTTTCTCGTTTGGAAGTAATGACCAATAACATTGTTAACCCTTATACCTACACTTCCTCCCTGAACAAATTGCAAAATCATATCACACCATTCCTGGGCAAACCCCTTCATCCGTAAAGCTTGAAGAAGAAAAGTCCACTTGACCTTATCATATGCCTTCTCAAAATCAATTTTAAAAATTACCCCATCCAATTTCTTACTCTTAAGTTCATGAATGGTTTCGTGAAGGACAACAACTCCTTCCAGGATATTCCTCCCAGGCATGAAAGCCGACTGAGAAGGTCTAACCACCTTGTTCACAATTTGGGTAATACGATTAGTACCCACTTTGGTGAAAATTTTAAAACTAACATTAAGAAGACATATAGGTCTATACTGCTGAATTTGGACCACGTTTTCTTTTTTAGGTAGCAAAGTTATCACTCCAAAGTTCAGTTTAAACAACTGAAGATTACCTTGCTTAAACTCTAAAAACATGGCCATCAAATCAGATTTAATAATCTCCCAAAAGAATTTGTAAAATTCAGCAGGAAAACCATCAGGACCTGGAGACTTATTCGGCTCCATCTGAGAAATAGCCTCAAAAACTTCTTCCACTAAGAAATCAGCAGTGAGAATATCATTCTCCTCTTGAGATAACTGCGGTATATCCTGAATATGTCTTTCCACTAAGGATATATTATTTGGGGTCGAAGGCCCAAATAATTTATTATAATATTCAGAAATATACGCTCTCAAGTCCTCATCCCGGACGATGGTTCCCTCATCTTGCTCTAACTGAAAAATCATCTTCCTACGATGTTTCCCATTGGCAATAAGATGAAAATATTTGGTATTCTCTCCCCCATCCATAATATGTTTAACCTTAGCCCGTTGAGCCCATTTACTTTCTTCCTCTCTACGAAGGGAACAAAGGCGATCATTGGCATCACGAAGAATACCCCTCTCAATCAAAGACAAATTAACACTCTCAGCCTTAATATCCAGCTCCTCAATCATCTTAATCAACTTATCTCTCTCAATCATATACTTACCACTTTGATTCTTAGCCCATCCTTTAGGAAAACGTCTAAGGTGTCTAATTTTATTCTCCCAAATAGCAACAGCTGAATCACCCTCGATAACAGCAGCCCATTCAGAAGAAACCATCTCATAAAAACCATCCATTCTGAGCCACGAAAGCTCAAAGGAAAAACTACTCTTATTCCCAACGTGAGCACGAGCACCAAAATCCAGAAACAAGGGGGTATGATCCGAACCATTTCTAGCCAAGACTTGAACGGTCGCAAGAGGAAATTTATGCTCCCACTCCACAGAAGAAAGGACTTTGTCTAGTTTCTCATAGGCTATGCTGCACGGATACAAGGTCCAGAGGCCGTGTCCGTGTCCGATACCGTACCCGATACCGATTCTTGTTCGATACCTTTTCGATACGTATCGCGGGAGTATCGATAAATAAAACATTTAAACTAATTAAGGATAATATTTGGATACATATCGGACCTAAATTGGATATAGCCCAGCCCACGCAACCTTCCACCCCACACAAACATACACATATCGAATCTTTATTCTCCCAAACATAGTCGCCCCGTCCTCGCTACTTAGGGTGGCCGGTCAAATCGAGCCACTCCCTGTCTCCGGCTTCTCCCTCGCCGGCTCCCTGCCTCCCTCTCGCCAGCAATTGCAGTCGAGGGCGAGCATATCCTCGCTCCTTAGGGTGGGCGGTCATATCGAATCTTTATTCTCCCAAACCCGCGAGGCTGCCACCCGCATTCTCCGACGACACAGCCACGCCCACGTTGGCATGTACACTCCCCGGTTCCTCTTTCTCTCCGTCTCTCCCTCCGATGCATTCATCCTCCTCCCCTCTCTGTATCTCTCTTTAAGACTTTAACTAGTTGATTGATTCCCAGATACCAACATGGAAGAAATAAGGTCTACTGTCTATTTTGTTGCTTGTTTCTGCCTACCAAATTTATTTATTGATTATTTTAAAAGTATTAAACCGTATCCTCATATTGGCGCATTTTCACAATGTCGTATTTCCGTATCCGTATCGGCCCGATACCAATACTCGTATCCGTATCGGTGCTGCGTAGCTCATAGGTAGTGTTAGCTCTCCTGCTAGCCCAAGTAAACTGTCTACCCGATAATTCAATTTCTTTCAAATCCAAACTATGAATAATGACATTAAACATAACAGAACATCTTGGATTATAATTATTGTTATTCTTCTCTTCAGGTTTCCGTATTATATTAAAATCCCCACCCACCAACAAAGGTAGTGTTTCATTTTCACAAATACGAACAAGTTCTGATAAGAATAGTGGTTTAAATTCATCCTGAGCAGCACCATAAACCGAAACTAACACCCACTCGAAACCGTCATGCTTAGACTTGACAAAAAGTTTAACAGAGAAATCTCCTACATCCACATTCTTAACCTCTATAGATAAAGAATTAATACCAATAAGCGTACCTCCTGATCTACCTCTCGGTGGCAAACAAAACCACGAGAAATCTAAGCCCGAAGCTAGGTGATTAAGAAAAGAGGATGCAAAATGAGATCTCCCTGTCTCAGATAAAGCAACAAAATCAAGTTTTCTTTGCCGAATACTCTCTTGAATAAAATGATGTTTACTTGGGTCACGAAAACCCTCACGATTCCAGAACATACCACATAAATTATGCATCTTGTTTACTATTAATAGAATTAATCCTCACACTTCTACGTTTGTTTGACACGGAGTAATCTTTGTTTTTCCTAGTTCTCTTGGCTTTCTCCACATCAACCACGAAATTAATAGGAGAAACATTATCAGGGAAAATCTCTTCATCAACTAAATCTTCAGTAAGACTAGCTACTTTATTTAGAATCAAACTACGTGGTTGCTCAGCATAATTGGAGTCCAAATTATTATTAAGCATAGAAATTGTCCTATTTAAATCCCCCTCCTTAATTAACCTAGCAGATTCACACCTCATAGCATTAGAAGAACCCAGAGAAATTCCTAAGCCAGCAGCTCTATCGGCAATATCATTATCGGAGAAAGACAAAATAGAACAACTCTTAATAGAATTCGTACCTGTCCCAGAGTCCCTCCTCACAGCGATCATCATAGCCCTCTCCATTTGTGTGTCATCCGCATTGTGCTGAGCACGAATACGGTCACTCGAACGTACACCCGAAGCAGTAACGTCCAGAATGCCTCCAAACTCCTCGATCAACCTCGTGGACCCCTCTCGAACCGGGTTAACAAGACCACCGAAGGGAAATGCCGGCATAGGGGTTCTTGGGTTGTGGAGATCCTCCAAAACAAGAGCCCGAGATGACTCACGAGGCTGAGAAACGATCTGTGTCCCCACCTTGTCCTCCATCGAAAACACCGAACCATCAACACCCAGATTGTTTTCAGCAGCTAGATCAATGTTCTCCATAAGAAAATAAGATGGAGTAGCACTCTGCATAAGAAAACGTGCTCGACCATAGCAGCAACGGAAACAAACCCATTCTCTGCCGTGGCTGAGAGAAAAGGCAAGAACCCTGCCGTGGCAGATACACTACCTGTCGTGGCCTTCCCAACCTCTGCAGTGTCCTCTCCAATCTCTGCCGTGGCTGCCGTGAGCCCCGCGGCAGGCGAAACTGCAACCGTGGCTGCCGTGGTTGTTGCAGCAGGCAAAAAGTCTGTCGTGGCTGTCGTGAGCTGAGCAGCAGGCTGAGCCACCGTTACTGTCTCTGACGCTGCAGCAATACCCTGAACCGCAACCACCCCTGCATCAACTTGTTGTGACTCGGTGATGACGTTCCCCATGCAGGTAACCTCCCCAAGCTCGTTGTCTCCTGCAGAGTGACCAACGGTCACTGTCGAGACTGCAACAGCAGGCTGTTCAAACGCCGCTGAGACACCAGTTGCGCCCCCGAGGGACACAGTGTCCGTAGCAGGCACGTTAAAAGCCCCTGAATTAGCAACCTTCCCATGCAACTGAATATCCACCGAAACTGCACCTCTAGGACCCAAACCAGAATCAAACAAAGCTGCGATTTCTTTCCTAGCATTATCAAAATACTTGCGCACCGATGGAGAAAACAAGACCCCAAGTTTCACCGAAGAATTTTGAGGTAACTCCTTTCCATTACCCTGATCATCGTCAGCAGATTGAACAGGTGTAGGGTCTATAGCAGAAGACATAGTTTTACAAGTTAATTCATTAATTTATCCTGGAAGTCATCACCCAGTCCATCCGAGTCATCATCACTCTCATCATCCTCCTCGTTAGCCACCATGTCCACATCAGCATTAGGCACAAGCACAGTACCCTCCACCTCGAAAGAGAGCCTGTAAAACCCGTCCTTAATAAACATCTGAAACCTCTTAGGAATCTTGAGATGATTAATATACCCAATTCTGATACGAAGAATACAATGCTTCCTAGTAAATGGCATATCAATCTCTAGGGTCATACCAAACATATCCCCAACCGCCCAAAGAGCTAGATAATCACCAATATGGGGGCTCGGAATTCCCTCCACCCGCAGCCAAACTTTCGGCAAAGATTCTGCAGGTTCAGGAGTCTGAGTCCAACTATCAATAGTAACTCACATTGGCTATTGGGCACAATGCATCTCCCAAACACCTTAAATCTCTCCAACTCCGTACTATTAGGGAATTCAACTTGGAAAATGTTATGCCCCATTCTAACCACATTCCACACAAAATCAGCAGCAAGGACCAACCTTTGGAGTTGCCTAATGATCGCCAGAATAGTCATCTCTCCCCCCGAAACGACGATCGATGCTAAACGGCGATTCTCCAACTTAGGCTTGTAAGTTTCAGTGCATGGAAACTTGAAAAAAATAAGTTCCTCGTTACCATATCCATAAACCAAAATCTTGGGTTTGGGTGCCGTCAACAAATGACATCTCCTCTCTCCATGATCTGGACCCTCACAGATTTGACAAATATCAACCTTGCAAGCCTTAGAGCGATGCCCCGCCTGCCCACATCTGTAACACTTTAAAGGTAGCACAAAAGCAATTTACTTGGAGTGGCGGATGAAGCCACTAGTCCAGTGTGTGAAATCCAATAAACAAGTGAGATAAAGATCCTCTATTTATGTCATCATGAGCTAAAACAGGAGCACAAAACATGTGTAATTTTGAAGGTTTAAAGGTAGCACAAAAGCAATTTACTTGGAGTGGTGGTGAAATACCACATATAGGTAGGTATAGTGGACATAAATGGCAAGGTTTTGGGGATCAAGGTTTTGATGCACGAGAAGCATTCCCTTCCAGTACAAGTTTTTGGCTAGCAAAGTTGGGTAGCAAGCATAAGAATCAAAGTAAAACAAACAAAAACATATATGATAAAGCCAATCATGCAATCTTCCTTGAAGGTGCAAAAAAACTTACATGAGAATGCTAAGCTTATGAGCTAACAAGAATGAAAGATCATGAAATAATATATCTACATGCAACTCCCTATTTTCTACTTAAGTCTCAACGAATTGTTGCTACTGACGAATGCTAAGTTTGCCAAAACCAACTAGATTATCTTGCCAATACTAATAACAAGATCAATCACATAACAAAAATTGCAAAATAAAATAAAGTAAAACAAGTAGATGATGAAACTTCTCATTAATATTTCATTACGGCAACTCAAACCAAGTGATACAACGATAACCAGCTAAGGAGCAACACTTTCATACTGCAAACCATACTATATGATATTTCCTCTACTCACGATATGACTCTACTAAAAAGGTAAAAAGGGTGAAAGATAAAGGTGATACCACGGCACTCCCCCAAGGTTGGAACAAGCCAAGGGGATGCCAATATCAATGACGGATCAATTCTTCGGTGGTGGTGGTGATACACTCTTCTCAGGCTAGGCGTGAAAACGTTGCAGCATCTCACGAAACATGTCGTTTTCCTCTTGAAGAATCTCTACCTCCGTCTGGAGCATGTGAGGGGCGACGGGATAAGGATAACACGCCGCTCTCACCATGAGGTCCACCTGCAGCGGACGTGGGCGGTGCACCGTGACACCTCACCGGTGGGTCGCGGAACAGAGTGCGAGGGCCCAGAGGCAGACCGGGTTGCCAAGAGACGCGTGTATATGAGCTCTGGGCGCGTGGCAACGAAATCGCGTCACCGACCAAAGCGGAGTAGCACGGAAAACGTAGCCGTGTAACCGTGGTGACCACTTCATCGTGACGGAGTAGCCGCACATCAATGGCGATCCCGTCCGAACCAACAAACACGAGTCGGTGTTCCGCGCATCTAAGAACGATCGTGCCAGACTCTCACGAACCTCATCCAAGCCGCGATACACCGCGCACCAACGCAGCAACGTAGGAGACGACGGCCACGAGTCGACTACCCGCGGGGTAGACGAAGATCGCGCGGAATCGTGACGGTGATCGGCGGCCGGCGACGGCTGTCGCGATGAGACGTCCTCCACGTTCATGTCGCGCTTGGAAACAAGTACATAATCCTTCATTGTTTTCACGATCCCTGAAAAAGCACGAGTCGGTGTTCCTAAATATAAGATGTTTTAGCCATTTTCCATATACTCACATATCTACATGTATCCCTATATATGCACAACTGCATACATATATATTACATATAGGGGCCTATTTTTCAAGTTTGCCCTAGGGCCCCGTAAAATATAGAGCCGGCCCTG